>CM076580.1:1450326014-1450775447 GCA_034641835.2 Pinus albicaulis
CTGGTAGTATAGCTAATTTAGCTACATTTCATAGAGCATTCTTAAACAAATGGGAAAATAAAAAGAACCCCCTGCAAAATTTATCTGAATTTGATGCTTTAAAAAGAGCTCCTAATGAGTCTGTTTAGGATTACTGCACTAGGTATAACAGTGTTTATAATTCCATTCCTGTTGATCTTAAACCTACACCCTATTATATACTTCTTAAATTTCCTGATGGATTTGATCCAGATATGGCTTACCAACTAAGAGAAAGGAACGTTGAAACATTAGAACAGATGCAATTAGATGTTGTTGGTGTAGAAATAAATATTCTAGATAAAAAAGCCAGACTTAGGAATGAAAGGAGAGTCACAATCAAAGAAGAAACATCAAATTCAGATGCTAAACTAGATTTCCTTGCTAAAACTTTAGAAAGGGTGGTTGATAGATTAGAAAATATTGAGAGAAAACCACAATGGGATAACCAACCACAAATCAGAAATCCCAACTTCAGAAAAAACAATAACCCTAGAAAAGCTAAAGAAGCTGCTCCAGATCAAAACATTAGGCCCCCATTCCAAGAGAACTATGTTGAGAGTTCTCATAATAATGATTAAGATGAGGATAACATCAATTTAATAATGGGGATAAATGAAGAAAACACTATTTTCCTCACTCAGGAGGATCAAGAAATTTTTGAGCTTCAACAACTCAAAGTAGAATCTAGTGAATCCTTTGATTTCAAACAAGGTTATGACTTCACTATTAATGAAATTCACAGTCATTATAACCTTAGAAATATAAAAAAACAATGAAACTTCTACAAAAAACACTTCCCAAAATCAAACTAAAAAGAATGTAGAAGTACCAAAAACAAAGATTTTGCAAATTCTCCCAAGGGAAAACAAGAAAAATTCCAATCCTCCCAGTCCCAAAAAATTGCCAAGTCCAAAAATTGTTGACATCACCGAAGAAGTGGCCCAATCCTCCAATAATTCCCAAAAGGCCAACACTACCAAAGCCCCTAATTTAGTAAAATCAGCAATTCCTGATCCAAAGAAGAATCATGCTGATTCTAAATCAACAAATCCCAAAACTGTTAATACTAAAGCTTCTGCTGAAAGTTTAAGATCTGAAAAAACTTCTGCTGCCCCTGAATCTGTCCCTGAAAAGAGAACTAAAGACAACAAAAATCAAGAAACTTAGACATAGAACAAAAGAACAATTCAAGATAAAAGTACATCTGCTGAAATTCATGAAAAACCCACTTAGATAACTATCACAAAAGATGAACTAATTCAGATTAGTAAGTCTCAACCATCATTTAATATTTAAAATTAAATAGCTATGTTAAAAATACCAATTCCTTTAACATAATTGGTAAAACATGACCTGTATAAACCAAAAATTACTGAAACTTTGAATATGAATGATGGTGAAGATGCCATTAATCTAAATGATGATCAGCTTGAATTAATTTTTGGCCCTGATGTAAATGTTAAGCATTCAGATAGATCCATCCCTCCCTTCTATATCAGTCTTAATATTCACGATCATATTTTACAAAATGCAATGTGAGATTCAGGAGCTTCCCACAATTTAATGCCAAAAGCTATCATGAAAACTCTGAATTTAGAAATAACAAGGCCTTATAAAGATTTGTTCTCTTTTGATTCAAGCAAGGTTAAGTGCATAGGATTGATAAAAGACTTATGTGTGAATTTGGTTTAGTATCCTGGTAAAAGTATGGTTATGGATATTGTAGTAGCTGATATCTCACCAAAGTATGGTATGCTTCTTTCTCGCTCATGAGGAGCTAAGTTGCAGGGATCTCTACAATTAGACATGAGCTATGCCACTATATCAGTGTTTGGACAACCTAAGAAACTTTATAGAGAAAATTTAATGAAATACATGTTTAGCAATGCTGAGAGATCAATATATTACCCAATTTACTCAACACCAATTGATCTTGATTCTTTCATTTTTTGTAAATCTGATAATAATGAAATCCAAACTGGATTAATTGACATAAAGCCTAAACCAAACAATGATAATATTTTTCATGAATCCCTTTGGAAATTAGACTTTGATGGATCAGTGAACAAGTCAAGAGAATGAGCTGGAGTATGGATCACAAACATTGAGACCAGTCATTCAGAAGGACATGCCTTTAGACTCAACTTCAAATGCACCAACAACATGGAAGAGTATGAGGCACTTATCTTAGGCCTCCAAATCATCAGAAATTTAGGAGGTAAGAGAATTTTAATCATGGGAGATTCAAAATTAGCATTAAAAAAATAAATGCTGAATATTGTGTTCATAATCCTAGATTAGCCAGATATAGAGATGCAGCAATTGATTTGGTTGATGATTTACTAGAGTGTAAGTTTGCTACTATTCGTAGAAAACAAAATTTGCAAGCACATTTCCTAGCAACTTTTGCTAGCACATGTAATTTACCTTTTCAACCAACACATATATGTACTGACGAAGTTAAATATAGACCCATCGTCCCTGACAATGTCAAATGCTGGAAAATTTTCTCTGAAGATGAACAGATTTACCATTTTTTGAATAATGAGGAAGAATTTCAAAATTGTAATATAGATTCAGACTGTAATATAGATTCAAATTTTAATTATGAAATAGATAACATAGATGTACATAAACTTACCAAACCCACTGTATTTACTCAGTCTGACATAGATAACTTAGAGAAAGTAGATATAGAGGAAGCTATTGAAGAAGAAATTGACATGTTAGATTGAAAAGATAATTTTTTACCTAAAGGTTTAACTCCTTTGGAGGACCTTTTTGATTCCAATGATGTGCCTAAAAAGCCAAAAATGGAACCAGTCAGATTTGACATTGAAGAACTTAACATTGGGACAGAAGTGAAACCAAAAATGATCAAATTGTCAAAATCTTTACCCTCTCAAGAAAAAGAAAAATACATTGAAATTTTAAAGGAATATCAAGATGTGTTTGCATGGAGTTATGAAGATCTAAAAGCCTATGATACAAACATAATTCAACAGAAGATTCCCATAAAATATGATCAGAAACCATTTAAACAAAAATTGAGAAGGATTAATCCTGCCTTATTGCCTTTGATAGAAAAGGAGGTTAAACGTATGTATGATGCCCAAATCATTGCACCAATTAGATATTCTGACTGGGTATCAAACTTAGTACCTACCAGGAAGAAAACAGGTGAAATTAGATTATGTGTAGATTTTAGAAATCTCAATAAAGTATCATTGAAGGATAATTACCCTTTATCCAAGATGGATCATATTTTACAAAGGGTAGTTGGTTCTTCCAGGATATATTTATTAGATGGTTTTTTAGGATATAACTAGATACTTGTCCAAAAGGAAGACCAACCCAAAACAACTTTTACCACTCCATGGGGCACTTTCATGTATGTGAAAATGCCTTTTGGTTTGATGAATGCTGGAGCTACTTTTCAAAGGGCTATGGATATAGCCTTTGCTAAGGAAATACATGAATTCTTGGTTATTTATTTAGATGATATTGTTGTCTTTTCTAAGTCAAATAATGAACACTTGGATCATTTGAGACAAGTTTTTATTAAATGTAGAAAATTTGGTATATCATTAAATCCTAAGAAAACTCTTTTTGGACTAGAGGAAGGAAAATTACTTGGACACATAATTCCAAAGGAAGGTATTAGGATAGATCCAACAAGGATAGAAGCCATACTGAAAATTCACCCACCTAGGAACATCAAAGAGTTACAAGCATTTTTAGGTAAAATTAAATTTTTGAGAAGATTTATTTCTAATCTAGCAGAAATCATCAAAGAACTGAATAACATGCTAAAAAATGACTCCGTTTTAAAATGGACAGTTGAAGAAAAACAATCATTTGATTCCATTAAAAATGATTTAACAAAAAATCCAGTCCTAATTAGTCCAGACTTCAAGAAAGATTTTATAATCTTTTCATTTGCCTCAGAACATACCATAGCTGTAGTTCTACTGCAGAAAAATGACCAAGGTTTTGAACAGTCTACAGCATTTTTCAGTAAAACCCTTAGAGAAGCACCTTTGAGATATAACATAATGGAAAAACAAGCTTTAGCCTTGGTTAAAGCCATAAAATATTTCAGGGTGTACATTCTTTACTCCCACATTATTGCCTATGTCCGTAATTCTGTAGTCAAAGATATTTTAACACAGGATGGGCTAGATGGAAGAAGAGGAAAGTGGATTTCCACTATCCTTGAATATGACATAGAGATTAAACCAACCAAGCTCATAAAAGGACAAGGTTTAGCCAGACTTATGGCCGAATCCAATTGTAATGCTTTGGATATAAATTTTATTGCCCAGATTGATGATCAGGAAGAGATGGTGGCTCCATTGATCAGTGAAGCCTTTCTAGACTCACCATGGTACTCAGATATTATCTTTGTACTTAAAAATTTACAAGCTCCTCCTGGATTAACAAGGACTAAATCTAGATTTATTAAACTTAAAGCAATGAGATTTTATATTATGAATAATGTGCTTTATTGGAAAGAACAAAGTGGGATATTACTGAACTGTTTATTAAAATCAGAAGCTGACAAAATTCTTGGAGAATTTCATGCAGGTGATTGTGGAGGACACTTATACTGGAAAAGTACAACAGATAAGATTCTTAGAGCTGGTTTCTACTGGCCTGCCTTTTTTTCTGATGTTAATAAATCTGTTACTTCATGTCACAAATGTCAGATTTTTGAAGGAAAAAAGAAGTTGTTACCTTTACCCCTAAAGTCAATTTCTACTGAAATGCCATTTCAACAATGGGGTTTAGACTTCATTGGAGAAATTCACCCTCCATCCTCTAGCTAACACAAGTGGATATTGACTACTACAGATTATTTCACTAAGGGGATTCAAGCCATTCCTACCAGACAAGCCACTGATTCAGTCATTATCTCTTTCATAGAAAACAATCTTTTATCTAGATTTGGATGCCCACAGAAAATAATTACTGATAATGCAGTAGCATTTAAATCTAAGAAAATGATTTCCTTTTGTCACAAGTATCATATTACCCTAGGCCACTCTACTGCTTATTACCCTCAGCGTAATGGCCTAGCTAAATCTTCAAATAAAAGCCTTGTGAGTATCATAAAAAATCTACTTGAAGAAAAGAAGAAAACTTGGAATAAAAAGTTATTCTATGCGTTATGGGAAGATAGACTTACTACCAAGAAGTCAATTGGAACATCTCCTTACCAGATTGTATATGGGATCGATGCAATTTTCCCATCATCTTTAGGTGTTCTAGTAATGAAAATTATCCAATAATCACAAGTAGAACTCAATGATATACAAAGAAGGATAAATCAGACTATTCATCTGCAACAGACAAGGGAAGAATTCTATGAAAAATCTCAAGTCATTCAAGGGAAAATCAAAAAAATATTTGATAAAAGAAGTAAATAACATGACTTTTCCATTGGAGATAAAGTGTTAAAATGGGATTCCAGGAGAGAAGAAAAAGGGAAGCATGGAAAGTTTGACTTTCTATGGAAAGGGCCTTATGAAATTTATGGATATACGGGTAACAATGCTTTCTTCATTAGATATTTGGATGGAAATGATATTCAAGATGGACCAGTTAATGGTAGAATGCTCAAACACTACTATTCCTTTGAGTTAACCAATAGTTAGTCCCAGTTACTTTTACATCATTGTAAATATTCATTGCAAGTGTGTAGATTGGATTGGATATTTTCTTCCAAAGTTGAAGCCCGAAGTGAAGGCCCTAAGATTTGAAAAGTAAAATGTCATAAATATGAGTTTTTGTAGAAAACGAAAGACAATTACTTGATTATCAAGGTCAAAATTGAAGACTACTAGTCTTAGAGTTCTTGACATTTCACCAGGAAATGCCATCCCCATGTGAAGCCGCTGTTAGGGTCCTATAAGTAAAGTATTCATAATTTGGAATTGAATTATGATAGTCTTGTAAAATATGTACATACCTTGCTTTCTGCAAGTTTTTTTCCCATATTTTGTAAAAAAATAAAAAAATAGAAAATAAAAAAAGAGGGTAAAAGTCCTAAAAGAAAGATCAAAGGACTTAGAAAAAATATATACCCCAAAAGAAAAAGAAATAAAACACGAAAGTGTGCAAATTCAAATGCCACTACTTTTTACTTTGTTACTCATGATTATGGCGGAGTGTCAATAAATGCCATAATCCATGATGAGTTAAACTGTGTAAGCTTGACTTGTCATGATTTTAATTTTATTGTTATAGAATAGTGAATAAATATTAGTTAGACAGTTTAATCCTGACTAATCAGTAGATAGGTAGAGAATAAAGAGGAGCTCATTAGTTTAATATGAGCCCTCGGATGATATAAGGTAGATTTAGATAGTTTTTATGCTTTCAAAATAATAAAATGTTCAAGCTTGCTAGCTCAAATGCACCTGCAAAATGGAAGAAAAAATGTTTGATTAAAGTTGGGTAGGTAGAAATAAGTGGGAAAAGCATGTAGATATTCATCACCAGGCAGATAATCACTAATTTCCTCTCCCCTATAGTTATTCTACATTCTAGACTTATAGTCAAAGAGGCTTAGAGCATTTCTCTGACTTCTGCTGGGACCGGACCCAAGGCTCGATGGCTGATAAGTTAAAAGTGTTGAATCCCTATATTACATCCCTAATCATCATCATTTACCCTTCATACACTCATTATTATTCAATTTCATAAGTAAGCACCTTTTCTACTTAATGAAATATGAAATTCCCCATTTGACTAACTCCCTTAAATTATACATAGCATAAAAACCCTTAAAAAAAACATTATATTCTAAGTTAAAAGTGGTGAAAAAAAAAATGATAAAAGCTTTTCTTTAATATTTTCACTTTACTTAGTCATATAATTGTATTTTTGATGTCTTATATTGTCCCTTGTCATTTTAACTTCTAATTTATATATTAAATCCCTAAAATGACCTTTTCCTATTAATATAATTCCCTTTTATATTAATATAGTTTTAAACCCACTATTATAATATTTTAGGCCAAAATTATTATCCACGTGCTAAAAAAAAATCCCAAATTATACCCCTTTGGTCTAAAACTACCTTTAACTAAATATTTCACCCCCCTATGGTTATAGACCTTTCAAAAAGTCTAAAACTATATAATAAAATAAAAAATGAGAATATCACTTTCATACATATCCTATGTGTTGAATGCCTAGAACATGTTTATCCTAAGTGTTAATACATAATAAAGTTTGTTACAAAAAGAAACCCCCTCTCCTTTGTAATATACTCATTAAATCTTTCCCCGCATCACCTTTTAACCTAAGGTTTTACCAATATGCAACTAAGATTTTAATCCATTAAATGGTTAAACCTTTCTTGTGTTTTCTCCCCGATATGTAATAGCCTTATGCTATACATATAGTTGACCTAGGTTAAACCATATATTAATCCCGCTCACATACTTTGCAATATATATATATATATATATATATATATATATATATATAGCTAATGCATAAGTCACCCTGGTCCCACATGCCTATTCGATTGCACCTTCCCATCAAATCTCAGTCGTTCGCTCCCTTCCCAATGATCCGACGATGCAAAATTCATATCGCGCCCATAAACCAAATGTCCGCTCGAAGCCAAAATGGACGCGAAATGGGTGGTTTTCCCATTTCTGCCTCCAGTGACGTGTCGCGTTCTTATTGTGTCGCGTTTGATTTGGTTAAAACCACTTACTGCCCATTATCAACGCGAAAACCATTTCCTATTTTCGCATTCGAAAAAAGAAACCACCTCGCCTTTGATATAAATAGCATTTATTACAATAAAGATTCATAGCTAAGGTTTAAAACCTTTTCTATACCATTTTTCAATGCCATTCTCGCTTTCTAAACTGTGAAAAAAAAAGCGCCGCCTGACTGCAATTAGCACTTTTCAAGACCCTGTTTACCAAATTTTCATTAAAAACTCGAATTTAGCCACTGATTTTTCATTTGAAGACCTGGTAAGCTATTTGATGCACCGGTAAGCCGAACCAGAGCTCGAATTCAACTACAATGAGTTGCAAAAACCCTTCCGACTATCAAAATACCTGCAAAAAGGTATTTTCCCAAATCTAGCCTACAAATTTCATAATTTAAACCTCCAACTGAACCAATTGAGCTACAATTAGTGAATTTTCCATCCAAGTGTATCCGAAACATTTAAAAAAAATAGGGCAAACCCTCGCAAAATTTCTCCATAATTCTCTGATTCATAAAAGAAGATCCCTGAAAGATCAATTCCACGACTGTAAAAGGTTTTAAAACCCACAGAACACCTAAAAATCCCTTTTTGATGTCCTAGTCATTCAGAAAGCCTATGTTTTCAGTCTTAAACCTGTTGCATATTTCCCATATTCCTAATTGAGCACTAAAAGCACCCACTGTCATCATCTTTGCCTATAAGATTGCTCAATAACCCTTTGTTTCAACAAATCCAACTACTGCAAACTATTTAATCTTGCTTTATTTATTTAAAAAATGACCAAGAAATAAATGACACCTAAAGCTGGAGGCTCTAGGCCTGTTAAACCTGGAGGATCCAAACCTCCTAAGTCTGAAGAAGCAAAAGCCCCAAAATCCACCCCTGCATTCACTGCAAAAACTACTGAGTTTGTCAATCCCCTTCAGCCACCACTACCTACTGAAGAAATCACCCCCTTGACTGATGTGGATTATAAATTTTTAGACCATGTGATAGAATTCAACCTATTATAGGTTCACAATTGATGTTATGAAAAATTCCTAGTTAAAGATGACATGCCTATTTGGGAAACAAATTTACCCAAATATGTAGTCCCATTAACACACCCTCGTTAAGACCTGATAAGATTGTGCCAAAGTACTATGTACCAGAACAAAGAGCAATTTTAAATGCTGATAGGGAGATTCTATTTTCCATCACTGCAGAGTCTATAAATGAAATGTTGCAACTACAATTTGACCCTAGGGCAGTCCCCCTATCCATTGAAGCATTAACTCAGTTATATTTGGGATTGGATTTCCCTAAGAGATTTATGATTTTCCAGAATTTTATGCCTAGTCATGTGGACATTCCAAAGATAAATCCTCCTTACTCCACTTCCAAGTTTCCTGAGGGTTATAGGCATGTGATTTCAATGTTATATTTCATAATAGGTTACTTCACTGATGAATCCATCCTTGATTTTCTATCTACTCTATCTCCGGGTCACTTTCTTATTAAGTGATTTTTTGGTATTGATGAGGCAGAAGCATTCATCCATCATCATCTGACTAAAAGTTGTCACCGAGTGGAGATTCGATGGTTCTTCATTTGTTTTCATTTTTTTTATTTTCACAAGATGACTATTTTCCAATAACATTCAAAATGATGAGTGGTAAACTCTCTATCCATTATCTTTGGACATCTTTGTTGAGAAAAAGTGAAGAAAATGAGTTCCGAAGAATGACTCTTCGACTTGTTCATCCAACTAGCTATGAGTTTATTAAACAAAAGTGTATCAGCCTAAAGGAGAATATAGATTTGCCAACTTTCAAACAAGCATATTAATAAAGGTAAGATGGGAGATTAGATTTGTATAAACAAAGATACATAATTGAAAATTTTTTCGTCCAATTTACCTTACAAATTGCCCAAGTATTTGACTATCAGAGTCTTTGCATTAGAATATTTAAGGCAGGTTTTGAATTCTGATGCCATCAACTTTATGGTTGCCAAAAGAAGACCTAGTTCAAATTGAAAAATCAGATTGGTCCTTTCATTGTAAATAACAGGGAAGTTGATATAGAGATAGAAAAAATATTGTTAGAGCTAAAATTTCAGAAACGTTTCCCTTGGAATTATGACCCTCAAGGTCTTCTAAGCAGTATAAGGGTTAAAAATAAACTACCTCCTTTCATACATGAACCCAAGCCTGATATTGAGAAATTTGCAAATCAGACGAAATGGGTTGAAAACACATTGATAGATACATTCATCAATGCAGATCCAACAGAGAATATGGATACCACACTTTCCATGATAGCTTTATAACAGACTGAAACCTCTACAAAAAGAGGTAGAGATGAGGGAGCCTACACAGTAGAGACCACCACAGATATTAAATTCAAGTTGATTTACAACAAAAGGCTCAAATTCAGTTCCATAGGGAAAGAAAAAGTTATTGATGTTGAAGATACCAATGAGCCTGAGGTAAATGATGATGAGGCTACAAAAATAATAAATAAAAATCTTGCAAACATACAAAAAAATCAGACAACAGGTGAATAGGATACTCAAATGATTGAAAGGAAGAAAAAAGTAGAGGCTTCTTCCTCACAGACATTGGAGGAAAAATACCTAGACATAAAAAAAAAATATAAACATATCGAACAAAAGAATGAAGAAATCAAAGGTGAGATTTATTCTCAGTTTCTCAAATAGAAGTCAGGGAATCAAAACAAGTTACTTACAACATTTGATTACTCCACAAATAAAATTATCATGTCATATCTGCAACCAACTACTTCAACACCTAAGACAGTGGCAGACTACAAAAAGGTCGAATTTGAAGTAGATACTGAAAATGTGCATGAAATGGATCAAATAGAATTCCATAGACATAGCTCCGAGATGCTATATTCTATTGTGGTAACAAAGGCTATGAGTGCCACTAAGTTGCAAAATACCATTATCAACATGCAAGACCAAATGAAACTTGACAAAGGCTCTTTGTATGCCAAAGATTTAAGGATAAAGGCCTTAGAAGACTTAGTTTTGCAGGTGGGAGTTGACCCTTCAGATGTTCCAGCAGCAGATATATTGATTAAAAAGAAAAATGATGACATTTCAGCTTTGAGGAAATAGTTGAAGCTTCCTCAAAGTGAGCACCCTCAAACTAAAGAAATTCTTCAATAACATGCTGATAAAGAAGACATGATGCAGTTGATTATCAAACTGACTGCCCAAATTAAAGAAATGGAAACACAATTGGATCAAATTATGAAAGAGAAAGAAATTGTCAAAGAAACTGATGCCCCAATTATCCCTACAGTTATACCTATAATCAATACAGCTGTGGCCTCCACTTTGGGAGAAAAATTGGCACCAAAAGAGTTATTGGCAACTGCAGTGCCATTACAATCAACCAAAACATCAGAAACAAATTCTTCAACCACACAGGTACAACACACAGATGATGCAGGGTAGACAGAAAAAGCTATGGAGGAATTGTCATTGAAAAACAATGAAATTAATATTTTGAAGAAAATGATTCAAAATATGGAAGTTTCCAACAAAACAGCTTTAATCAATGCTAACAGTTATGAGCAAAGGGCCAAAAGACTTGAAGAGAAAATCAAAAGCCTTCAAAAAGACTTTAGTTTTATTGAAAAAAATTCTTACATAAGAAATTATCTATGGACCAATATAATTGAGGCTATACATCTTCAGTGGCCATCAATCGAGATCATATATGAACAGAGAGACCTACTTCTAGCAGCTCAACGTGAAATCCAAAAAACAAAAGAAGAATTGGCAAACAAACCAGTACAAGATTTGAAGCTTATCACTTTATTGAATGGTAAAAACAGAACACAGTTAGAAGAATTGTAGATACAGGATCAGACAGAGACCATTCTACAAATCAAGAAAGTTCTGAAAAAAGAAATCTGATGCATAGTTTGGAGGAGAAGTGTGATGCAATGAATATTTCAATCACCTAGTTTTTAACAAAATACACCATGCTAAGACAAGCCGGTATTCCAAATATTCATGTCTTCAATGAGAAGTTCATGAACCAAAAAGAATATGACAGGAAGATAAGGGATCATGCTAAATAAAAGGTCAACAAGCCACTGCCACAGAGCTCTCCCATAGGAAAGGTCATTCTCCATTATATTGAAGACTTTTTTTTTCTTCAAAATGAAATCAAGCATCTGTTTGTCTTCAAACCAAAATTTTCTAAGTATACAGATGCTGATGAAAACTTCAGAAATCTCAAGACTGTAAAAATACCAAGTGTAGAACAATGGCAGGCTTTTACAAACTTAATATAGCAGTGAAAAAAGGAAAACAGTGAGGAAAACAGAAGTAAAATAGTCAACAGAAAAATAAAACAGTCACTTGAGTTTTACTACTGGAAATGTTCTTTTTACAGCAATAAAAGAGTAAATAAATAGAGTCAAAGTGTATCAGGAGGAAGAGTGTCAGTCAAAACAACTCCAATAAAGATATTTTCCGATTTTCCAGCAAGCAAGACAACTAGCCAGTAAAAGCTCCTTGATTAGTTTAAGTTGTTCTATATTTTTTGGGTAAGAGGACATATTGCAAAACTGTTAAGCAACTGTCCCTCTTTATATGTAAATATATTTTATTTTTCCCAGAGTTATTCCTAGATCTCTCTAGGATATTTTGTAACAATATTTTGTATAAATACTTCAGCCTTTGAAGTGCTTAGTGTGGAATAAAATTGATAAGATTACTATAGATTTTTGCTGATACATTGGAGGCCTACATGAGTTGATTTCGAAAGTAGCAGACTGGACAAAGCTAATAGGACATCATAATTCAGGATTCTTGTGATAAGTTAAAGAGTAAAGTGCATCTATCTTGTCATTGTTTATTTTCTGAAGTTCCATTAATTTCATTATGTGTTTGTTCTTTCTTAATGAGTAACTAGGAATATTACTTCAGGACTAGCTTATGGCTCCTTGTTTTAACTGTTAACCCATTCTTGTTAGAAATTTAATCGTTTCCTATCTGCTTGACTTCTCATCTTTCCTCTATTGGTCCTGGATCATGATCCTTCATTGTTTCCTTGTCCCATCACCATTTCATCAAAACCTTTATCCAAAGCTCTTGAGGTTATCTATTCAGTTCCTCAATACATTTGCATCCTTTTGGGCCTTGCCTTTATACTTTAATTATTAGACTCCACACCCAATACCTGTATCATGTGTGATTTCCTCCCTTAGTTTAATTTTAAGTGATTTTTTCCCACCAAAACCAATTTAAAACCAAAACACTATTCTATTAATTACTTCAAAGTTACACTAAACAAAAAAATAAAGTTAAAAATCATAAAAGAGAGAGTCCTCTTTGAAATTTAGAAGGTTTAGATCCAAATATAAGTATGTTTGGTTACCCTATTATTAAACTAAAAATCAAAAGCCCACAAATTTAAGAAATTACTAGGGTGTTAACATACTGGCGACCATACTGGGGAACTAACCAATCTCCAGTTTTAAATTTAGTCTTGAAGGAAGATCTTTCATTTATCTTTTTTACTTTAAGATCATTTTTAAAGGTTGTGGGTATCCAAAAACAATCATTTTGGCTTCTAGGAAAACCTACTATACTAGGTCTAATCCAGATCCTAAGCCTGCAGTTATAGTAGATAAATCAGAACAGATTGGAAAAAAGAAAAAACAAATTGTCAATTTAGAAACTGAAGTACCCTTTAGGAAAGCCAATTATTTACCCAAAGAATTAGTGAGCTTAACTGATATTGATTTTGATTTCAAGTTTGAAAATTCATTGTTTAAAAAAAAATATGAAACTGATTTAAAAGAAACTGTCATAGATCCTGCTTTTACTTCATCTTTGAATGCAAAAAAGAAAATTATTTCAGCAAGAATAAAATCAGAGATTCAATTCAAAGTCAGTGAATGCATTAATGGCATGACCTGATTGAAGACATCCATGTGAAGCCGCTAAATTAAATCACGATTATCTCACATTGCTTCATTAAATTGCACAAACAATAATTCCAGCAACATACTACCCAGATAATACCTTCATTTTTAGATTTCACTACAAGTTCATCCACAGAAAAATTTAGTCCTAAGTTTCCTTTGCAGCATAGGATATTATTTCCTTCATCCACTCAATCCACTGCATCTATTGGTTTTATAAGCACCACGCCCTTATTTCCAAATAGTTCCATATATATACCAACCTCTTTTCCAAGCTCTTCAAGCACAACTTTTAGCTCATCAGCTACCATATCCAGCACTGCTCCTATCATTACTTTTATACCTCCTAGTTCAGCAAAACTTCAAGCCATGGCTGCTAGGTATGCTCCCCTTGCCTTACCCCAAAAATTCCATGATATGCCCCAAGATTACTAGAAAAATATACCACTTTTTGATGGCCAATCACAATATAATGCTCAACAACATGTCACAAAAATGACAGACTACTGTGAAATCTATGAAATTGATGAGTCAGATGTTCAAATGAGGTTATTTGTTCAAATTTTAACAGGAGAAGTTAAGAAATGGTTTAAAAATTTAGTTGCTAGTAGTATAGCTAATTTCGCTGCATTTCATAGAGAATTTTTAAATAAATGGGAAAATAAAAAGAATCCTTTGCAAAAAATTTCTGAGTTTAATGCTTTAAAAATATCTCCTAATGAGTCTATTCAGGATTATTGCACTAGGTATAACAATGTTTATAATTCCATTCCTGCTATCTTAAACCTACACCCTACTCTGTACTTCTTAAATTCCCTGATCGATTTGATCTAGATATGGCTTATCAACTAAGAGAAAGGGATGCAGAAACATTAGAACAGATGCAATTAGATGTTGTTAGTGTAGAAATTAATATTCTAGCTAAAAAAGCCAGACTTAGGAATGAAATGAGAGTCACAATCAAAGAAGAAACATCAAATTCATATGCTAAACTAGATTTATTTGCTAAAACTTTAGAAAGAGTGGTTGATAGATTAGAAAATATTGAGAGAAAACCATAATGGGATAACCAACCACAAATCAGAAATCCCAACTTCAGAAAAAATAATAACCCTGGAAAAGCTAAAGAAGTTGCTCCAGATCAAAACATTAGGTCCCCATTTCAAGATAACTATGCTGAGAGTTCTCATAATAATGATGAAGATGAGGATAACATCAATCTAATAATGGGGATAGATGAATACAACACTATTTTTCTCACTCAGGAGGATCAAGAAATTTTTGAGCTTCAACAACTCAAAGTAGAATCTAGTGAATCCTTTGATTTCAAACAAGGTTATGACTTCGCCATTAATGAAATTCACAGTCAGTATAACCTTAGAAAAAGAAAAAACAATGAAACTTCTACAAAAAATACTTCTCAAAATCAAACTAAAAACAATGTAGAAGCACCAAAAACAAAGATTTTGCAAATTCTTCCAAGGGAAAACAAGAAAAATTCCAATCCTCCCAGTCCCAAAAAATTGCCAAGTCCAAAAATTGTTGACATCACTGAAGAAGTGGCCCAATCCTCCAATAATGCCCAAAAGGCTAACACTACCAAAGCCCCTAATTCAGTAAAATCAACAATTTCTGATCCTACGAAGAATCATGTTGATTTTAAATCAGCAAATCCCAAAACTATTAATACCAAAGCTTCTGATGAAAGTTCAAAATCTGGAAAAATTCTGTTGCCCCTGAATCTGTCCCTGAAAAGAGAACTAAAGACAACAAAAGTCAAGAAACTCAGGCAGAGAACAAAAGGACAACTCAAGATAAAAGTACATCTACTGAAATTCATGAAAAACCCACTCAGATAACTATCACAAAAGATGAACTAATTCAGATTAGTAAGTCTCAACCATCATTTAATATTCAAACTGAAATAGCTAAGTTAAAAATACCAATTCCTTTAATAGAATTGGTAAAGAATGACTTATATAAATCAACAATTACTGAAACTTTGAATATGAATGATGGTGAAGATTCTATTAATTTAAATGACGATCAACCGGAATTGATATTTGGCCCTGATGTAAATGGTAAGCATTCAGATGGAATAGTTCCTCCTTTCTATATTAGTCTTACTATTCACAATCATATTTTACACAATGCAATGTTAGATTCAAGAGCTTCCCACAATTTAATGCCAGAAGCTATTATAGAAACTCTAAATCTAGAAATAACCAGGCCTTATAAAGACTTATTCTTTTTTTATTCCAACAAAGTCAAGTGTATAGGATTGATCAAAGACTTATGTGTAAATTTGGTTCAGTACCCTGGTAAGAGCAAGGTTATGGATATTGTAGTAGCTGACATCCCACCAAAATATGGTATGCTTCTTTCTCGCTCATGGGGAGCAAAGTTGTAGGGATCTCTACAATTAGACATGAGTTATGCTACTATATCAGTATTTGGGCAACCCAAGAAACTTTATAGAGAAACTTTAATGAAATTCATGGTCAGCAGTGCAGAAAGGTCCATAAATTACCCCATTTATTCAACACCAACTGACCTTGATTCCTTCATTTTATGTAACTCTGATAACAATGAAATCCAGACAGAACTGATTGACATAAAGCCAAAACCAAATAATGACAATATTTTTCATGAAGCCCTTTGGCACTTAGATTTTGATGGCTTAGTGAAAAAAACAGAAGCAGGAACTGGAATATGGATCACAAACATTGAGACAGATCATTCAGAAGGACATGCCTTTAGACTCAACTTTAAATGTACTAATAACATGGCAGAGTATAAGGCATAATCTTAGGCCTTCAAATTATCAGAAAATTAGGAGGTAAAAGAATTTTAATTATGGGAGATTCGGAATTGATCATTAAGCAAATAAATGGATATTATTCTGTTCATAACCCTATATTAGCCAAATATAGAGATGCAGAAATTGATTTATGTGAAGATTTATTGGAATGTAAGTTCGCTAATATACCTAGAAAACAGAACATTTAAGCTCATTTCCTAACAACCTTTGCTAGCACATGTAACTTACCTTTTCAACCTACACATAGGTATACTGCTGGAGTTAAATACAGACCCATTGTCCTTGACAATGTCAAATACTGGCAAATTTTCTCTGAAGATGAACAGATTTACCATTTTCTAAATAATGAGGAAGAATTTCAGAATTGTAATATAGATTTAGACTATAATATAGATTCAAATTTTAATTATGAAATAGATAACATAGATGTACATAAATTTAACAAACCCAATGTATTTACTCAATCTGACATAGATAACTTAGAGAAAGTAGATTAGAGGAAGCTATTGAAGAAGAAATTGACATGTTAGATTTAAAAGATAATTTTTTACCTAAAGGTTTAACTCCTTTGGAGGACCTTTTTTATTCCAATGATGTGCCTAAAAGCCAAAAATGGAACCAATCAGGTCTGACATTGAAGAACTTAACATTGGGACAGAAGTGAAACAAAAAATGATCAAATTATCAAAATCTTTACCTTCTCAAGAAAAATAAAAATACATTGAACTTTTAAAAGAGTATCAAGATGTGTTTGCATGGAGTTATGAAGATCTAAAAGTCTATGATACAAACATAATTCAACACAAGATTCCTATAAAAGATGACCATAAACCATTTAAACAAAAATTGAGAAGGATTCATCCTGTCTTATTACCATTGATAGAAAAGGAGGTTAAACGCATGTATGATGCCCAAATCATTGCACCAATCGGATATTCTGATTGGGTATCAAACTCAGTACCTACCAGGAAGAAAACAGGTGAAATTAGATTATGTGTAGATTTTAGAAATCTCAATAAAGTATCATTGAAGGATAATTACCCTTTACCCAAGATGGATCATATTTTACAAAGGGTAGTTGGTTCTTCCAGGATATCTTTATTGGATGGTTTTTCAGGATATAACCAGATACTTGTCCAAAAGGAAGACCAACTCAAAACATCTTTTACCACTCCTTGGGACACTTTCATGTATGTGAAAATGCCTTTTGGTTTAATGAATGTTGGAGATACTTTTTAGAGGGCTATGGACATAGCCTTTGCTAAGGAAATACATGAATTCTTGGTTATTTATTTAGATGATATTACTGTCTTTTCTAAGTCAAATAATGAACACTTGGATCATTTGAGACAAGTTTTTATTAAATGTAGAAAATTTGGTATATCTTTAGATCCTAAGAAAACTCTTTTTGGACTAGAGGAAGGAAAATTGCCAGGACACATAATTTCAAAGGAAGGTATTAGGATAGATCCTGCAAGAATAGAGGCCATTCTAAACATTCATCCACCTAGAAATATCAAAGAGTTGCAATAATTTTTAGGTAAAATTAGTTTTTTATGATGATTTATTTCTAACTTGGCATAAATCATCAGAGAACTGAATAACATGCTTAAAAAGGACTCTATTTTAAAATGGACAGTTGAAGCAAAACAATCATTTGAATCCATTAACATGCTTTAACAAAAACACCAGTCCTAATCAGTCCAGACTTCAAGAAATATTTTATAATCTTTTCATTTGCCTCAGAACATACCATAGTTGTAGTTCTACTACAGAAAAATGACCCAATTTTTGAACAGCCTATAGCATTTTTCAGTAAAACCCTTAGAGATGCACCTTTGAGATATAACATAATGGAAAAACAGGCTTTAGCCTTGGTTAAAGCCATAAAATATTTCATAGTGTACATTCTTTACTCCCACATTATTGCCTATGTCCCTAATTCTATAGTCAAAGATATTCTTACATAGGATGGGCCAGATGGAAGAAGAGGAAAGTGGATTGCCACTATCCTTGAATATGACATAGATATTAAACCGACCAAGCTTATAAAAGGACAAGGTTTAGCCAAACTGATGGTTGAATCCAATTGCAATGCTTTAGATATAAATTTTATTGCTCAGGTTGATAACCAGGAAGAGATGGCGACTCCATTGGTCAGTGAAGCCTTTCTAGACTCACCATGGTACTCAGATATTATAGTTGTACTTACACATTTACAAGCTCCTCTTGGATTAATAAGGACTAAAGTTAGATTTATTAAACTTAAAGCAATGAGATTTTGTATTATGAATAATGTGCTTTATTGGAAAGAACAAAGTGGGATATTACTGAACTGTTTACTAAATTCAAAAGATGACAAAATTCTTGGAGAATTTCATGCAGGTGATTGTGGAGGACACTTATACTGGAAAAGTACAGCAGACAAGATTCTTAGAGCTGGTTTCTACTGGCCTATTTTCTGATGTTAAGAAATTTGTTACTTCATGTCACAAATGTCAGATTTTTGAAGGAAAAAAGAAGTTGTTACCTTTACCCCTAAAGCCAATTTCTAATGAGATTTCATTTCAACAATGGGGTTTAGACTTCATTGGAGAAATTCACCCTCCACCCTCTGGCCAACATAGATGGATATTGACTGCTACATATTATTTCACTAAGTGGATTGAAGCTATTCCTACCAGACAAGCCACTGACTCAGTCATTATCTCTTTCATAGAAAACAACCTTTTATCTAGATTTGGATGCCCACATAAAATAATTACTAATAATGCAACAGCATTTAAATCTAAGAAAATGATTTTCTTTTGTCACAAGTACCTTATAACCCTAGGCCACTCTACTTCTTATTATCCTCAAGGTAATGGCCTAGCTGAATCTTCAAATAAAATCCTTGTGAATATCATTAAAAAACTACTTGAAGATAACAAGAAAAACTGGAATAAAAAGTTAGTCTATGCCTTATGGACAGATAGACTTACTACCAAGAAGTCAATTGGAAAATCTCCTTACCAGATTGTATATGGGATGGATGCAGTTTTCCCATCATCTTTAGGTGTTCCAGTAATAAAAATTATCCAAGAGTCACAAGTAGAACTCAATGATATACAAAGAAGGATAAATCAGACTATTCATCTGCAACAAACAAGGAATAAGTATATGAAAAATCTCAAGTCATTCAAGAGAAAATCAAGAATTTTTTTTAATAATAGAAGTAAAGAAGATGACTTTTCCATAGGAGATAAAGTGTTAAAATGGGATTCCAAGAGAGAAGAAAAAGAGAAGCATGGAAAGTTTGACTTTCTATGGAAAGGGCCCTATGAAATTTATGGATATAGGGGTAACAATGCTTTCTTCGTCAGATATTTGGATGGAAATGATATTCAAGATGGACCAGTTAATGGTAGAATGCTCAAACACTACTATTCCTCTGAGTTAACCAATAGTTAGTCCCAGTTACTTTTACATCATATTCATTGCAAGTGTGTAGATTGGATTGGACATTTTTTTTTCAAAGTTGAAGCCCGGAGTGAAGGCCCTAAGCTTTGAAAAGTAAAATGTCATAAATATGAGTTTTTGCAGAAAACAAAAAGACAATTACTTAATCATCAAGGTTAAAATTGAAGGCTACTAGTCTTAGAGTTCTTGACATTTCACCAGGAAATGTCATCCCCATGTGAAGCCGCTGTTAGGGTCCTATAATAGGATTCATAATTTGGAATTGACTTATGATAGTCTTGTAAAATATGTACATACCTTGCTTTCTGCAAGTTGTTTTCCCATATTTTGTAAAAAATAAAAAAATAGAAAATCAAAAAGAGGGTAAAAGTCCTAAAAGAAAGATCAAATGACTTATAACAAATATAAACCCCAAAAGAAAAAAGAAATAAAATATGAAAGAGTACAAATTCAAATGCCACTATTTTTTACTTTGTTACTGATGATTATGGCAGAGTGTCAATAAATTCCATAATCCATGATGAGTTAAACTGTGTAAACTTGACTTGTCATGATTTCAATTTTATTGTTGTAGAATAGTGAATAAAGATTAGTCAGACAGTTTAATCCTGACTAATTAGTAGATAGGTAGAGAATAAAGAGGAGCTCATTAGTTTAATCTGAGCCCTCAGATGATATAAGGTAGATTTAGATAGTTTTTATGCTTTTAAAAGAAAAAATGATCAAGGTTGCTAGCTCAAATGCACCTGCAAAATGGAAGAAAAAATGTTAGATTAAAGTTGGGTAGGTAGAAAGAAATGGGAAAAGCATGTAAATATTCATCACCGGGCAAATAATCACTAATTTCCCCTCCCCTATAGTTATTCTGCATTCTAGACTTACAGTCAAAGAGGCTCAGAGCATTTCTCTGACTTCTGTTGGGACTGGACCCAAGGCTCAATGACTGATAAGTTAAAAGTGTTGAATTCCTATATTAAATCCCTAATTATCATCATTTACCCTTCATACACTCATTACTATTCAATTTCATAAGTAAGCACCTTTTCTACTTAATGAAATATGAAATTCCCCATTTGACTAACTCCCTTCAATTATACATAGCATAAAAACCCTCAAAAACATTATATCCTAAGTTAAAAGTGGTGAAATTCCAAATGATAAAAGCTTTGCTTTAATATTTTCACTTTACTTAGTCATATAATCGTATTTTTGATGTATTACATTGTCCCTTGTCATATTAACTTCTAATTTATATATTAAATCCCTAAAATGACCTTTTCCTATTAATATAATTCCCTTTTATATTAATACCCTTTTAAATCCACTATTATAAGATTTTAGGCAAAAATTATCATCCACGTGCTGAAATAAAATCCCAAATTATACCCCCTTGGTCTAAAACTGCTTTTAACTAAATATCCCACCCCCCTATGGTTATAGACCCTTCAAATGGTCTAAAACTATATAATAAAATATAAATATAAATATGATTTTCGAGCATATCTTATGTCTTTGGAAACAAAAATCAACCTCCAGGCCTTTGCAATATACTTGCCAATTTCCCCCGCCTCACGCGCATTTTTAAACCATATATATAAACTCTATTTATATATATAACATCCACATTAAACCCCTTTCGGAAAACATGTATTGACTCCGTCTATACATAAAACATTTTTATTTTGATAAAAACTTTGGTTATAAATGCATATATATAAAAAATTTTACATGCGCCATCGCATAAGTCAACCGGGCCCTACCCAACCTTTGCACCGCAACTTTATAGTTGATCTCAACCGTTCACTCCAATCCTCCAGATCCAACGCCTAACGATAAGTTTCACGCTCATAAACTAAACAGCAACCCGATGCCTAAATGGACGCGAAATGGGTGGTTTTCCCATTTCCGCCTCCGGTGACGTGTCACATTCTTATTGCGTCACGTTTGATTTGGTTAAAACCACTTACTACCCATTTCCAATGCGAAAACCATTTCCTATTTTCGCATTTGAAAACACAAACCATCCCGCCTTTGATATGACTGGCATTTATTACAATGAATATTAATAAAAAAGGTTTAAAATATTTATTATACTATTTTTCAATGCCATTCCCGCATTCCGAACTGTGAAAAGAGCTCCACTTAGCCATTTCTAAGCTCCCAAAACCCTGTTTTATAAATTTCACGCCTGAAAGCCCATTTTTCACCATAGAATTATATTTTGAAGACTAGTGAAGAGTTTTTCAAATTCAGTCATTCGAACTAGAGCTTGAATTCAACTACAATGAGTTGCAAAAACCCTTTCGACTATCAAAATACCTGCAATTAAGGTATTTTTCCCAATCTAGCTTGCAATCTCAAAATTTTAAGCCTTCTGTGAACGAATTGAGCTACAATTAGAGAATTTATCCATCCAAGTGTATCCAAAACACTCAAAAACAGGGAAAACCCTCGCAAAATTTCTCCAGAATTCTCTGATTCATAAAAGCTTCATTAAAAGCCAAATCCTCAGTCTAAATCCCTTGAAAGATCAATTCCACGGCTTGAAAAGGTTTTAAAACCTACAGAATACCTAAAAAGTCTCTTTTGCAGTCATAGTCATTCAGAAAGCCTGTGTTTTCTGTCTTAAAACTTGTTGCATGTGCCCCAAATTCCTGATTGAGCATTAAAATAATCACTGAAGCTATTTTTTCCCAGAAATTTCTCAAATTCCCTCTATTTCAACAAATCCAACTACTGCAAAATTTTTAATCTTGCTTTAGTTATTTAAAAAAATGACCAAGAAACAAATGACACCTAAAGCTGGAGGCTCTAGGCCTGTTAAACCTGGAGGATCCAAACCTCCTAAGTCTGAAGCAACAAAAGCCCCAAAATCCACCCCTGCACTCACTGCAAAAACTACTGAGTCTGTCAATCCCCTTTAGCCACCACTATCTACTGAAGAAATCACCCCCTTGACTGATGTGGATTATAAAATTGTAGACCCTGTGGTAGAATTCAACCTATTAGAAGTTCACAATTGGTGTTATGAAAAATTCCTAGATAAATATGACATGCCTATTTGGGAAACAAATTTACCCAAATATGTAGTCCCATTAACACACCCTGGTCAAGACCTGGTAAGATTGTGCCAAAAGTACTATGTACCAGATCAGAGAGCAATTGTAAATGTTGACAGGGAGATTCTATTTTCTATCACTATAGAGTCTATAAATGAAATGTTGCAACTACAGTTTGACCCTAGGGCAGTCCCCCTATCTATTGAAACATTAACTCAGTTATATTTGGGATTGGATTTCCCTAAGAGATTTATGATTTTCGAGAATTTTATGCCTAGTCATGTGGACATTCCAAAACTAAATCTTCCTTACTCCACCTCCAAGTTTCCTGAGGGTTCTAGGCATGTGATTTCAATGTTATCTTTCACACTAGGTTACTTCACTGATGAATTCACTAATGAATCCATCCTTGGTTTTTTATCTACTCTATCTCCAGGTCAGCCTCCTGCCATAATTTTTTACTATGCCAGATTTATAGTTGATTCTATCCATCATCAGTTGACCAAGTTTCCCACTGAAGGGGTATTCAAATACTCTACCTACTTATTCCATTTGTTTTTGTTTTCATAAGCTGATCATTTTCCAATAACATTGCAAAAAATGGATGTAGAGGGTAAACCTCTATCCATTATCTATTGGACATCTTTGTTGAGAAAAGAAGAAAATGAGTTCAGCTATTCAGACTTTTTAGATTTGTTCATCCAGCCAGCTATGAGTTTACTGTACAAAGCAGATCAGCCTAGGATAAGTGAAGACATCAAAAGAATCTTGCAGTTATCAGAATAGTGCAAGATGGGAGATTGGTATTTGTGTAAACAGCATACAGAATTGAGAATTTTTGGGTCCAATTTAATGCCTTACAAATTTCCCAAGTATTTGACTATCAGAGTCTTTGCATTAGAATATTTAAGGCAAGTTTTGAATTTTGATGCCATTAACTTCATGGCTTCCAAAAAGAAGACCCAGTTTAAGTTGAAAAATCAGATTGGTCCTTTCATTGTAAATAACAGAGATGTTGATAAGGAGATAGAAAAAATATTGTCAGAGTTAAAATTTCAGAAAAGTTTCCCTTGGAATTATGACCGTCAAGGTCTTCTAAGCAGTATAAGGGTTAAAAATAAACTACCTCTGTTAGGTCCCTATATTACTAGTATAGTCCCTTATTGTTGTTAGTGTAACCCCATTATTGTTATTATTGTATCCTTATAACCCCCATAATGTTATTATTGTGCCCTTAAATTATTATTGTTAGGTCGGCTAGGATTACATTGTGGCCCCACTAAGATTACATTGTGGCCCTATGAACTCCTATATATAGAAAGGAGGTTTTGTAATTTGTATCATCCAAGAATTGTTCATTCTTGTAATGTATTGGAGGTTGCCCCATCGAAGTGGCTTATTTATAAGGTGTTGATATCTCTTTTCTTCTATTTCAGGCGCTAGTTTCACAACATTTAGTATCAGAGCTTTGGATTCTAGGGTTTCGTTGCTCCAAATATGTCATCGTGGAATTTTCGCTATAACGTTTTTTCTACGAAGTTTCAGAAGCTGAAATTTTTAGGGTGCGAAGCCAAAATCCTGAGGAACATTTTCGCAAAATTTCAGAGCTTCGTTCGCAATATTTTCGGAGATAAGATTTGTGGAAGGTAGGGCTTTTTGCAAGCTCCTCAATTTCACTTAAACAGTTCATCGCGGAATTTTTGCTATAACGTTTTTTCTACGAAGGTTAATAAGCTTAAAATTTTAGAGAGTGAAGTTAAAATCCTGAGGAACATCGTCGCAAAATTTCAGAGCTTGGTTCACAATATTTTTGGAGATATGATCTGTGGAAGTTAGGTCTTTTTCAGGCCCCCAAATTTCATCTCAAAGAGGTGATCGTGGGAAAACCTTCATAACTCTCTCTCTGAGCATCCGATTGGAATGTTGTAAAACGTGGCCGCAAGTAAACAGACCGTAGTTTCTTGTCTATCAATTTCAGAGCCAAAGGTGGAAAAATTGACACGTGGAAAGTCGTACAAGTGCGCTATACTAAACCAATCCATAATTGGGTCATTATGGGAGATTAGACATAACTTTTCCTTGAAGAATCCAAATCAGGTCAGACCTGTGGCATTCGAAAGAAGATTCAAAGGGTGACTTCAGGGTGAAATTTCAAATATTGAAGATCCAAAATCACAAAGATAATTCAGTTTCAATATCGAGTTCCTCAAAATCAAGAAAAAGGTGTGTATTTTTTTCAAATTGCATAAGTCTTGTTTGAAAAATCAGTTCTAGTTGATTCCAAAGGCCTATTGAGCATAGCTATCAGTATTGGGTTCTGAAATTCCTCCTAAAAAGAATTCAACACCCATTAAGCCTTCAAAAGGCTCTACTATGACTCATGAAGATGAAGAAATGCAACATGAGATATCAAAAGTCCATGAGCAAGTGCACCAAAATTTCGCTATCGCAAAGAGCAACAAAAAATGAAATGGAAGTTGTGAAGAAAGGCATGGAAACTAAGATGAATGGTTCGAAAAAAGGTGTGGAAGCTAAGATGAATGGTTTGAAAGCTAAGATAGATGGCATGGAATTTTGCATGGAAGCTAAGATGGATGACATGGAAGCTAAAATGGAAAACATGAAGAATGATCTAAAAGCAGACATGGAAGGTTTGACAAAGTTAATACAACAAATGTTTCCTAATGGTGAAAAGATAGTAGAGGAAACTAATGATGAGAACAAAATAAATGATAATCGTGATTTCATAAACTCTAATATTGGCAGGAAGAACCACCATATTCCAAAGATGGATATGAGGAAGTTTGATGGAAAGGATCCCGTAACATGGATACTACAGATGGAGCAATATTTTGATCTCAATAATGTGAAAAACACAAAAAAGGTACACATTGCAACTTTAAATCTAGAAAAAAATACATTTGTATGGTATCGATGGCTTTGCTCCCATAAAAAAATTGTCACTTGGTCAATTTTTACGAAGGAAATGATAGCACATTATGAGGATACAAAGAGCAACGCCTTCTTTAGCCAATTGATAAATCTCAAACAAAAGGGTTTAGTGGGGGAGCACATTGAGGAGTTCCAAAAATTGAATATAAGGGTAACTGATATTACATAGGAACACAATATTGATCTCTTCATAGGTACTTTAAAGGATAGCATCCAACATGAAGTTCACGTTTTGGAACCTAAGTAATTGGAGAAGGCATTCAAGTTGGCAAGAAAAATTGAATGTAAAATTATGGCGACAAGGACGCCTACCACTCACTTCTATAAAGAGGGAAGTGTTGTTGCTCCTAGATTTCAAAAACCTACAAGGTTGACACCACAAAAATTGGAAGAAAAAAGAGCAAAAGGGCTTTGCTACAGTTGTGATAGCAAATACACCAAAGGTCATAAGTGTGTTGAGAAGAAATTATTTTACATATATTGTGAAGAGGAAGAAGAAAAGGAACAAGAAGAGGATATACACTAGGAACCAACCGTAGAAGAGGAAGAAATGAGTCCGACCATATTGTGTAATGCATTGGCAGGAATTACCACTCCTCAAACTCTCAAGATAGAAGGACATATCAAGAAGAAAAAGGTAATAGTGTTAATTGATTCAGGTAGTACCCATAATTTTATTCATCGTAAGGTAGCCAAGGAATTGAATTGTTTCCTATACCCAGCACCATAATGTCAAGTGATGGTTGCAAATGGAGGAACTATAAATTTCTTTATTAAATGCCATAATATCAAGCTATCCATGGGGGAATATGTATTGAATATTCCAATGCTTTCCATCGCAATGGGAGGTGTTGATGTCGTACTAAGAGTACAATGGTTACAATCTTTGGGGACGGTAGCTTTTAATTTTCAAGAACTTTTCTTGAATTTTTTTTCAGAAGGAAAGGAGATCGAATTACGAGGTATCACAGGGAAGCCAAGAAAGATAATAAGCTCTAATGTCATGACAAAGCTTATGAAGAAAGAACAACGAGGCGTAATTTCACAATTATTCTCACTAGAAGTTCCAACATCAAAATCATCTATTTCTCCATATCTCCAAAGAGTCTTGGACAATCATTCCAATTTGTTTGATACTCCCAAAGGACTCCCACCTATTCATGATCATGATCATGCTATTCATTTGATTCCAGGAAGTGCTCCTCCAAACATCCGACCTTACAGATATCCTTATGTCCAAAAGAGTGAAATTGAACGTATGATTGTAGAAATGTTAGAGGCTGGTATAATTCAACCTAGTCAAAGTTCTTTCTCTGCTCCTGTAGTATTGGTACAGAAGAAGGATGGATCATGGTGCATGTGTCCCGATTATAGGGAGCCCAATAAGCTCACCATTAAAGATAAATTTCCCATTCCTGTGATTGATGAATTATTGGATGAATTACATGGAGCAATTTATTTTACCAAGTTGGATCTTCGTTTAGGATATCATCAAATTAGAATGAAGACGAAAGATATTCCGAAAACAACATTTCAAACTCATGAGGGTCATTATGAATTTTTGGTCATGCCTTTTGGCCTTACCAACGCACCTTCTACATTTCAAGGCTTGATGAATTCCATTTTCAAACTCTTCCTTAGAAAATTTGTGCTAGTACTTTTTGATGATATTCTAATCTACAGCAGGTCTTGGAAGGATCATCTTCAACATGTTGACAGGGTGCTCAAACTATTGCAGGAGAAACAATTATTCGCAAAAACATCCAAATGTTTCTTTGGAGTACAAGAGGTGGAATATTTGGGTCATATTATATCTCACGAGGGTGTTAAGGTAGACCCTAACAAAATTAAACCAATTAAGGAATGGAAAGTCTCCACAACCATAAAGCAGTTACGAGGATTTATCAGGTTAACAGGGTATTATAGCAAGTTTGTTAAGAATTATGGGAGAATAGCAGCACCTCTAACAACATTATTGAATAAAAATACATTTTCATGGACTCCTGAAGCAATTAAGGCCTTTGAACATCTTAAAGAGGTAATGTGCCTAGCACCGGTCTTAGCTATGCCAGACTTCACAAAAACCTTTATTGTGGAATGTGATGACTCAGGAAATGGAATTGGTACTGTTTTAATGCAAGAAGGAAGACCCATTGCTTTTGAAAGTCGTCCAATCAAAGGAAAGTATTTACAGAAACCTATTTATGAGAAGGAAATGTTAGCAATATTGCATGCACTAAAGAAATGGATAACTTACCTAATGGGAAGACACTTCAAGGTAAAAAATGATCATGATAGTCTTAAACACTTTTTGGAACAAATATTATCTTCAGAGGAGCAGTAAAAATGGGTCACAAAGATGTTGGGTTATGACTTTGAAATAATCTACAAAAAATAGAAGCTAAATGTTGTTGCAAATGCACTGTCAAGAAAGAATGAAGAGGTGGAAGCATTACTTTGTGCCATTTCTATTATCAAACCAGATTGGATAACCGAAGTAAGAGATGAATGGAAGAAGGACGAAGAATTGTGGACACTCATTCAAACGTTGCAGCAAGATCCTAGTACACCTGATACATTTAGTTGGAAAAATGATTCCTTATGGTACAAAGATCGCTTATATCTTTGTAAGAATTCCCAACTAAAACAAAAGATTCTTTTGAAATTGCACACTTCTCCTTTAGGAGGACACTCAGTATTTTTAAAAACTTACCACAAGGTGAAGAAAGAATTTTTTGGGGATGGCCTTAAATCTGATATTCAAAAGTTTGTGGCGGAATGTTTGGTTTTCCAGCAAAATAAAGTTGAGAAATTTAAGACCCCGGGTCTTCTAAAACCTTTATCTATTCCAAGTCAACGTTGGGAGGAGAGTTCAATGGATTTTATCACAGGTTTACCTAATTCCGAAGGAAAGAGTGTCATCATGGTGGTAGTTGATAGACTTACCAAGTATGCACACTTTTGTGCATTATCTCATCCATTTAAAGCAAGTACAGTTGATATTACATTTATGGACACAATTCAAAAGCTACATGGAAACCCAAGCGTTATTGTGAGTGACAGAGATCCCATTTTACTGGAAATTTTTGGACACAGTTATTTTCTTGTTTGGGTACTCAATTAGCTCATAGCTCATCTTATCATCCTCAATCCGATGGTCAAACTGAGATAGTAAATAAATGTTTGGAAGGATATCTTCGCTGTTTTGTATCTGATAAACAAACACAATGGGTCAAGTGGTTACCTCTCGCTGAATGGTGGTATAACACTTCCTTCCATACTGCAGGAAAAATGACCCCATTTATGGCACTTTATGGATATCATCCACCATCCATCACATCATATTTAAGAGAAAATTCGAAGGTTCAAGCAGTGGAAGATCACATCGAGCATCAACAAGAAGTTCTCCAACTCTTAAAGGATAACCCGAATTTGGCACAAAATCGAATGAAACAACAGGCAGATCAACATCGTAGCGAGAGAAGTTTTGATGTAGGAGATTGGGTATTTTTACGGCTACAACCATACAAACAAATGTCCCTCAAGCAAGCAAAGAAGGATAATAAATTATCGCGAAAGTACTATGGTCCTTACAAGGTGTTGCAAAAGATTGGTACTATGGCATACAAATTGGAGCTTCCTGCTTCTTCGCGAGTACATCCAGTTTTCCATGTTTCATGCTTAAAGAAGTTTATAGGAGAAAATCTTCCAGTTCAAACAATATTGCCAGAACTTGATGAGGAAGGAAAAATCATATTGGAACCAGAAGCGGTCATGGAAACAAGAACTCGACAACTACGGAATCGATCAATTTCAGAGTATCTCATCAAGAGGAAGAACTTACCCACTGAAGATTCTACATGGGAGGATGAGAATTTTATACAGAAGCACCCAGAGCTACTCAAGCATTGAGGACAACACTTTTTTGAAGGAGAGGGGCATGTTAGGTCCCTATATTACTAGTATAGTCCCTTATTGTTGTTAGTGTAACCCCCTTATTGTTATTATTGTACCCTTATAACCCCCATATTGTTATTATTGTGCCCTTAAATTATTATTGTTAGGTTGGCTAGGATTACATTGTGGCCCCGCTAGGATTACATTGTGGCCCTATGGACTCCTATATATAGAAAGGAGGTTTTGTAATTTGTATCATCCAAGAATTTTTCATTCATGTAATGTATTGGAGGTTGCCCCCTCGAAGTGGCTTATTTCTAAGGCGTTGATATCTCTTTTATTCTATTTCTGGAGCTGGTTTCACAACAAACTCCTTTCATACATGAACCCAAGCCTGATATTGAGAAATTTTCAAATCAAACAGAATGGGTAGAAAACACATTAATAGATACAATCATCAATGCAGAGCCAACACAAAATATGGTTACCACACTTGCCATGATAACTTCAAAACAGCTAGAATCTTCAAACAAAAGAAGCAGAGATGAGGGAGCCTACATAGCTGAGACCACCACAAAGACTAAATTCAAGCTCATTTACAAAAAAAGGTTCAAATTCAGTTACATAGGGAAAGAAAAATTTATTGATGTTGAAGATTCCAATGAGCCTGAGGTAAATAATGATGAGGCTACAGAAATAATAAAGAGACTCTTGCAGACATACAAACATATCAAACAATAGGTGAATAGGATACTCAAATGATTGAAAGGTAGAAAAACATGGAGGCTTCTTCCTCACAAACAGTGGAGGAAAAAGACCTAGACATCAAAGAAAGATATAAGCAGATCAAACAAAAGAATGAAAAAATCAAAAGTGATATTTATTCTCAATTTCTCAAACAGACGCCAAGGAATCAAAACAGGTTACTTACAACATTTGATTACTCCACAAATAAAATGATCATGTCATATCTGCAACCAACTACTTCAACACCTAAGACAATGGAAGACTACAAAAAGGTTGAATTTGAAGTAGATACTGAAAATGTGCATGAACTGGATCAAATAGAATTTCACAGACATAGCTCTGAGATGCTATATTCTACTGTGGTAACAAAGGCAATGAGTGCCACTAAGTTGCAAAATACCATTATCAACATGTAGGACCAAATGAAACTTGACAAAGGCTCTTTGTATGCCAAAGATTTAAGAATAAAAGCCTTAGAAGACTTAGTTTTGCACGTGGGAGTTGACCCTTCAGATGTTCCAGCAACACAAATATTGATTAAAAAGAAAAATGAGGACATTGCAGCTTTGAGGAAACATCTGAAGCTTCCTCAAAGTGAGCACCCTCAAACTAAAGAAATTCTTCAAGAACAGGCAGAGAAAGAAGACATGATGCAATTGATTATCAAATTGACTGCCCAAATCAAAGAAATGGAAACACAATTAGATCAACTTATGAAATAGAGAAATTGTCAAAGAAACTAAAGCTCCAATTATCCCTACAGTTATACCTATAATCAATACAGTTGTGGCCTCCACGTTGGGAGAAAAATTGGCACCAAAAGAGTTATTGGCAACTATAGTGCCAGTACAATCAGCCACAACATCAACAACAAATTCTTCAACCACACAGGTACAGCACACAGATGATGCAGGGAAGATAGTAAAAGCTATGGAGGAATTTTCACTGAAAAACAATGAAATTAATAGTTTGAAGAAAATTATTCAAAATATGGAAGTATCCAACAAAGCAGCATTAATCAATGCTAACAGTTATGAGCAAAGGGCCAAAAGACTTGAAGAGAAAATCAAAAGCCTTCAAAAATACTTGAGTTTCACTGCACAAATTTCTACATAAGAAATTACCTATGGACCAATATAATTGAGGCTATACATCTTCAGTGGTCATCAATCCAAATCATATATGAACAGAGAGACCTACTTCTAGCAGCACAAGTGGAAATCCAAAAGATAACAAAAGAATTAGCAGATAAACCAGCACAAGCATTAAATCTAATCACTTTCTTGAATAGTAAAAACAGAAAAGAGCTAGAATAATTAAAGATATAGGATAGGATAGAGACTATTTTGCAAATCAAGAAGGTTTTGACAGAAAAATCTGATGAACAATTTAAAGGAAAAATGTGATGCCATGAATATTTCTATAACCAAGTTTTTAGCAAAATACATTATGTTGAGACAAACTGGTCTTCCAGATATTCATGTCTGCAATGACAAACTAATGGCCCAAAAATATTATGACAAGAATATAAGGGTTCATGCTAAAGAACAGATCAACAAGCCACTGTCACAGGGCTCTCCCACAGGAAAGGTCATTCTTCAATATATTGAAGACTTGTTTTTTCTTCAAAATGAGATTCAAGATCTATTTGTTTTTAATCCTAATTTTTCCAAATACACAGATGCTGATGAAAACTTCAGGAAACTCAAAAGTGTAAAAATACCAGATGTAGAACAATGGCAGGCTTTTACAGATTTAATGTAGCAGTAAAAGAGTAGAACGGTGAAGAAAATTACTTTAGAAATAGTCAACTAATTTTTTTCACTGCTGGAAATTTTCTTTTTATAGCAGTAAAAGAGTAAATAAATAGAGTCAAAGTGTATCAGGATGAAAGTACAGCGTGAAAGTGTATCAGGAGGAAGAGTATCAGTCAAAACAACTCCAATAAAGACATTTTCCAATTTTCCAGCAAGTAGGACAGCTAGCCAGTAAAATCTCCTTGATTAGTTTAAGTTGTTCTATATTTTTTGGATAAGAGGACAACTTGCTAAACTGTTAAGCAACTGTCCCTCTTTATATGTAAAGATATTTTATATTTCCTAGAGTTATTCCTAGATCTCTCTAGGATATTTTGTAAACAATATTTTGTATAAATACTTCAGTATTTGAAGTGTTTAGTGTGGAATAAAATTGCTAAGATTACTATAGACTTTTGCTGATATATTGGAGGCTCTCATGTGTTGAATTCAAAGTAGCAGACTGGACAAAGCTTAAGTGGCATCATAATTCAGTATTCTTGTGATAAGTTGAAGAGTGAAGTACATCTCTTCTTGTCATTGTTTCTTTTCTGAGTTTCATGCAATTCATTATGTGTTTGATCTATCTTAATGTCTAACTAGGAATATTACTACAAGACTAGCCTTTTACTCCCTGTTTTTAACTAAGTTACCATTTAAATGTTTTCTACTGATTTTCGGTGTTAGGAATCCTTCATTTCTCCTACTCCCGTTTGACCCCTGCCTCCTTCTTCCATTTTCCGGATTAAAGGATCCTTCATTGCCCTTTATCCCGATCATACCATTTCATCAAAAACCTTTCCCCAAATCTCCTAGGGTTATCTACCTTTCCCTGAATACATTTGTACCCCTTTGGCCTTGCCTTCTAGTACTGCTATCTAGAGTTAGACTCCATAGCCTAATGGACAAGTAGATCTCTCTCTAGTTTAATCCTAAGTGATTTTTTACCCACCAAAACCTTTAAAAACAAAGCCAATTGTTCAATCATAACTATCCTAAAAACATAAATCAAAACAAAGATAAATCTTAAAGAGAGAACCCTCTCTGAATTATAGGAAGGTTAGATCCTAGGATTTGAAGTAGGTTTGTGGTTACCTCAGACTATTTCTCTTAAACCTGGAGAAATTACTGAGTGATAACATATTGGCGACCATACTGGGGAATACTAAACTTTTCTTCAGAAATATTTTACAGGTTCAGATCTGATCTATGATGGTGGACAGTGATTAGACATACAAAGGTTAAAATCATCCACCTGGTGACTCCACATCAATTTCACAATCAAGAATCCACTAGAGGAATGAACCTGAAAGAACAATATGGAAAGATCAGGAATTCAACTTGGATCTTAATCCAAGACATTATGTTCTTTCTCATTAAGAAAGTTTTTCAATATATAGTGTATTTTATATAAGGATCTAACTTGGTTGTATAGATATAGTGGAATTTCTTTATGACTAATTTACAAGATGACCCAAGAATAAAACACAGGTATGCTCCCATGAGCAGAGATCACATACCTGGATTTCCACACAAACTACCAAAGGTAAATTGGGATAAAAATCTGCCCATGTTTCAAGATGAGAATATTGATGATCCTTTGTTACATCTCATTAAATTTCATATACACTCATGGAGATTGAAGGGTGATTGGCATGACGATTGCCTCATGAAGCTTTTCATGGCAACCTTAGAAGGACCAGCAAGGGAATGGTATGAAACTCTCAAAACTGCTAGTTTATTTTCTTTAAAAGATTTTCACAAGGTATTTTATGAGCATTACAAAGAAGATTTTCCATCTTTATCATTAGCTGAAAATTGTTGTGATCAAGCTGAATATCTTATATATTACCTTAAAAATATTGATGAAGATTTTGGAAATTGGCATCCTGAAGATTTATTAGAAGAAGTCCAGAACTTTATTTTTTTGTGTAAGTCAGCTGAGATATATTAAACAAAAAAAATGATAATACATATGGTTACAAAATGGCCTGCCAGTTCCAGATGAACTTGAGGGTGCTCAGGCCAACCAAACAGAAGGTCATGCTTACATCGTAGAGGGCTATCATAAAAACTATCGTCTGCGGACAGACTGAACAAAAAATACTTAGAGCTGGCCAACCATGCAGGGTTTCCTAACATCATAGTAATCCTGAGAAAAGAGAAGCTGCCTGCTACCTTACAGAACCCTCTATCATACTTCATTGAAAAAAATTTCAGAAGAGACACGATATAAAGATAATAAAAAAAGAAACCAGACATAGAGGAATTACAGGACCGGATTGGAGGCGCCCGAATGCCCAACAGTGTTGGGACTGGCTTCCTTAGCTCCTTTGGGAACAAGGCAAGGCTTGTGCCGACGGATGATTGTAGTGTGGGAATCATCCTCCGGAAGCTCAATCGACACATTCAAAACGTGGCGCAGGTAAAGCTCAAACATCCAGATGAAACCTTATAACCGCTTCAAGTGCATCTTCAATTCTTCCGTGAGCGAGTTTAGGGAAACCTCCAATTTGTCCAGGCATGCAGAATTCTTGTTCGAGGCTAGGGAGGTGGCTACGAACGTGTCTTTGATTTTCACCCATGCATACCGATAGCCTTCGCTAACAAGGTCTTCATCTGCCATGCTATCGTCTGAGTTTGCAAAAACTGGGTTGCCCTGGTAGAAGAACTCCCTGGGTCAACAATCCAGTCAACCTCCTTGCTGATGGTGTGACTATCCAGAGCGGCCTTGGCGTTGGTAACTTCCTCTTGAAGCAAATCAATAGTTTGCTTGCCTCTCTTTGAGACCGAAGCTTCGTAGCCCTCCTTCGCTCTCTTGAGCTCTTTGGTTTCTTTAGCACCGCAAATATTATGCTCAGCCATGGAGAGGAGGCAACTATAGATACTGTGAAACCAGCGGACAAGAAAATGAAAAACAAACACAATGCAGAGCAAAGAAGAAGTTTTGAAATATATGAGGTCTGTCCAGATCGCGATAGGATTTATAACTTCAGTTGCATTGTGGGGGGTCGAAATTCCAACTGGAATCCGCGTATTATCATCATTGTTGGCATCCTGTTGTCTTCTCATGGTATTGATGCCAGTTTCATGAGCATTAATCCACTTCTTGATGCCAGTCCCTTCGCACGCTTGAGGATGCCACGCATGTCGCCAAATGTATCGGTTGAGCCTGTCGTCGTCCTTTCGGATGATCCGCCACCTTTCTCAAGGCACCCCATAGGACGAACCCTAGTAGTGCCATCACTTTTCATTAAGAATAAAGTTAATCCGCATCAGTTACTGATGATCCGTAACCTGCAAGCTGTCCTCCTCTCTCGAGCCTCCTGTAAGTTCTTGCCTCGAGATGAGAGTGCACTGATTCCTAAGATCGTCATTTGTGACGTCTTGCCAACATGTGTCAATAATATTCCTCGGATGATCGACAACGTGGTTGGCAAGGTTGTCCGCTAAAGAATTTTCCTTCCACCTAACTGCCTGTAGAATAATGCTGCTGAGGGAGGAGAGATGTTCCGCAATGAGCTCTGTGACCATGGCCAACCTCCAATGCTTAGTAGCTTTCCCCAGCCGCGTTCCATTTTGAATTTTCCTAATCGTAGTGATGGCCAAGAGGGAATCTCCTTCTACAATTACAGAACCTTTACCTAGACGGATGAGGATTCACAGGGTAGCGAATTCTGCCTCATTGTTGGTAGCCTCCCCAAGCGCCCTACTGAAAATATGAAGGACTTCCCCTTTGTCATTTCGGAGAACACCGCCGAGCCCTACAGGACCAGGGTTACACCGAGAGGCTCCATCAAAGTTCAATTTGCAGAAACCCAGGATGGGGGGCAGCCAGGTCGAAGGAGAGGGGTCAGGCCTAGGGTGGTTCACTTGTGCACTGTGACCCGACAGACTAGTCATGCCAAACAACAACACAATGTGTGAATCATTAGGGGAGAGCGAATTGGCCTGCTCAACTTTGCAATTGGTAAGGGCCGTCTCTTTTAAACTTTGTATGATGGTATTTTTGATGGTGTCAAGCTTCCTGGTTTCTTTTTGAAAAATGCGTCTGATACTCTCTTTCCAAGTAGACCAGATTATAAAATTGGGGCAGAGCCTCCAAAGGGTGTTAACCATATTACAACTTGAATAATTTGTGCGCTAGTTCGCAATGCAGTCTTGAATGGAATCCCTTGTTCTGTTTGTTTGTTTGAATATATCCTTCAGCCACTCCCAAAGGTTATTGGTCCAATCACAGTCATTAAGAAGATGGTTCATAGTTTCCTCTTCCTTTTCATAGAGGGGGCATCGAGAGGGGCCAATAAAGCCCCTTTTCACCAGATTCTCCAGGTGAGGATTTTGCGATGCATAAGCAGCCATAGAAAAGACTTTATTTTTGGCCATAAAGTGTTGTCTCAGACATTGGACTACCAAGCTACTTTGTCTTCGATGTCCCTATGCTCGATATACATTTTGGCCTCCTTGAGGTTGAAGGTGCCTCTATCGAGTTTGCCCCATCTAAGTTGGTCCTTCTCCTGAGTGGACCGGATCCTTCTCTTATCCAGAGCAGAGTTTAGGGTATGGAAGAGTTCTGTGATGTCATCCGACAAGGGGGGAGGATCTAAGTTCCACTGCCTCCAGTGCTGGTTCTCATTATTTTTAGACCAATAATGATGGACTTTTATCTTGTCAGCTGCCTGAAACCATCTTTGTAGAGGGAGATAATTAGGGCTTTCTAGTTTAAGTAATTGTTGCCAAGCATCCTCCTAGAATAGCGCATTGGTGCCATTTTGAAGTTCTCAAAAGCAGTGGTCTTGAATGAGGTTTCTATTAGCCTTGGCCAAATTCCAAATAGGGGACCCTGCGAGGGCATCGGTCATTCTTATCAGCTCCTCAGTCCGCCAATTCTCTGCATATTTGGCCTTCCATAATTTTTCCCAAGGTGTATGGGGTTCCTTGAGCCAGCGCCACCAAAGCTTGGCTCCATAAGCTTTGTTGGCCGTGTCCGGGTCTTGCAACCCCAAACCCCCCAGATTTTTGGGTTTACATAACTTATCCCAGGCTACCAGAGCCCATTTGGGTTTGTCCGCTTTACCCGACCATAGGAAAGCTCTTTGAATGTTCCTGATTTTCTGGAGCACCCCTTTTGGAGCCAGGAGAATAGAGAGCATATACTAAGGAATGGCCTGAAGAACAGCCTTAGCCATAACCAATCTTCCTGCAAAGTTTAGGACTCTGTCAGTCCAATAGTTGCCCCTATCCTCTAGCCTAGAGAGAAAATTTTCCCAATAGAGTTTCTGCCAAGGCTTACCAGTGAGAGGAATTCCTGGGTACTTAGAAGTAAGGCTGCGTCTTTTGAAGCCAAGAATATCAGTGAGGTGTCTTTGGACTGCTAAGTGCATGTTGAAGAAAAAATAGAGGATTTATCCAGGTTAAGATCCATACCTGATGCCTGGCTGAACAAGTTCAAAATTTCTTTGAAACCTTGAGCTTCCTTAACTGAAGGGGTGCCATGCAACATGGTGTCATCTACGAATTGTTGATGAGTGGTTGCAGGAGAGTGAATTAGGGGTTGGAGACCCTTGATGACATTATTGTCCTTAGCCGTTTTAATGATGCGACTCGGGCCTTCCATTAAGATAAAAAAAAGGAAAGGAGATATGGGATCACCTTGCCGAATGCCCCTAGAAGGGAAAAAGGGGTCAGAAGGGGCTCCATTGACTAGGATAGAGAAGATAGGAGATTTGACCATGGCTAAAATCCATCTTATCCAACGTTGGCCAAAACCAAAAGCTTCCAACACAGCCTCAAGGTAACTCCAACTGACCTTATCATAAGCTTTTGAGAGGTCCAGTTGTATGATCATTCCTGCCTTTTTCTGAGACTGAAGGGTGTGGATCATTTCCTATGCCAATAAGACATTGTCCATAATCTGCCTGCTTTCCACATAACCCGACTACTCTTCTGAGATGATCAAGGGCATAATAGGATTTAATCTGTTGGCCATTACTTTGGAGATGATCTTGTACAACACATTGCAGAGAGCGATAGGTCGAAATTTAGAAGGAGTACAAGCAACCTCTTCCTTGGGGATGAGGGTAATAAAAGTGGAGTTAAGGGATTTGAGTATGGAGGAGGAGCTCCTAGAGTCCTCGACCACCGCCCAAACATCCTGCTTCACTAGGTCCCATCAAGCTTTGAAGAAGTCAATGGTGAAACCATCAGGTCTCGGAGCCTTGCCATTGGCCATGTCTTTGACTGCCTCTTCCACCTCCAGAAGGGTAACCGGGCGGTCCAAGGATTTATTCTGCTCTTCTGTTATCAGCTTGGGAATAGAAGTTACGACTTCATTGATAGCCTCCCGTCTGTCAATGTTTGGTTCTGTAGCAATGAGACTGAAGTGGTTCCTGAGGATGGATGCAATCTCTTGATGGGACTGGAAGGGTGTACCCTACTCATCCTTAATCTTGGTTATCTTGTTATTGCACCTATAATCCATGGCTGATCGATGGAAAAATTTGGTGTTTTCCTCCCCTTCTCTCAACCATTATATGCGGGACTTTTTCCTCCAGATTATTTCTTCCTGGTGACATCGATCATTCCACCTCTGCATGAGGTCACGTTCTGTGCTAATGGATTCCTGGGAGATGTCCCCCTTAATCCAGTTGTTGTGTATCAGTGCCATCTGATCCTCCAGGGCTTGTTTATCCTCAAAAATATTTCCAAAGACCTCTTGGTTCTAGGTTCGTAGGCTAGCCTTTAGGTGCTTCAATTTGGCTTGGAGTCGAAACATTTTGGTTCCTCTAGCGTCCAAGTGTTCATTCCACCAAAGTTTGATGTTGGTAGTGAAATCTGGATGACTGAGCCAGAATTTCTCAAAGCGAAAAGGTTTGTTTTTAGGTGTACCAAGGATGGTCGCATTCAGAGAGATGGGCCAATGATCTGATCCTCCAGATGGAATGATATCTGATTCCACCGTGACTCCCCCTGGGAGAATGGTGTCAGAGATCAGAAATCGATCCAGCCTAGAAGCGATATGCCTATCACCTCCTCTCTTATTGTTCTAGGTGAATAAGCCATTTTTGGGTAAGATGTCCACCAGGTTAGCTATTCTAATGAAGGACGTGAAGGCCTATGCATCTCTGTTTAGGGTTCGAATCCCTCCCTTCTTTTCCCCCAGTGAGGTAATCATGTTAAAATCACCTCTATAGATGGCCTTAGCATTAGGGTGTCTATGTTGCAGCCTATATAGATTTTCTAGTAGCTGTAGCTTATCTTCTAGCCTTTGGGGGTTGTATACATTAGTGAACAAATAAGTGCTAACCTCTCCCAGGATCTGAATTTCAAGGGAGATGAAAGATCTAGAAGCTTCAACATTTAGGAGGTGTAGGGATTGGGGATTCCAGAATATGGCTAAGCCTCCTTCCAAACCATTACCCTCAACCTCCATGTGTTGCATTCTCTTTCCCAGGCATTTGCTTATTACTTCCAACTTTAGTCTGGAGCATTTGGTTTCCTGCAGGAAAACAATGTCCAAATTTTCCTTTGTGACTTTCTTTCTCAATAGTATGTGTTTGTTTTGGCTATTTAGCCCTCTTGCATTCCATGAGAGTATCTTCATATTTAAACAGGTATTAAGAGGAGAATGGGAAAGCCTCAAGGGCTTTCATTTTTCCCGAGTTGATGAGCATTTGGCCAAGCTCATGGAGTGCTTCATTGTTGGTTCTTCTGCCTCTTCTCTTCTTGTGTTTTGTGCTAGAATGCGTGTGGTGTAGGTTCTGTGCCTTTATACGCAGTCCCTTTGTCACGCCGAGATTCCTTTTCTGCCCTCTCAAGGCTGCATCCTGCCTTGATAGGAAGAGGAAGTTGACTTTGTCGATCTCTTCCTCTGGGATGTGATCTACTCCTTTTTGTTTCCATTGCTCAACTATGGTGTTAAGATCCATTCCTTCTTTTTCTAGAATGTCACTTAGGTCCAGATCCTCTATGCCTATTTCACTTAATATCATTTCCTCATCCCCTTCTGCATCTTTTCCCAAGTTGGGATCTAGGAAAAGGTCATCAATCGAGGTTGGAGTCTGTAATTGGGTGTTTTGATCAGCATTTTCCTGGATTTCCTGCCCCGAGGCTAATGTTTGGGTATTCTCATCAGCAACATTTTCCTCTCCAAGCACCTCAAATGTGTTCACGGACCCTTTGTTGGGGTTTCCTATCTTCAGTTGGTTCCTTCTGTTGGCCCTGTGTATGCCCGTGGGTCGGACGAAACCATCCTGATTCTTACTTGAGCTATCCTTAGCCTTCTCAACGGGCTTGTGTAGGGGACATTCCCGAAACAAATGGCCATGTTCATGGCATTTCCTACACCTAAAAGGTATTTGTTCGTAGTCTATGGCTTGGAAGAAGACTTCATCTCTGTATTCCAACCATAGACCTTCATGAAGAGCACCTGAAACGTCCATTTCAACACAGATTCTAGCACAAGAAGTGTACATTTTTTGGACGGTTGCTTCAGAAGCTTGGATGAAGGTGCCCAATTTGTTGCCGATTTTTTCCAGCGCCGCCGATCTCTAGTAGTCTATCGGGAGGGAAAACAGGCGAATCCAAACAAGAACATGCGTGAATGTTTCCTGTTTCAGTGCAAAATTTGGCTTCCATGGTCTCATGTAGAGGCCCACAGAGGCGTAGAAATAAGGACCTCCATCAAAGATGCGGTCTCTGTCTTCAAGGTTAGCAAAGACAACCATGAAAAAACCTTTGGCCCCCAGGTGGAGTCTCATATCTCCTTTCGGCTTCCAAGTTTGTTTGATCCATTGGCATAAGGATTTTTCTGTGGGCCAAAAGCCCATAAACTTGCAGATCACTGCATGAATAGCCATATGATCCCTGTAAGCTTGCAGTTCTGGGTCCGTGATGATAACCCTTAGGCTTTCTGTATTTTTTGGCTTACACCGCCCTTGTTCCTTCCGTTGTTTGTCTTCCATGGCTGATCCTTCTGGATCAGAGCCATTTAGGGTGGAGGTTTTGGTTACCTCAGCTTCTTTGGTCTTCTTTTCTCCCCCTTGGGGTTCCTGCTCTTGAGTGGAATCATTTTTGTTTTTTCCTTCTAGAATTTTGATGCCTTTTGTCTGGTTTTGATGCTGGGTTTCCTTAGTGTTGCTGTCCTTCTTTGTCTTTTTGCTGAGCTCATTTTTTCCTGCAGTGTCTGAGCCCGTGATCTGCACTCCTTCCAATGGGACCTTACCTCTATCCATCATTATCTGTTTGTAAGAAGGGGCCCCAGAGGCCCCTGGTCACCCCATCCATTGGGCCAAGGCAAGTCCCTGCTGTCATAGATCGAAGAACAGGGCACTGCCCCCTGCCAAAGTTGGTAACAGTGCACAAGCTGTGAACCAAAACTCTAGGTCAGACAGTTGCAGACCGCCTTCCTTCCTTCACCTTCTTGGACTTAAAGTGCAAGAAGTCCAGAAATTTGATTCTCAAGTTAAATTTCATAATAATTAAGAGATGTTAAACAAAGATGAAATAGATCAAGAGATGAATCAAGATCCACAAAGCCCCTCTGTAGTAACAAATGATGTTTCATATAATGTTTTGAATGAAGTTAAAGAAAATATTCAACCTTATGATCAATTTTTACATAAGAGAAAAAACAATTGTTATTCAAATCTAGGAATTCAGAGATTCCCACCCCCCCTCACCAAAGAAGAAATCAATTTGCTTCTAGACATGCAACCATCCTCAAAATATTTACATAATGAAGAAATTGTTTATACTTATTCTAATGTTGATGAATGTACTAAATTTTTTATCCATGACGAGACAGAAGAACAGGTTGATGATCATGTTGTTCTACCTTCCCAAAAAGGCCCATTGCTTGATAGTACTCTTATTGAGAAAAATGATGACTTTCAAATAGAATGCAACCAATCTAATCAAGATATATTAGGATTACTGGAAAAACAATCTGTTGATCTAATGTATATAATTGATAACATTCCTTCTTCTGAATATTTGCCTAAGTATGATGAGTTTGATGATAATTATGTTCTCCAAATTCAAGCTAACTTCACAGAGCAATCACTAGCTAGTTTGTGGGATGAGTTATTTGAATTTCAGCTTGATAAATATTTTCTAGTAGCTGTCTTTCTTGTTTTGAAATCAAGAAAATATTCTCCGCAACTTAAAATATATGTTCTTGAGATAGTTTCTGAAAAATATGAAAATGAAATTAAACTTTTTCATTCTCAAATTCAGTCATATAATTTCCGAGATCCTAAAGAATTCTTGGAAAATCTTCCTTCTCCAAAGCAAGAGGAAATTGTACTACCTTTTGACTTGCAGTTTGAGGATGATTATTCTTTCAAGCACAAGACTGAAGAAATAGTTTCAGGGATTAATATTCATAATACAACTGAGCAACTAGTCATTGAAGGCCTAGAAGCACAAATCATACATTATGCTTTTGATGATCCTATAGCAAATTATATGGAAACTATTTTTAGCTCAAGTCTGCAAACATGTTTTATCTATGAGGATCAAAATTATTAGCAACTTCCATTTCACATCATATCATTGATTATGAAGACACATGATCAAGTTACACTTCCAAATTTGATGACAAACAGTCAAGTTATCCATTCATTGCTACAACTACTTGACTAGCTTCATTGGCATTTTTGTATTACTTGATTCAACAAAATTAATAGTAGATTAGAGTAGGTAGATGAGTGAAAATAAGCTCAAAGCTTTGAGCATTTTTTCAGTATTCAGTTTTCAGCTAGTTTTTAAATAATTCATTAAGATTTAAAGCCAAGGAGAATGTCCTAAAGATATTTAAGATCTATCAGTTTGATTTGAGAATTGCAGTATGTTCTTTTAGTTTCAGATCAGATTTCAGTTTGCAGAAAAAAGACTAAATTCAGTTCAAGAGTTTCAGTCACGGAGATTTTATAGCAAAGTAAATGCATGTTTGGGATTGGCTCAAAAGATCAGATTACTAATCAACGGTGTCCTTGACATCTCACAAGGAGATGCCATCCCCATGTGAAGCTGTTGTTAGGGTCCTATAAATATAGGATTCATAATTTTGAATTGAATTTTGATAGTCTTGTAAATATGTACATACCTTGCTTTCTGCAAGTTGTTTTCCCATATTTTGAAAAAAATCAAAAATCAAAAAATAATCAAAAAATCAAAAAAAGGGGTAAAAAGTCCTAAAAGAAATATCAAAAGACTTAGACAATATAGACTCCAAAAGAAAAAGAAAAAAAGATGAAAATAAGACATGAAAGTGAGCAAGTTCAAATGCCACTACTTTTTACTTTTTCTGTTAAATAAATGATTATGGCAGAGTGTCAATAAATGCCATAATCCATGATGAGTTAAACTGTTTAATCTTGACTTGTCATGTTTTCAATTTCCATGTTTTAGATAGTGAATAAATATTTGTCAGATAGTTTAATCCTGACAAATCATTAGTTAGGTAGAAAATAACGAGGGGCTCAATAGTTTAATCTGAGCCCTTGGATGAAATAAGGTAGAATTAGATAGTTTATGCTTTCAAAAGAATAAATGTTTCAAAGTTGCAAGCTTAAATGCACCTACCTAAAGGAAGAAAAAAATGTTAGAGTAATGTTGGATAGGTAGAAATAAGTGGGAAAAATCATGTAAATATTCTTCACTGGGAAAAAATCACTAATTTCCCTCCCCTTGTAGGTATTCAGTATTCTATACTTTCAGTCAAAGAGGCTCAGGCATTTCTCTGACTTCTGTTGGGACCGGACCCAAGGCTTAATGACTGGATAGTGGAAAATGTTGAATTTTTATGATAAACTCCCCTTCACCAATATTCATTCATAATTCATACATTTAATTCATTTTCATAAGTAAAAACTCATTTTTTACTTAATGATACATAAAAACCCATTTTATTAACTCCCTTCATTCATAAAGCATACAAACCCTCAAAAAAACACTCTATCCTGAGTAAAAGTGGTGAATTTATGAAATAATAAGCTTTACTTTAAAAAATTTCACTTTACTTAGTCATATAAGTGTATTTTTGCGTATTCCTTTCCTCTTGTCATATTAATTTCTAACTTATGTTATTAAATCCCTAAAATTACCTTATCCTACCTATATAATTCCCTTTATGTTAAATATTCCCAAAAAACCCATTATTATAAGATTTTAGGCCAAAGTTATTATCCACATGCTGAAATAAAACCAAAAAACAAACGCCCTTTGGTCTAAAACTAACACTAATGCAAATATCCCGCCCCTATGGTTATTAAGCCATTCAACAGGTTTAAAACTATATAATAAAATAATAATTGCGCAAATATGTTTCTTCGGGCATATCATATGTGTTTTGAATTAAAAACATATCATTCTGCTCGTCAAATCATATCCTAAGTTTGTGGATCATTTTAAATCATTTTATAAAGTTCAAAGATTTAAGCCTGCGACCATGCAAAGTCCACCCTTTGCAATGTTTTTCATCCCTCCTCGCATAACTGTTAACCCAAGGCTAAGGTTTATTGTCATAAAACCAAGCCTTCCCCTTTCATTATTCCCGCTATATAAAGCCTCACACTTTTTATAAATTAACCCAAGGTATAGACGTAACCCGGCTTTGTATATAGAACCTTTACCCACACCCATTTTATAAAGGTTTTTGAAAACTATGTTTATACCCCCGACCATATGCATAAACCCTAATTTATGTGTTTAGAACCTTTGTTTCATTCATATTTCATAAAGGTTTAAAGCGTAATTTCTAACTGCCAGCCCCCATAAAAAAATCGGTCCCACCTTTCTTTAAGCCGCACCTTTTAAATTGATCTCGACCCTTCGCTCCCAAGTTCCAGATCCAACGGCCCAAACATGATATCACACAGAAAAAATAAATGACATCCCCAACCCAAATCGGACGCGAAATGGGCAGTATTGCTCATTTATCCCTTCGCAACGTGGCAGCTTCTTATTGGATCGCGTCTGTTTGAGGTTAAACCGCTTACCACTCAATTTCTACTCGAAAACTGCTGATGGTTTTTGCATTTCAAAATCTAAACTGCCTTTCCGCCTATGATAAGACCTGTAATTAACGCATTTACGATGGTTAAATATCAGAGTTTAAAACCTTTGATATACCATTGTTAATGTTTAGTTGTGTATTTCAAACTGAAAGAGAGCTCCGCCAGACTGTATTGAAGTCGTCCGACTGTGTTTAAGCCCATGTTGATCAATTTCTAAATCAAAACCCAGATTTAACCACAAATCCCCTGTTTGAAGATTACACGAGCCATTTTCTACTCCAACAAGTTGGACCAGAGCTCAAATTCAACCACAAAAGTTGCAGAAAACCCTTCCAACAATAAAAAAACCCGCCATTTGAGGCATTTTTCGATAAATAGACCTGCAACTTTCAAGGTTAAACCATCCATAAGTAAAGTAAAGTCTGAATTAGGAGAATTATCTGTAGAAATTGCCTAAAAACACCAAAAAGAGGCCAAACCCTGGCTAATTTTTCCAGGAAACCCTGTTTCTTACTACGAACCTTTCTGAAGCCAAATTTCCAATTTCTGAAGTTTAAAGATCAAATTCAAAGACCTAAAGGGTTAAAAATTTATGAATATATCCTAAATATCCCTTTTTCAATCAAAACCTGCTCAGAAAACCCCTGTCTATTGTTTTAGGCTAGTTTTACATCCTCAGATAAACAAAATTGAGCAAAAAGCCCAAAAGAAGCCATCCTTAGCCTAAATTGCTCAGTTTTATCTCTGTTTAATATAAAAACTCTTGCAGACAGTCTAATCTTGCAGAAGTAGCAAAAAATGCCTAAAAAATAGAGTTAAACCTCCACAGACAGATCTCATTCCACAGGTCTTTCAAAAAATCCTTCAATCACCTCCTTGTAGACCTCTGTTTCATTAAATTGTTTGATTTTTGCAGGTTATTATTAGAATATGGAATTGGGCCAACAGTTTCAATACTAGTTGACAAAATTGTTTGCCCCAAATTCTCAGATTTTAATTTAAAATCTTCATTCAACAAACAGTTTGTATACAAAGAAGGAATAAAATCAAGTCAGAGAGAGATTAGAATGATGAAATGTACACATTGAATGGTAAAAGTAAAATTAGAATTCACAATGATAGTGAAACAGAGTCAAAGTGTATCAGGATGAAAGTACAACGTGAAAGTGTATCAGGAGGAAGAGTATCAGTCAAAACAACTGCAATAAAGATATTTTCCAATTTGCCAGCAAGGAGGACAGCTAGCCAGTAAAAGTTCCTTGATTAATTTAAGTTGTTCTATATTTTTTGGATAAAAGGACAGCTTGCTAAACTGTTAAGTAGTTGTCCCTCTTTATATGTGTTGGCGAGAAGTCAGGTCTCGCGGACAAGACCCAGGTTCAAGAGTTGTGGCCAACAAAGGGGTCCGGTGTAGTCTAGGAACACGCCGGCATTTTCACCCTGCTCTGGGGAGCAGTGCGTCTCACCTGAGGCGTGTCGCAACCACATGCAGAAGGGGATGAGATCAATGGCAAGGAACAAACCCACAACTAATGAAGGATAGTGCATCCATTACATATACAGAGTTATATACGCAAGATCACTTAATAAGCATTCAGACATTTGCAAATAAAATTTTAAACCAGCATAAACACATTGCAAGCACATAAACATCTTATTGAGACAACAACCTTCCATTGTATTAATCTCTTGGCCAAACACATGATTACATGGCATTCTCACTGATAGCTTACAAATCTGATACAGATGGATTTCGGAACAGAAAGGTAGAATAGAGAAGATAAGGAGCCATAGGAGGGACATGCATGATTCCTCCGCAGCTGCTCTGTGCGTCTTTCCCTGTCTCGAGCCTCGCAACCTCTTCAGCATCCCCCTTGTTTCAGCCGAGTGACTGTTATTTATTCACCCGTTCTTGCGACTATCAGTTCCTCTGTGGCTTTACTTCAGCTTCTCTCGGCTTCTCTCCTGTTATCTGCGTGTTCCACTTTCTGTCTTTTGCTATGTTTTCTTCATCTGCACTTGTCCCTGTTCTATCTCCAGCTATCGCATGCTTCCTCGCCGCCTTGATAGCTCCGCGACTCCTGGTAGTTGCGGCGCAGTCGCGGTTGCCATGTGTATTCATACCGCAACTCAAAAAGGGGTCAAAATTCAAAATGTCTTAGCCAAGATTTCAAAACTAAACAAAAACAAGGGCCCCAACAGGCCCCGACCACAATTCCTTGACTCGTCCCCGAGTCAATCACAAATAACAGTGTCCACTTCCATTGCCCCGCTGGCTCCCGTGCTCTGTTCTGCTGCGCCTTCACCCTGCGCCCTTTCCTGCTGTGCTCCACCAAGTGGCTGTTCAAACAAGGGCCCCAACTTCGGGACCCTGCAGAGCGTTGTATCTCTAAGCTCGGTGAAGTCCGCCACCGCTTGCTGCCATTGCTGACAGCCCCGAACAACGTGGCGAGCTGGGCTTCGGCCTTGGCATCCCGCTGTTGTATGGAGTCGGCACGGGCTCAGATGGGCGGACGAATTTCCCGAATGACTTGTTACGCAACCAGGACCTAGAGGCTTTATCCTGGTCAATTATCCGCAAGTACACATGGCTGGATCTTTCACCCAGTATCCAGAGTTCTCTGGCCGGGGCAATGATAGTGTGAAACAACAACGAATTTTGTGAAAGCCATGGAGGAGCTACTTGGAGCCTTCGGGAATGCGAGGAAGTTAATAGGGTCGTCCTGCCTTTCAGAGGAGCTGCGATGGTTATCAGAGTGGTCCAGGAGCACATCCCTAACCCCGTAATTGCGGTGAAGTGGGATTTTGTCCACGAATTCAAGCTTCCCCAGACAGACCAGCAGGGCCTGTCATAGCTGTGGGAAATTAAGCAGAAGGAAGGTGAGACCGCGTGGGAGTTGATGTGGCGATTCAAGGACGCGATCGGGAAAATTAGCTACCCAATCGATCCAAACCACCAGAGGGACTGGTTCATCAAGGCTCTGCTCCACTTGACACGAACCCCCCTCACTCAGCAGAAGATTGATAATCTGCAGGACGCTTTGGAGCAAGCCATGAATATTGAAGCCATGGCGGGCTATCCCCAGGAATATCAGGGGGGGGGTGGCCCCGCAAGATCCTTCTTTGATAGGGTTGCAACACCAAGTTCATGAACAGTGAAAAAGCTCAGAGCCGACCCGATGAGACAGTAGCGGCCAAGATGTTTGGTGTACTCATTGCACGGTGGGAGCCACGTAGCAACGAGTGTCCTGCCGGTTGTGAGCGCGGGAGTAGGACCCTGTATCGCGACAATCTAGGGAGGTCCACCACCAGAGGGAGGTCCACCACCGGGGGGTGACGTGGCGATGAACCCGGCGGGGAGAGTCTACCGGCCGCAGGGCTTACAGGGTTCCCACACCTTGGCAAGGGCTCTCCACCACGGGTATTACGGTGCCGGACATTTGGGGCATCCTCCTCGGATGTGCCCGATATTACAGAAGTACTCCACGGTCCCGAATAATGTATACTGCGAATTTTGTGTGTCCACGACTCACAACACTGAGCAGTGCAGAGCGCTCGACGCACTTGCGGATCGACTGGATCATCCCTCCTACAGGGTGAACGAGGCTCCGAGGGGAAGAGGCGGAGGCTTGCGGGGAGGCCGCACAGGTGGACGCGGTCTAGTAAAATGCTACAACTGTGACCAGGAGGGTCATGTGGCTCGAGAATGTCCCCTTCCGCGACGACCCTGGTGTTCCCAGTGCCGGGTCAACGCCCACGCTACAGAATACTGTCCGGAGCTCATCAAGAAGTGGGAAGAACGAGCGAGGCAGAGGGGAGCGAATCTGATAAACTCAGAGCCGCGAGGGGCCACAATCCCCAACATGCAGAACGTCGCGATAGTGACGAGGGGCGGAAAGAAGACTGGAGAGGATGCCCACGGGAAGGAGCCAGCACGAGTGGTTCGGTCGGCATCTCCGAAGAAGTTGATCAGGCCCGAAGTCCAGAAAAAGTATTTCCAGGAGGCAGTTGAGGCGTTCGCCTAGTTACGGAACGAGGGAGGTTTGGAGGAGCCCACGCTGCCAGAATCTGGTGCGCAGAACGTCGCGGGTACTGTGGTCGAGGATTGGCTTCGGCTATTCCTCAGGATTGTTGATAACGCTGCGCTGCGACAGCAGCTCAAGCATGCTTTGGACGGAGCACTGCAGGGACGCACAGAACTTAGAGATCCGACGGACGCTGGCCCTCAATACATGTAGCGTGTCAAGCGGAACAAGCAACGAATAGGCAAAGAATTCTGGCTTAACACGCAGGTCGCAGGGTTCCAAATCAGCGACACCATGTTGGACTTGGGGTCCGACGTCAACATTCTGCCACGAAAGACATGGGAGGCTCTTGGAAGACCACGGCTAGCCTACTCACCAATCCAACTCAGGATGGCGAACCAGTATTGCATTTTGCCAATCGGTCGGCTCGAGGGTGTCGAGGTCGACGTTGCGGGGGTGAAGACATACACCGATTTTGAGGTTATTGATATCATGGGCGACAAGGATCCCTATCCTGCCTTACTCGGCATTGATTGGGCTTTTGATAATTACGCTATCATCGATCTTAGGAAGGAACTGATGATCTTTGAGGATGGGGAGGTACGGGTCACCCAGCCCCTCGACCCGTATCAGGGCCCGCAATATACGGAAACAGTGGATAATCAGGAGGATGCTCAGATGATGGACCACCTTTATCAGATGACCGTAGGACAGCGGGAGGACTATATCAACCCGACCGCGACTGGCTCTGTCAGTTGAAAGAGTGTGTAGAGCTCGAAGCTCGGATCCGAACTCGCTTGGGAAGACTGGCAGCAAGGGGGGTATGAGACCACCACGCGGAGATGTGCTTCCATTGCCCAAGTCCGGTGGGTAGGGACTGAGATCCACGGATATCCCACATTGTCGAACATGCAAGCAGTCAATACTTTTATTGCCAAGGTGGAAGACATGGTCCCAGCTGAAAGCCGGATGCCACTTTTGGATGTGGCCTTGCAGTCAACGTCGGCACAGTGGTGGAAAAATCACTGCAACACTCTGTTGCGATGGGAGTGAGTGGCGGATGCTCTGCGGGCACGCTTTAAAGAAGATGAAGGACCCTGCAGTACGCTTAAGTATCATGGAACTTCCGACCCGCGACACCATCTGCGGGCCTGCGAGGAACAGTGGCATAGCACCCGGTACCCTGAGGAGCTGTGGGTCCATAGGTTTATCCACTCCCTGGGCACAATTTCCCAGGCCTGGTACCTGGAGGAAGAGCGGAAATGGGGAACTTGCTCTTGGCAGGCAGTTGCGGACAAGTTCGTTTTGAGCTTCTTGTTCGAAGGGGAGACGGCGCAGGAGTCTCAGGCCCTACAAGCAGTCAAGGAGGTCTTGTTTTTCCTCCAGCCCGAGCCCGATGAGGGCCCGGTGGTGTCATGACCTGAGGTCAGGCGCGAGTTGGTTTGCCACCGGATTGATGGCGACCCGGAGGACGATAGTCTGGAGGACCTCAAGCATCTCTATTTTGACGAAAAAGAAGGCGAGCGGAACATCAGTGAAGAGCCGATGACTGAAGGAGTCCATTTACAGCCGCTAAAGACAAAGAAGCTGAACATTGGAACGGACGAAAAACCCAAGCTCGCAACGGTGGGAGATTACTGGGACGAGGAGACAACAAAAAAAAATTTCAGCCTCCTCCGGGAATACGAAGATTTGTTCCCGTCTTCGGTTGCGGACCTGAAGGGGATCAAGGGGGATCTGGGCGAAATGCGCATCACGTTGAAACCGGGGGCCAGGCCGGTGAAGCACCGACCCTACTGGTTGAACCCACGTATCAAAGAGAAGGTCAAGATGGAGATTGACAAGATGCTGGCTGTAGGTCTCATCTTTCCAGTAGAAGAAGCCGAGTGGGTGAGTCCCATTGTCATCCAGAACAAGAAGGACAAAGCGGAGATCCGTGTCTATGTAGATTACCGGAGCCTGAACAATGCCTGCATCCACGACCCGTTTCCCACTCCTTTTAGCGATGAAGTCCTAGATCACGTTGCGGGAAACGAAGCTTATTCATTCACTGATGGGTTTTCGAGTTACCATTAGGTGCGCATTTCCGAGGAAGACAAAGCAAAGACGACATTCACCATTGAGTGGGGATCATTCGCATACCACGTTATGCCGTTTGGTCTGAAGAACGCACCGGCTGTGTTTTCCCGGATTGTCATTGCTGCTTTCCGGGAGTACATTCACAAGTTCCTGGAAGTCTACATGGACGACTGGACTGTTTACAGCCTGCTGAAGAAACACGCCTCCCTATTGCGTGTTATGTTCGACCGGTGTCGCCAGCTGCAGATTTCCTTGAACTTGAAGAAATGTATTTTTGCAGTACCATTCGGCACACTCTTGGGCCACGTGGTGTGCAAGCAAGGGGTCTGCGTTGATCCCGCCAAGGTCGCGGTCATCGTCCACATGGAGGCCCCCGAGACCGTGAAGCAGTTGCGGGCACTGCTCGGGCACACAGGGTATTACAGGCGGTTTATTCGCAACTACGCAAAGATTACGGCCCCTCTGGAGAAACTATTGCAGAAGTCAGAAGTGTTTCAGTGGACGGCGGAGTGCAGAAAGGCACTTGACACATTGAAGGAGAAGTTGGCGACGGCACCCATACTTGTGCATCCTGACTGGGAAAAGCAGTTCCATGTGCATATCGACGCATCCGGTATTGCACTTGGGGCGGTATTGGCGCAACCCGGGGAGACGACAGTTGAGCACCCCGTATACTTCGCCAGCCGTCGGTTATCGAATGCGGAGAAGAATTACACCACGACCGAGCGGGAAGCATTGGCGATGGTGTACTCCCTCCAAAAGTTCCGCCACTATCTATTGGGTGGAAAATTCACATTCTTCACGGACCATTCTGCATTGAAGTATCTGGTGAATAAGCTTGTGTTGGAAGGACGGATCTGTCGCTGGCTTCTACTTTTCCAGGAATTCACGTTTGAGGTGATTGTCAAGCCCGGCACGTTGAATGTTGGTCTCGATCATTTATCCAGGTTGGAGATGGGAGAGAATGAAGGCTCGTTGGACGATCAGCTGCCGGATGCTGACCTCTTCCGAGTAGAAGCAATACCAGATTACCTGGCTGACATTTCCACTTATCTGACCACGGGGCAATGCCCTCAGGATTACACCCCGCTCCAGAAACGCCACCTGGTTGTCCGGGCGGCCGACTACCAATTGATCGTGGGGCAGCTATACAAACTGGGCCTTGATGAGGTGTTGCGCAGATGCGTTCTTGATCACGAACGAGAAGCGGTGATGTGGGAATGTCACAGTGGTGTTGCGGGAGGGCATGTGGGTGCGAAACCCACCGCAAGGAAGGTGCTCCAAGCTGGCCTGTGGTGGCCGACGGTACATGCTGACTGTAAGGCCTATGTGAAGCGTTGCGATGTTTGCCAGCGGACGGGAAGGCCTTCGCACCGGGACGAGCTTCCGCTACACCCAGTGCATGTGTTGCGGCCGTTTGAAAAGTGGGTTGTTGATTTCGTAGGTCCCATCGCACCAATCACTCGAAATTCCAAGGCCCGGTACATCATTACCGCCACGGATTACCTCACCCGGTGGGCTGAGGCAGCAGCGGTACGCGACTGCTCGGCAGAGACCGTTGCCCGGTTCATTTTTGAACACATCATCAGCCGCTTTGGCTGCCCACGGAGCTTGACCAGCGATCAGGGTACGCATTTCATTAATGCCACGGTCAAGTCACTACTGGACACATTTATGATTTAGCATCATAAAAGCAGCCCATACCACCCGCAGGCCAATGGTACTGTGGAAGCATTCAACAAGATTCTCGAAAAGGGCTTGACTAAAATTTGCAATGCTCAGCGCGACGATTGGGACGAGCGTCTCCCAGCGGCATTGTGGGCCTACCGGACCACGGTGAAACGTTTGACCAACCAGACACCATTCCAGTTGGTGTATGGCCAGGAAGCTGTGATTCCCGCCGAGTTCACTGTACCCAGTCTTTTGATCGCAACGTCCCTTCAATTCTCAGAAGAGGAGTCACTTCGAGAACGCCTCCAGGAGCTACAGGAGCTGGATGAGGCCCGATTCCTGGCGAAATTCCACCAGAAGTTTCAGAAGGCCAGGCAGAAAGTGTGGCACGACCGCCACATCAAAACCAAAGCCTTCCAAGTTGGCGGCAAAGTTCTCTTATATGATAGCCGGTTCCAGAAGTTTCCAGGCAAGCTCCAGATGCACTGGTTGGGACCCTACTTTGTCATTGAGATCCGCAACTCAGGAGCCGTTCGGTTGGCACAGCTGGACGGTACAGTTCTCCCTGGGTGGGTGAATGGCCCATGCCTGAAACCCTACCAGGAGTAGGTACCTTTCACTTCTCATCAATAACTCTCGCAACCGAGAGAACCCATAGAGTAGCTTAGTCGAATAACTCTCCCGCAACCGGGATGAGCATAGGGAGTCTTTTCCGTTCATAGGCAGTCTGTCATCTTAGGTCAATTGCGGGTACCTCACACACTTGTGGGTGTGGTGGGAGTGGTCGATCCAGTGATGTCGTTCGTAGGATCCACCGGGTGCCGGTCATCGATCCGGGTCATTTCAGTCGGTCCTTTTGTCCCGATCGAGTAGGATCGCTCAGTTGTGTCATAAGTACCATATGGAGAGTGTGGGAATTCAAGCTGGGTCGGAACGGGTTGGCGGAAAAGTTCTCTTATATGACAGCCGGTTCCAGAAGTTTCCAGGCAAGCTCCAGATGCACTGGTTGGGACCCTACTTTGTCATCGAGATCCGCGACTCAGGAGCCGTTCGGTTGGCACAGCTGGACGGTACAGTTCTCCCTAGGTGGGTGAATGGCGCATGGCTGAAACCCTACCAGGAGTAGGTACCTTTCACTTCTCATCAATAACTCTCGCAACCGAGAGAACCCGTAGAGTAGCTTAGTCGAATAACTCTCCCGCAACCGGGAAGAGCGTAGGGAGTCTTTTCCATTCATAGGCAGTCTGTCAAATAACTGGTCAGTTGTGGGTACCTCACCGCAACCGACTGTGGTCGGGGCGGACCAGTCCAGCGTGTCACAGCGCCAGTCCAGCGTGTCGTTCGCGTAGGATCCATCCCCGTGCCAGTGTCAGTCCAGGTCATTTCCGTCAGTCCTTTTGTCAGTCCGTAGGATCGCTCAGATTTGCGTCATAAATTACCATAAGTAGACAGTAATCGTACCGTAATCATTTTCCATCACCCGCAGTTCCCTCAGCCATCACGTCCACCCATCTTCCCATGACGCCGTCAGCAATTGTTAGATTACATACAGGCATGCAATTGATCGCATGATTATCGCAGGCTCGAAGGATAGCAAGAATTAATTGCCGTTATGGAGTCTCATCAACTCCGCTCGTGCCAGGGAATGCCATAACTTGCATGGAGACCACTCGCTCGAGAATGACGGACCAGTTCAATTTGGAAATTGCAGCGACTCTAGAGCAGTTGCAGCCTCAAAGTGCACCGCACCCAGAAGGAAACTCCAGAAGAATCCTCCAAGTTTACCAGCGCCGCGCCAAGATGCCGAGGGCTCTCTTATCCGTCCCTGAACCAGTGTTGGACAGCCGAATCCACCGCGTAGAGTCACTAGTTGGCAAGTATGACAATGCAGCATGTATGGACGCCAACCTATCTGACCCAGCTGAATTCCCCCACCTCCATTGGCAGACCTACATGGAGCATCATTACACGCTAGGCAGCAGCTCCAACAGCTGGATGCGACCAGAATTCAGGGGCCTACAACAGTCGTCCTTGATGAATTTGAGGACTCTTCCGGTTTTTGGAACTACGGGACCGGCCCTGCAATGCACCCGGTTCCTCCTCAGTTGGATACAGAACGGGTCCCTGTGGCTCAATGAGGAAATTCCAATTCATGCCGAAGACATTCATCGGCTTACAGGGCTATCTCAGAATGGCGCGGATGTCTCCGCTGCCGGCCAGACATCCTCCAAGCGCGCCCGAAAGTCGGGTGACTCAGACCTGTACACCAAGTATGGCACTCGCCGGGGGGGCAAAGGTGCCAAAATTGATTTGATCAATAAACCAGAAATTCGGTTCGCTTGCTACCTTATCGCTAGCAAGACGATGCGGCACTATACGAAGGGAGAGTGCACCCTGGATACAATCTCCATTGCGGAGCACTGTATCCAGGGCGTCAGGCTGAATTGGTGCTCTTTTGTGCTGAAAGAACTCTTCGCGGCCTGTGAAGAGAACTACAAGCGAACCACCAGTTTCATTTACGGTTACTTGATTTTAGCTTTCACCATGTGGAAATGGCACCTTCCTCCCGTCCGGATGCCGGCGGAGACTACTGCGAGCCAGCCTCTCGCGATGAAATACACCCCCTGGCAGGTGTCCTCGGACCCCAGCACCAAACAGGTGAACGCGGAAGCGTTTCGGGCGTGGTACGGGTTGATGACAGATGTGGTGACTAACCAGCAACGGGTGCCGAGGCACCTGTTGGATGAGTATAGTGAGCAGGTGTGGTTTGGGGTCAGCCACAGGCACACTTACCTCCGGCCAACTTGCGTGTCGGACACCACCTTCCACATGGCGCCCCTCAGATTCCAGTTGAATGATGACACTTTCCACCGCGAGGTCTCTGCGTGGCCGGGGGTCACCAAGCACATCCGCGATGGGATCACCTGATATAACTTTGAGCGGATGCTGCCGGCACAGCGGCCTGCCGCGACCGGCGCAGCGGGGTCCTCACAGGTTGCGGCGAAACCTCCACAAGATGCAGCTGAGACCGCACAGGACCTGCCTGAATCGCTGGTCCCCATCATACAACACCTCAATGCCTAGGTACGACGACTTAACGTGGTAACCCAAGTTGCTTCAAGTGGTGCCCCTTTATTTCCCTCCTTTGCTGAATTTCAGATCAGTCGGTCTCGTGCTCCCTCTAATACCGCCCCTCTCATTTCTCCCATCCCCACCAACCTGTTCACCTCTTCCACCCCTCTCATCACATCGATGGGCGAAACGGGCCCAGAACCCGATTCATCAGACCCCCCTCCATCCAAGAGGGCCCGCATTGCTGTCACCGATCCAGTGGTGGATCTTACCGACGATGATCCACCATCCACTCCACTCCCAGGAACGTTGATTCCGGAGGAACCCCTGATCGATCCGTCAGAGTTCCTCAACATTCGTCTCCCCCATACCTCTTTCACCCCATCCACCACTCCCTCCACCGGCCGTCCACCTGCCACCTCCTTCAATCCATCCAACTCATCGGCCACTGTATCAGATCCTCTCATCCGGGAACTTTTCGCAGGTGACCACGGGGTGGAAGTCACCTCCAGTACTGCAGCCGTGGCACCGCCGGTTGACCCCGTGGCCACACCCCAGGATCCTGCCTCTACTATATCTACCCGGCTGGCAAATGTTGGGGTTGATTCGGCTGACCCTCCCCCAGACCAGACCACGCAGCAAGACTGGCCGGAATCCGATATGGCCACCTCAATGCAGCAGCAGACGTCGGTCCATCCTCCTTAGACCTCAAACCGATCAGTGGCCAGTGGCCAACCTTCGCAGGAGTGGGTGCCGGAGCAGGGCGCACCCATCACTCCCAATGCAGAACCATGGAGTACAGCACAGCTGTACCTACTCATTCAGCGGGTGGCCCTAAAGGCCGAACAGATTCACACAGAGCTAGAGCAGCGGTGTACCGAGCAGCATAACTAGATCACGGTGCTTACTGAACAGCGCAATCAGCTGACTAGGGAGAAGACCTATCTACAGGAGCAGGTCACCATTGCTACTCAGGCGTTCTCCAACTTATGGCCTGCTGCAAGTGCTCATTATGCCCCACTTCCTGCCAATATAGCGGAGGACAGTGTAGCAATCCAGGCTCACCACCTCAGGACTGTTTTCACTGATCTATGCAGGGAGAACCAGGAACTCCAAGCGGCGTTAGCCGCACGGCCTACCCTTCCGGACCCACAGATTGTCCACTCAGAACAGGTGACTGCCAAGCAGACTCAGGCAGTTAGTATGCAGGCGACTCTCCATTCCACTGCGGGCGAGGCTCATGCCCTTCTACGAAGTCTGCAGGAGTGCTCACTAGCTCTCATTGTCAAGACGCAGCCTATCTCTGCCCAGCTGCAACAAATTTCCCGTGAAATACAGGAGACCGCGGACCCAGCACGGTTAGATCAGCTCTATGCCCAGGCGGACGAGCTTGAAATTCAAATGCAACAGACTGAGGCCGACTCGGCAGCGGCCAAACAAGTCATTCGGGAAATTCGTCCGCCCATCCGAGCCCATGCCGAATCCATACAACAGCTGGATGCCAAGGCCGAGGCCCAGCTTGCCACGTTGTTCGGGGCTGTCCCGACGACTATAGACGAGGCCACCGCCACCCGGATCTCTGAAGAAGCCGACTTGCTTATGCAGGAATGGAAGCAAGCGGTGGCGGACTTCACCGGGCTTAGAGATGCAGCGCTCTGCAGGGTCCCAGAGTTGGGGCCCTTGTTTGAACAACCGCTTGGCGGAGCACAGCAGGAAAGGGCGCAGGGTGAAGGCAGAGCAGAACAGAGCACGGGAGCCAACGGGGCAATGGAAGTGGAGACTATTATTTGTGATTGACTCGGGGACAAGTCAAGGAATTGTGGTCGGGGCCTGTTGGGGCCCTTGTTTTTGTTTAGTTTTGAAATCTTGGCTAAGACATTTTGAATTTTGACCCCTTTTTGAGTTGCGGTATGAATACACATGGCAACTGCGACCGCGCCGCAACTACCAAGAGTCGCGGAGCTATCAAGGCGGCGAGGAAGCATGCGATAGCTGGAGATAGAACAGGGACAAGTGTAGATGAAGAAAACATAGCAGAAGACAGAAAGTGGAACACGCAGATAACAAGAGAGAAGCCGGGAGAAGCTGAAGTAAAGCCACAGAGGAACTGATAGTCACAAGAACGGGTGAATAAATAACAGTCACCCGGCTGAAACAAGGGGGATGCTGAAGAGGTTGCGAGGCTCGAGACAGGGAAAGACGCACAGAGCAGCTGCGGAGGAATCATGCATGTCCCTCCTATGGCTCCTTATCTTCTCTATTCTACCTTTCTGTTCCGAAATCCATCTGTATCGGATTTGTAAGCTATCAGCGAGAATGCTATGTAATCATGTGTTTGGCCAAGAGATTAATACAATGGAAGGTTGCTGTCTCAATGAGATGTTCATGTGCTTGCAATGTGTTTATGTTGGTTTAAAATTTTATTTGCAATTGTCTGAATGCTTATTAAGTGATCTTGCGTATATAATTCTGTATATGTAATGGATGCACCGTCCTTCACAAGTTGCGGGTTTGTTCCTCGCCATTGATCTCATCCCCTTCTGCATGTGGTTGCGGCACGCCTTGGGTGAGACGCACTGCTCTCCAGAGCAGGGTGAAAATGCCGGCGTGTTCCTAGACTACACCGGACCCCTTTGTTGGCCACAACTCTTGAACCTGGGTCTTGTCAGCGAGACGACTTCTCACCAACAAGCTGGTTGTAACGGTTCCCTTTAGGAAAAATACCGGGGCTAATGTATTTCTTATTCTGGGGACGTTACGACGATGAACTATTGTATGATTGACTCAATGCTTGTAACTGAATAAAAATATTACTTAAAGGTTGATACAGTACCAGGGGAAGGTCGGGATCCTGGCCATGCAGAAGGTGAGAAGTAGGGCTGCCTGGAGGGGTGGGTGCCATCTGATCTTGAAACATCCGCTGCATCACGCCGTGCCATTCATCATCGAAACTCTCTTCGGGCTGCATCTTTCCGTTATCTTCGCTAGTCACAATCTCTCTTTCTCGCGTCGCTGGGCTCCCATGCACCCACTGCACTTCCACTGCTGTCCCGTTTTCTTCCCGGGTATCCAAACCCATAGTTCCTGTCCTCTGAGGCGCCTCCTTCTGATTTTTCCTCTCGATCTCTCTTCTCTTCAAATCTCGCATTACCCTTCTTCGCCACCTATCGGCGATCTGTGCCCGCCGATGCGCACGTCGCTCCCGCAACTTGCATGCGGCCTCAACATCCATTCCCCGCTCCCCACTTTCACATTCTACACAGCATCGGTCCCCTCAACCCTTCCCCCAGTACGGGAGGTTTACGCTTCCATACTCGGTTTGTGGAATTCAATCAACCCTTCATCCACCATCAGAGCTTTGATCCACAGCGGAATCTCCTTCAACAGCTTCCCTCTCAGCCCTGAGTGAAAAACAGCCTCGGCCTTCGAGAAGGATTGGTAGCACTCAGCAGCAAACTCCACAGTGTATCCTTCCAATGTGGTCCTTACCCAAAAATTCACTGCGCGGGTTAGTTCAGTATCTACTCGATGCAGTGCCACCAGGTCTTCGTGCATCCACCTGCGGTTTATCTTCCGCAAGCCTTCTTGGGGCAGCGTCGCTCGTAACCTCCGCAACCAATTGTAAAGGTCCGTAGGGAACCTTCCCCATAAAATTTCGTACGTATCACTGGCTGAGTCAGAGAAAAGAACAAGCTCCTTGATCGCCGCCTCCTTTTTCTTGGTCAGCTCTGCTTGCTGAGCAATGAACTGATCAAGATGATCATCCCACCATCGCCGTATCGCTCCTTCAAAAATCCTCGATACCATGATCTAGGTCCCTTCAAAACATGCAGGTCCTGGCAACGAAACCATTTGTTGGCGAGAAGTCAGGTCTCGCAGACAAGAACCAGGTTCAAGAGTTGTGGCCAACAAAGGGGTCCGGTGTAGTCTAGGAACACGCCGGCATTTTCACCCTGCTCTGGAGAGTAGTGCGTCTCACCTAAGGCGTGCCGCAACCACATGCAGAAGGGGATGAGATCAATGGCAAGGAACAAACCCGCAACTCATGAAGGACAGTGCATCGATTACATATACAGAGTTATATACGCAAGATCACTTAATAAGCATTCAGACATTTGCAAATAAAATTTTAAACCAGCATAAACACATTACAAGCACATAAACATCTTATTGAGACAACAACCTTCCATTGTATTAATCTCTTGGCCAAACACATGATTACATGGCATTCTCACAGATAGCTTACAAATCTGATACAGATGGATTTCGGAACAGAAAGGTAGAATAGAGAAGATAAGGAGCCATAGGAGGGACATGCAGGATTCCTCCGCAGCTGCTCTATGCGTCTTTCCCTGTCTCGAGCCTCGCAACCTCTTCAACATCCTTTTTGTTTCAGCCGGGTGACTGTTATTTATTCACCCGCTCTTGCGACTATCAGTTCCTCTGTGGCTTTACTTCAGCTTCTCCCGGCTTCTCTCCTATTATCTGCGTGTTCCACTTTCTGTCTTCTGCTGTGTGTTTCCTTCATCTGCACTTCTCCCTCCCTGTTCTATCTCCAGCTATCGCATGCTTCCGCGCCACCTTGATAGCTCCGCGACTCCTGGTAGTTGCAGCGCGGTCGCGGTTGCCATGTGTATTCATACCGCAACTCAAAAAGGGGTCAAAATTCAAAATGTCTTAGCCAAGATTTCAAAACTAAACAAAAACAAGGGCCCCAACAATATGTAAATATATTTTATATTTCCTAGAGTTATTCCTAAATCTCTCTAGGATATTTTGTAAACAATATTTTGTATAAATACTTCAGTCTTTGAAGTTTTTAGTGTGGAATAAAATTGCTAAGATTACTATAGATTTTTGTTGATACATTGGAGGCCTACATGTGTTGATTTCGAAAGTAGGAGACTGGACAAAGTTAATTGGACATCATAATTCAGGATTCTCGTGATAAGTTAAAGAGTAAAGTGCATTTATCTTGTCATTGTTTATTTTCTGAAGTTCCATTCATTTCATTATGTGTTTGTTCTTTCTTAATGAGTAACTAGGAATATTACTTCAGGACTAGCTTATGATTCCCTGTCTTAACTAAGTTACCATTTAAATGTTTTCAATTGATTTCCGGTGTTAAGAATTTTTAACTGCTCCTACTCCTGTTTGACTTCTGCCTCCTTCTTCTATTGTCTGGATCAAAGGATCCTTCATTGCCCTTTGTTTCGACTACACCATTTCATCAAAAACCTTTTACCCAGAGCTCTTAGGGTTATCTATCTTTCCCTGACTATATTTGCATCCTTTTGGCCTTGCCTTATAGTACTGCTATGTAGACTTAGACTCCATTAGCCCAATGGTCAAGTAGATTTCTCCCTAGTTTACCTTTAAGTGATTTTTTCCCACCAAACCAATTCAAAACCAAAACCAATTGGTTTATCATAACTAGCCTAAAACACTAAACCAAAACAAAGTTAAATCATAAAGAGAGAGTCATCTCTGAAATTTAGGAAGGCTAGATCCTAAATTTCCAAAGTAAATTTGTGGTTACCCCTTATTTTCTTAAACAAAAAACAAAAAACCCACAATCTTGAGAAATTACTAGGGTGATAACACATCCAAAAGATAACAATACTCTATATAACAGATTTAATCACGATGAGTCTTCCATGCAGAGATAACCACTTGTGTGACCATGTTTGAAGCTTCTTTCTCAATTTCTTGCATGACCAATAGTCACTTGTGTGACCTCTCTGACCCTATTTGAAGCTTCTTCTCAAATTTCTTGTATAACCAATCCCTATCCTTGTTTGTATAACCTTTATGCTTCAAGAAAAAAATCCTCCCTCTAGTGAGATGGATTGCACTCCAAACAAAGAAACGATCTCCTTCATAAAATGTCCTTTAAGATCGGTGAAATCAGAGCGGACTTCATTTTGTTCATGTTCAAATCTGTAGCTTCACCGAATTAAATTAGAAAAAGGAGATATTGAGCATGTGGAAAATCGGGCGTGACCTTTCTGAAACCTCTATTGAAAAATAGAGGTCAGAGATTCCGTCTTTAAGACCTTAGTGTTCATGAAACGAGAATGGTCGGGCAAGCTGGATACCTGAGTCGAGTAAGACAGGATTTTCAATTTTCATAAGTTTAATTTTTCATAGGACATTTGGTCTAGTGGTATGATTCTCGCTTTGGGTGCGAGAGGTCCCGAGTTCGATTCTGGGAATGCCCCGTTGGCATCATTAGTTATGTTTCTTCGCGAAATTAGATAAAGGAGTTTCAAGCTTAATTCATGAAATAAAGCCTGGTTTGTGTGAAATAAGATCTGTGAGTATAATAAAGCCTGGTTTGTGTGAAATCGGATTTGTGAGTATTCTATTTGTTTTTTCCGATTTTTGTAAGAAATAGATCTGTGAGTATAATAAAGCCTGGTTTGTGTGAAATAAGATCTGTGAGTATAATAAAGCCTGGTTTGTGTGAAATCGGATTTGTGAGTATTCTATTTGTTTTTTCCGAAATTTTGATTTGAACCCTGGATTTAAGGGCTTTTTTAGTTCCAGAAGCCTGTTTTTAAAAGAGAACAAAAGTGTGAAGCAAAAATATGCAACTCTCCTAAATGATTTTTAAGAAATCTTGATTTGAATTATGAAATAAGGTTTCTAATTTAGAGAAACCTGTTCTTAAAAGAGTGTGAAAGTGTGTAACAAACGTCTCTAGCTCTCCTGAATAATTTTGACTTGATTTTTGAATAACTTCTTGCTCAATAATTTAATATATTGTTTTTATCTGGTGTTTTGTTACAGTGATGAGAGGTGAAAATTGACAGTTACATCGTAGATGAACATTTTTTTTTTACACTAAACCTCATTCATGAAAGATGTTTCGATTTTAAATATTCATAAATCTCTAGCTCTTTTAAATGACTATTACAAAATTTTGATTTGAATTTCATGAAATAAGGTTTTGATCAATATATTTGCTTCTACTGTTGTGTTGAGGTTCAGAGACAGCTGAAAATTGACAGTTACATGGTGGATGAGCATTTTTTGTACATCATTTAAAAGACTTATATATAGAGAGTGAGAGACTAAAGTCATTCAAACTTTAGAAAGGGGCATTGACAATAAGCTCCTTTTTATTTAAGGGGCAGCCTATTGGGTACATCTCTTCATTCCAAAGATGGTATCCTTAAGGTAAATAAGATTCAGTTAATATGTTATTTACTGGAATAGAACAGGATTGGAAATGAACCCGGGAAAAGAACAGGAGTGGAAATGATAACGCTTCTCATCTTCATTTCCTACCATAAGAAGGATTACATGCCCATGCAATTGAACAGGAAAGGAAAAGCTCAGATTGTAGAGGAAGATCTACACTTCATAGTCTGGGGAAGATACTTTTCATAGCACCGTTTCAACTCCCATAAGACCACTGACGATTTCATTATCAAATGCATGTTATATAGACTGTAATTAGCTGGATTGACAGGTTATAAAAGCTTCCTCCTTGGATTCGAATTTGTTCAGAAAGGATTAACGTATTTGATTGAAATTCTCCAAATCAAGGAACTTCTAACCCTCGGTTTTGGGACATGACAAATATTGAAGCCATCTACGGGACACGGACAACCCTCTATCTTAATAATTATCTTTACCTTTAAACATTTTATTCCAATCAAGGACTTTTTTTGGAGATTCCTCTGCAAACTGATCTTGAGTGACGGTTTTTCTTAATTGAAACTTTGCCATGGACTATGAAAGGTGTTATATGCTAGGAAAATCGCCTACATCCACTCCAAAAATTTTGAACCAAAATTCTCCGAGTTAATACAAATTTGTAACATGTGACTGACTACTTGTCATAAACTATTCCATAGGCAAACATTTTCTAAGTAGCAATTATCTTCTCTGCCCTTTATTTCTGACAAACTTGGCAAAAAGGTCTCCTTCAAAAAAATTCTGCTGAATTGAGAAAGCAATTTGAAGTACGGTCTATGCAAACACTGAATCTCTTCTATGTTGTCGACTATGCTTATTTGATACACTATAATTCCATGGTTTTAAGTTTGTGGTTTCCCTGATCTGCAAGAAAAAATTAAAATAACTTGCAAGAGAAGAGAAACAGGAGAGAAATATTACAAATATTCGTTTCTCGTTACTGTGTTCTTTGTTATTTCATATTTGCATTCTATTTATTACATGGAAGTGGACCCCTGAAGGGATCTCTAAGTCTGAAACACTTTCAGCACCAGAATTCTATGACCTTTCTGAAAGCTCTCCTGAAAATTACAGCTCAGGGATTCTGCATTGAAGACCTTGGGGTGCATGGATGTATTATGGTCAGGTAGGTTGTATGCCTGGATTGGCTTGCGTGGGAGGGCATAACTGCACTGCTATTTACTTCCTCAAAGCCACAGTTCATTTCAGGACATTTGGTCTAGATTATGATTCTAGCCATAGGATTCCTGTTCAATTTCATGGTCATAGAATCCTTCTTATGTTAGGAAATGAAGTTTGGTCTAGCCATGTAAATTCCATGCAGGGCATTTGGGCATTTGGTATGATTCTCACTTAGGGTGCGAGAGGTCCCGAGTTCAATTCTCGGAATGCCCCTTGCCATTAAATTTAAATTCGGCTCTCTTTTCTGAGAGATATGCAGCTCTCTTGAATTAATCTTGTAATTTGTCTTATAGATATGCAGCTCTCTTGAATTAACCTTGGAATTCCCATTAAATTTAAATTCGGCAGCTCTCTTGAATTAATCTTGGAATTCTGTATTAATTCCAGATGTAAGAATTAATCAAATTTAATTTAAATTCGGCAGCTCTCTTGAATTAATCTTGGAATTCTGTATTAATTCCAGATGTAATTTGTCATATGCAACTCTCTTGAATTAATCTTGGAATTCTGTATTAATTCTTGGAATTCTGTCTTATAAGCTATCACAGTAATTTGAATTTGTCTTATAAGCCATCCCAGTAATTTGTCTTGAATTAATTTTGGAATTCTGTATTAATTCTAGATGGAGAAGTAAAGTAATTTGTCTGGAATTAATCTTGGAATTCTGTATTAATTCCAGATGAAGAAGTAATTCGTCTCATAAGCTATCACAGTAATTTGTCTTATAAGCTATCTCTTTGTGAGGTCATGCAGATATTCTGGAACCCTTGCTCTCTTGAAGCTATCACAGTTAGTCTTCAATTAATCTTGGAATTTTGTATTAATTCCAAATGAAAAGTAATTTGTCTTATAAGCTATCTCTTTATGAGGTCATGCAGATATTCTGGAACCCCTCTTTGTGAGGTCGTGCAGAGATATGCAGCTCTCTTGAATTAATTTTGTGAGGTCATGCAGATATTCTGAACCCCTCTTTGTGAGGTCATGCAGAGATATGCAGCTCTCTTGAATTAATCTTGGAATTTTGTATTAATTCCATATAGAGAAGTAATTTGTTTTATAAGTTATTTCTTTGTGAGGTCATGTAGATATTCTGGAACCAGATGGAAAAGCAATTTGTGCGATAAGTTATTTTTAGTCAAATGAATCTTAAATAATTTCATTTCATTTCAAATTTAGCTTAGTTTTTATGAAAGATCTTAAATAATTTCATTTCAAATTTAGCTTTGTTTTTGTGAAGGATATAGCTCTTTTAAATGTCACAAATTCAAATTCTTTAGAAAAGCCTGGTTTCTGAAACAAGAAAAATTAGCTCTCCTGAATGTCATAAATTCAAATTCTTAGAATTAATTCTTTAAAGAAGCTTGGTTTTTGTGAAACAAGATATATAGTTCTCCTAAATTAAAGAAGTAGGGTTTGTGTGAAACAAGATCCGTCCTTGGAAAACAAAATATGTAGCTCTCCTAAATGTTATTAATTCACGTTCTTTAGAAAAACCTGGTTTTTGTGTAACAAGATATGTAGCTCTCCTCAATGTCAATTTCTTTAAAGGAGTCTGGCTTGTGTGAAACCAGAGCTGTCCCTCTCCTGAATGTTTTTTAAGAATTTTTTATATGAATTATCAAATAAGGTTGGAGCGAAAGTTCTCAGGTTTAATTCTTCGAATGCCCCTTTGTTTCATTAATTCAATATCTTTAGAGAAACCGGGCTTGTGTGAAACAAAATCTCTAGCTCTCTTATATGATTTTTAAGAAATTTTGGTTTGAATAATGGAATCAGTTTTCTTATTTGAAAAGCTTGTTTTCAAAAGAACAATGGTGTGAAACAAGAATATATAACTCTTCTATATATATAATTAATTATTAATGTTGAAACAAGTGTTTTTCTACTTCGAGTTTATGAGAACAAAAATGTAACTTATTACAAAAATGTAACTTATTGAAATAAATCTAGACAGGGAAGATAACAATCCATCACACGACCACTCAACCTAAACCCAAGTAGCGCTAGGCAGAAAGGATACACTGTATCAAGTCACCACTTGATCTAAACACAATTGACTATTGACACTAGGTTATCTAACCGATATTCACTACTATCAACATCATGTCCTAACAATAAGAATTGAACAGGTTCTGAGGAAGATTTACACTTTCCATTCTGGGGAAGATACATGTCATAGCAGTATTTCAACGCCCATCAGAACATTGATGATTTCGTTATCAAATGCATGTTCTATAGATAATAATTAGTTGCACTCATTAGCTGGATTGATAGGCTAAAAGGGCTTTCCCTTTTTGGACTTCAATTTGTTGAGAAAGGATTACCATATTGCTTGAAATTCTCCAATTCAGAGAACTTCTTACCCTGGGGTTCAGGATATGATAGGGATTGAAGCCATATGTTGGACAGAGACCAATTTCTATCTTTGTCATTATCTTTATCTTTAAACGTTTTGGTTCCTCTAGATCCTGATGAAGGGGTTTTTAGAAGTTACTTTACACCACAGATTTGAATGGATCAACTCAAGTGGAGCTCTTGCTCTCCATGATTTACCAGAACGAAAAAACATTATTATGGCATTTTTACAAAATGCCACTCACAACTTTTATTAGGATGTTCAATCAAAGGCAATCATCTTACCATTTGTTTCTTATATAACAAATTCAACATTCTGAAGTTCAAGTGACCATATTTTAAGGCTCCGCAAAGTAGATCGGTCTATTGTGTCAAAGTTGAAAGGAGATGAAAATTTAATTTTCATTTTTTAACAGATATCCTTGCTTTTGTCATTTTGTCTACTGTAATTTGACTATTACTTCTATTTTATAAATTATATTGTATTCTCAATCTCAAACTTAACCCTATGGTCTGTTTTCAACTAATTCTCCATACTAATGAGGTATGTTTTAAACCAGGGATACAGGGATTTGTTTCTTGTAGCCTTTGCTAGTGCAAATGGACATAACTCCTTTGCAGATGCTTGATACTTTCAAACTTTATTGTTATTTCACATAACTCCTTTACTCATGCTTGATACTTTCAAACTTTGTTGTTATTTCACATTCTCACCTCAGATTTTAATAATTCAAAAACATTATCTTTTCGGTGATAGTTGCTATAACCACCATTAAACAACATGCACCTTTATTACTTTCTTATGCTATATTGCAAATAATTTTGATTCCGTTCACTTTTAGTTTTAAATCATTTTTTAATGAAATTTGCATTTTGTTTTTCCATATCATTTTTTTTCTACATTTATATGCATAATGTTCAAACCTTCTACAATAATGTTCGTCCTTCATGGCTGATGTTGAATCTTCACCTTCACTACATTTAGCGATAGCGACACCTCCACTGCTGGATGATGTGCCTTTACTTCTAACCGAAACTCGAGATCTGAAGGCTTGCTTAAAAGAAGTAGCAATGGATCAGTTCAACCTTTGTTCATGGATTTGCAAGGAACCCACAATCTCATCAAGAAAGATTTGAGTTATCCTTTGATCCTTCTATTGCTACAACAATTGGACTAAATATGGAAGGAAGACTTCTCAAGACTTTCTCTCTGATTCTTTTTTTTCAAGGGAAAGACTTTCTCTCTGATTCATTGATGTCAAATACTGTCTACATTGGTTTTAATTTTATTAACCCAGTTTTTAGTGCACTTAAAGAAATCATTCAGACTCAGATTTTTGCATTTGTAAATTTTCCATATCTTTTCTTATAAATTGTAACTTGACAAGTTTTACTTGCTACTGCCTCGGTATACATTTTGCCAATCATCAAAGTTTTTGTTGGCAATCATCAGAAAACCACAAGACTGCATCTATTGAAACTTTGTCAGCGTATTGCTCTTAAAACTCCAGATCATGGGAGAGCTGAAAGGGGAGGGGACATGTCGAGTTCCGAATTCCATTTGGAGGTACGTGAATCCGACCTTATCTAATAGCTTGATAACATCGACTGACTAAAAATTAAGACCAGGTGGAAATCGAAATGGTGGTGCTGCCCAGGCTCGAACTGGGGACCTTCAGTGTGTAAGACTGACGTGATAACCGACTACACCACAGCACCGACAGCTTTATAAACCAAATTTTGATTATCTAATCCCGGTCTTGACGGACACTGGCTAAGTCATTTTCATAATTTAAAACACTCCAACGAGTATAGTCTGGATTTCAATGTCTTCATCTTTTAATACAAATGATGGAATTAAAAACCAACGTATCCAGAAACAGAAGATGGTTCCTTTCTTCATTAACGGTTTCTGCCATAAGATGACCCTTATGCCCATGCAATTGAACAGGAAGGAAGAAGATTACTTTTCAGAGGCAGACCTATACTTTCAATTCTGGAACAATACTCATGGCACTATTTTCAAACCCATGAGTATTGTTCGTGATCAACCCATGCTTTATAAACCAGGGTAAATCGAGTTGAGGGAAAGAGGAGCTGTCCCTCCTTGGGCATCCAATTTATTTGGAAAGGATTAATGTATTGCTTGAAAATATCCAAATTTGAACCCTGAGTTTCAGTTGGACAAATGCCAACCTTTATCTCAGTTAGTACCTCTTGCTTTAGACATAATATACTTCTAACCAGGTTCCTATCTTCAGCAACATGCATTCAGTAAAACCAACTACTTGGAATATACATGTCATGTATATGTAATGTTAACTAATTAAAATATAAAAATTCGATCAAGCATTTTTGAGGATAAGCAATTTCACGCATCCACTTATCTTCCATGCACCTTCGAGCACTATCTTTTCGTGGTCCTAAGCAACAGTGTTTCCATGATCCTTACTCAAGTTTTCCTAATATGTTTTATAATTTTATTTATTCCATGGAGATAAATCCCTTGATTTATTCTGTTGTGGTCTTCTACAATTTATAATTTTCTGTTTATTTCTAATTTAATCTGTTTATTCAATTTTTAATATAAAATTAAGATGTGATATTTAAAAATTATTATTAAAAATATGATATAAAACATCAATAAAATATTTTAATATTATATTAAATAAAATATTTTAATGTCATTCATATATATAATTGACTAAAAAAAATATAATTAAAATATTTTAAGTAGTTTTAATATTATATGTTTTGATTTTTTTTGAGGGTATATTTTTAAGTTAATTTTGTTTAAAGTGCGATAAATATTTGTTGAAATTGCAAATTTAAAATGTGTAGTATATATAATCCAAATGCCAGCAGATTTTCAATGTGTTGAACCTTTTTGTATACTTTAAATAATGGTATAAAGCTTATATAAATCCAATGGTGTGTATATTCATGGATCCATTTTAATCATGGATCTATCGTGTTAAAAGGGATTAATTCTTTAGAGCTGCATTTTTTTTTTTCAAATTTTTCCTTTTAGAAGAGGATAGCATCTAAAGAGATTTGCTCATTCTGGGTGCTTGCTAAAAAAGACCCCGTCACTTTGCTGGAGCTTGAAGGACAAGAAAAATGGAGGAGGAGACATATGAACACAAAAAAAAAATCACATTGTATTCATAAATATTATACAAATATAAAGTTGGATTGAGATCCAACAAATTCTAAAGATGAATAAGGAAGTTGAGATATTCTCTCAACATAATCCCAAACCAAGTCTAAATTTACCATGTAAGCATTATCTCGAAGTGTCTCCCTTAATGCTCACATGTCAAAATTAAATAGAAATTACAATATATAAAATACATATTACAACAAGAAAATTGATCTTTTTCTAGTTGGTCTTCCTCGGTACTTATCCACACTCTGAAGCCTCCTGGACAACGCTCTTTTCACTACCATAGTCTTTGAGATTCTCATTCAACTCATTTAAGACACAACTGCATCTGACCATCTTTGATGAACATTGTATAATTGACACTTATCGATCTTCCGAACGAAACTCTCGATATTGAACCACCCTATAGACAAACTCTCGTTTATCAAAATGAAGTGAACTACACTTTCGATAATTGTATAGGTGAGTTGTCTAAGTAGTGCGCATATTCATTTGTTAATTATGCAACTGGCCTTTCTACACACATGGATCTCATAATATAACCCATAACTAATTCCCTTGAAGGTCGAAGCACAAGAAGACCCATCAGTGTATAACAGACTTAAATAATTAAATTACCGATGCTCTCTTGGCACCGAATAACCTCGAGAGCCACTAATTTAAATTATGATAATCTATTCATTAATTGGTTCTCCATTACACACCAAAATATATATTACATAACTACACAAAATTCACGCAATATTTTCATATCACTAAAATAAAGCAACCACCCAAGTTTTTAAAAAAATCAGAATTTGCTCCCAAGATCTCCATGCTTTTTCACAAGATGAAAGCACATCTCTCCCATATCAATTTCAAATTTATTGAACGCTCGTTCTCCTCTTGCACTACTGTTGTTGAGGGTACACAATTCACAAAATTTTACTGCAAACCAACATAATTAAATTGAAATTGTGCGTCCTCTTCTTAAGGGTCAAAAAGAAACTTATTTGACCTCCTCTATCTTTCTAAACTCTTGGATATAACTAACTTCTTCCAGCGCCAACATGTTTGCATCTAGCACCATCCTCAATGTTGAACCTGAGCTTCAACACTCTGTGGATTTTGCCAACGAATGTGTTTGGCTTCTCCAAGTTGAATATGGAGGTGAGGATGGTGGTGTTATGGATGGTGGCAGGTTTGAGAAGCTCTTAAATGTGATTCAATGTCTGACAATCCTCCCATGGTTGTAGCCTGACTCCTTGTATTGTCTAGCCCTGATCTGCTTCGTCTCTCCATTATGATCCTCATATGTTTATGTCCTTCCACTCGACTCATTTGACTGGGCCGCGTTGAATTTGCCACTCACTTCCACCAACATGAGCATGACCTCTTGCTACTTGAAGGTATTTTCAATCACACATGGAGCAGATTTGTTCTGTATCTTTGGTTGGTGAGACAAGAAGCTTCTGTAAGATATCTGCATTATTTCCCTGGTGTAATATCCCAAAGAGCGAAATAATCAACAGATCTGGCACATCTAGGTGTTCTAGTTAAAAATAATTGCAATCAAAGTATTGAACGAAACAGGATCTAGAAATGTAGTCATTATTTATATTATTACTTAAGGAAATAGTACATTCCCATACAATAAATTTCAAGCCCCTGCAATGGCATGCACAACTGCTTATCAAAAGAAAATACAAATGCATTGAAGCACAATGGTGGACCCTAGATGGATCCACCAGACAAACTAACACCCATGGGGTTTTCGTCCCTAGGATCAAACTGGAACTAGCCATGCCAACTTCTCAAGAAAAACACAATAATATAGATAAACATGAATGATTCCAAATGCCTAGCTTCTATCCCCTTTTATAGGCTTGATGGACTCTCTGGAGACCTTATTTTATTATTTTCCATTGAAAACCGAAGGCAAATACCATGGGATGATACCATGGGAAAATACCACGATAAATACCATGGACAGATTCTGTCCATTTTGACCAGATCAAGAAAGGGAATATTACAAATCCTCCCTCCTAAAGATTGCTTGCCCTCAAGCTATTCATTGTTATCCAAAACATAAAAATTGATACCAGGATCCCATACAACCGAGTGTGCTATTCCACACCATGCTAAATGATCTTGAATGGATCCTTTGATACTTGGATTCCAAACAATCCTCCAACCAATCCTTCCATTGATAGATTCATCTGGATCCCAAACAATCCTCTCACCAATCCTAGCCCCAATGGATTCTCCTATATCCCAATACCGCCTAACTCCTAGGACATGTGTGTTAAAGAATCAGAAAGGAAGAAAGATCCTCTTTTTCTTGATTATTTACTTGTGATCTTATTTAGCTATTATTATTTTCTTACTATCTTTCTTCTTATTAGTTCATCAAGAAAATACACATAAATGAAGGACACTAGATGTAAGGCAGCAGCCAGGGAAAAAACCCCTCGAGGGGAAAACACAGTCAGTAATTCTTCCTTCAATAGTGATTCTTGAGACTTTAGACCTTGACCTGGACTTCCTCCACACCAAGTCATCCTTCCCTGTGATTCTTCTTGAATATGGAAGCAACAACAATAGTAGCAGCACTATGGTGACCTGGAAATTCGACCTTGCTTCTTGTGACTTCGATATCGAGGTAGAGACTTCGATCTAGCTTCAAAGGCTTCGATTTAGGCCCAATAAAACTTCTCACTGGAAATAATTCGAACATAATTAACTTCGTCTTCCCCTTCACTTGGAAGCAAATTTTGCAGTAAAACTTTGAGAACTTCGATCTCCCAAACTATAGCTCAAAATTCTGAGAAAGTAGCACCAAAATTTTGAGTTTCTTCAACTCTATAAGCATGCCCAAAAACGAATCCAGAAATTCCTTCTCCTCCAATTCAAAATTTTTCCTTTTTGCAACTACAAAATCAAATTTATGTGTTGCAGTGAGATGTATCAAAGTGAATTCAATTTGTCTTTATATATAGCCTTCTGATGGGTTCGAATTACTAGATTTGAGCCCAAATTGATCACCTTAAGGCCGACTTGGTGTGGAGGCTTCATAAATCATATTTTACTCAATACTTGACATATTTGCATGATTCAAAAGCCCGATATGAATAAATTTAAATATGCAATAATCCTATAGACTCAGAATAAAACCTAAAATTCCACAATAGGGACTTTGACCTAAAATAAATATGACCCAAGCATGAAACCCATACATTAATAAGTCATTTAATAATAATATAAAATTATTTTCTTTATTCTTTTGACAAGTACAATAAGTATTGACTCAAGTACAATTTATGAAGATCAAACCTAGTTACATTATTCAACACCCCCTCTTAACTAGGGAGGTATTAATAACTCAATAGTACAAGGTAGATCTCAACTATATGAACTATGAATAATCTTTAGACACTTAAATGTCATGGACTAGATTCATGACCAGGGAACTCTATCCATTGGTCACTCAACAATTTAGGCACTGCAATGCCATGGACTAGATTCCTAACTGGGGCAATCTATCCAAGCGGGACTAAGATGGACTAAAGCTTTCAACCTCTATAGATACCACCATGATTACTTCAACCATCAACCCACGGAACTAGGTTCACATCCACTCGATGTCACCCTCCCTACTAGACATCAACACAAAGTTTCAACCTGATATCTTTCTAGGAAATGTTTCACTCACAAAGCCTCATCACACCTTGATCCAGTAGATCAAGGACAACTAATCTCTCCCAATCAAATTGATTGGTAACTAGCATGATATCAAATCCTTCGAGAGATTCACCTATGCAAACGCAAACCCCAATCATCAATCATTTCAAATATATAATCAAAACAAATTTTGGGGTTTCGATGTTACCCTTCAACTAATTCCAATAATACTATCAATAGAATATTTTACGAGAATATTCTTCTTCCTAATTTACATGTGGCAACATATCTTTTCATATTATATTCTCCAACCATGACTATGATTCTTATTCATGGTCTTCACTAAGACTTATGACTGTTAGTCCTAGTCTAGTGCATGAAACATGAAGTAGAGAACTATAATCATTTTTATTTTATCCAAGCTCCCTCTTAATCTAGGGAGATCAACTTCTATCCAAGCTCCCTCTTAATGTAGGGAGATTTACCTTCTTTTTTAGGTGTTTATGAATCTTTCATGGCTTCCATCATTTTCAGTGTACTTATTAGCTTCTCATCTTCATGATGTACCTGCACAATTTTAGATAGCAAGTACAACCAAAACTATAGAAGCATAAATTTATCCATATCAAAGCTATGAAAGCATTTTCAACTTTATACATATTAGATATCAAAACAAGAGACATATACTCTTCAACATTTTTGTTAGGGACTTTTATCATAAACCCTAAACTACTTCACGATGTCTTTCATTTTATCTAGGGTTTCAATTTTTCTCTCAAATGTATAATATACCTTGCTACAACATTTAGTAAACCCTAGAACCAATATAGATCTACAAGATATCTAACAATCTTTAGAATTCACATGTTAGACTTTCTACTAGGGATAAATCCTAGATTTCATAAAAGAGTCAATAAAGATTAATCAAATCTCAGACATGATTAGCTTTCACTAGAGTTAGTTGCATACCCTAGATTTCAAATCAATTATCAAAATATATCATGAAGAGCTTCTACTAGGGTTTAATGTACATCCTATAATTCAACAAACACATCATAATTAACTTCCACAAGGATTCATTATAAACCCTATATTTTCCATCTATAAATTCTCACACACATTATATAGAATCAAATCAACATACATAATAGAGAATTTAATCATTACTAAGATTTATTTATAGACCCTAGACTTTTCAATCATCATCCTAGATCTTTCAAACTTTGATTAAGGTTTGTTTCCAAACCCTATATTCTTATGACCATTGGAAAACAGGTCAACACACATATCTAGGGGATCACTATTATAATCACATCATATGTTAGTCAAAATTAATACATCTAGGAAAATATATATATATATACCGTCCTATACTAGGCCAGGGATTTAATCAAGAGAACATATACCTAGGGTTTCACTCCTAGGACTTTCCATAACAAGGATTTTACTTGTATACCTAACTAAAACCTAGGTTTTCGGTTCATTATCAAAGTAAACCCTTATTATATCAGACTTCAAAGGTATGAGATTTCGAACATCATTTCAACTCTAGCAATTTTAGAGTTCTATGATCAAAATCCCAAACATGACATTATCAATACATTAATCAGAATAGAAATTTCTTCATAAATATCCCTAAATAGGTTTAGGGATTCATATATCATCAACATACCCTTAGGTTAGGGTTTTCTAGAGAACCCCCTTAAGGTTCTATTTATATAAGCAATCAGAGGTGTGTAAGGTGTTAGCCACCTATAAAATTTGTTATATCAAAAGGTGGCCAAATCATTTTTTGAGTCTTCGAGAAACAAGTTTTATTGCAAAAATTGTTATCTCTTGAAGACTCATGAAGACATCGTGCCTTTTGTTTAAATCTTCACTGCTGTTTCCATCTTTAAACTCTGAAATTCTGCTATCTTCCATGAAGAAAAGACTGCTGCAAAACTCCATTTTTCCCTTTCCTTCGCTCAAAACTAACCTTCATTTTCCCCCCCTTTCCCCCATAAAATTCCTCTATTTTTCATTTATTCCCCTTTTCCCCTTCATAAAAATCCTTTTACAAGGTTTAAAACTCACTTTTAAACTTTTCCGAAACCCCCAAATCCATCAAAAAATTTGAAAATTTTCATAAAAATAAGTAATTTTGACTATGGGCTTAAGCCCCTTTGGGCTAAGTCCTAACCACTTCCCCACCATATGCCTTGGTGCTGGAACCAAGCGCTAAACCCTCTCGGTGCTTGTCGCATCGGAAACAAACAAAGAACGCAAGTCTTTTGGCCTTTATAAAACTTCTGATGCGATTCGCCCTCTTATACATAACTCCCGATCCTGTGTTTTCTATGGAAAGACCAAGAGTTAAAGGCAGAAAGCGCTTATCACATCGGAGCATTTGCCGTGATTGCAACACTTTTTGTTTCATAAACCTCCAATGCCGATTGGCTCCATTTTTTATAAGCCTCAGCCTCTTTGCCGCTTCGTATAATCCTTGGGCCCACAATCGGGTGCTTAACATATTATACAAACCATTCCTGATCACTATTTTCCTTTGTAAATACATAAAACCCCTTTTTCCTAAGTTTTTAACTAAACACGCCAGTACAATCTTTTTTATTAATAAAACATTGTTGATCTTAAAACCCAATCAACGATCCGCGCGTTATCGCTTCGGAGATTTTCTAATGGGTAGATTGAAAGACCCGCACCAAAGTTCCGATGCGATTGGCCCTTATACATATAAGCCCTGGGCCTATTGCTTTTCATATAAACCAACGACCCCATAGTCAGGTGCCACTTCATATATATAAACCCGCCCCGAGCCATAAACCTTTGTTTTTCCATAAAATTTTTGGTTTTTATGTGATAATATGGTCCCCTTCATTCATTGGTCGGAGTCCTTCTCCACCATTGATCATTGGGCCAATCTAATGGCCAGCGCTGTATTGCATCGGAAATTTTTCATTGGGTGCATTAATATTTCCCCACCTTCGATTGGCGGTTCACCGATCCATCCTCCACCGTCGATCTGATCTATAGATTGACGGCCCATAATCAATCGCTTCGTTGCTTCCATGTTCATTGCCCCGCCGATTTCGAAAACTCCGATTGCATCTAGGTCGTCCACATGTCCAGATCGGACGGTCCAGAATGCGTCTCCCAACTTTGGTTAAAAATCATGCGCTCGCTTCATAATGTTTTATGACCAATTTCGGCCATTGATCTCTGCAGATCAACGACCCATATTAACCGTTTCTTCTCCTATATATTATTTCATTAACCCCAAAGATTGATCTCGACTTTCCATTTTTAAGATCTAATGGCCCCGATTCATCCCGGTAGGCCCGACTCTCTTGGGTCCTACCCGTCCCAGATTTGATCTCTGCTGATGATCGGACGGTCCCAGTTAAAATCGCCCCACCTATTATCACCCGCGCATCTTATCGATATCGTGCTCACTCCCCGACCGTCCAATCTGAGACCCTTGATCTGATGGTTGACATGCGTTTTTGCGTACGTTTGAGCGCGGAGGTTAATTCTCAAAAATTACGCGATATAAGCTATTTTTAAAAGACATGTGTCGGGCGGGAACATATATCGCGTTCAAAAAGGAAAAACTACCTACCCGCCCTTTCGCTGCGTGAAACCCGTGCTTTTCTCCACCAAAACCACCTTTCCCCATTTGTACTATGATATATTGCGTTCCTCCTTAACCGTTGATCTCTGCAGATCAATGGTCCCAAATCATTTTCGCTTTACACTATCGCCCTCCACCTTCACCAAGGGTTTTCAACGAGTAATATCCACTGTTGATCTCTTGGGCTGATCTCATCTGACGGCCTAGGATATTTCCGAAACCCCAATTTTAATTCTTAAACCTTTTTCCTCCGCGAAGGATTTTTAATCTATTTTCTTTGCATTTTCCACCCGTCTTATGGTAAAGTGACTCTTTCGCTTTATATTATCTTTATGGTTTCCCACCGTTGATTTTTGCTAGATCGACGGATCTAACTTAATCTCTCCACCACTTGCTCCTAACCGTAACCTCTGAAGCAGTTTTACCCAATAAATGCAGGATTTCATAACTATTTTTTGGTTTATGCAGGTTTTAAATATTTTATCAAAATATTTTAATAGAAAAGTGAAAGCCGAGGATGACGATCCTTTCGGTCTTCATTCATTAAAGAGTATCCGTCTACAGGGTTCGACCACCATGTTTCGTCAATACATCATGAGTATTGATGCCATATGAACCCTGTATCACCTGCACATCAACAAGACACAGTGAAGTGTGATAGAAACAGAGAGTATCAGTGTCGAAGACCCAAACATAGCAGAGATTAAGAATTAAACATTGATTATATAGTTTGGAGTGGATTACGGTTAAGATCGAAAATCAAAAGCCCAATCCACTAAAATTAAACACAGTTAAAGAGAAAAAGACAGAGTTTAGGCCTGATTAAGCCTAATACACAGAATCAAAACAATTTAACAGTGTTTAAGGAAAAATCAAAATATCTGTTAGACAGAGTATGCCTCCACTGCCACATCAGAGGAAAATTGATTCCTCTTAGCTACCATATTGCCACCTGTAGCCTCACAATATTCAATAGAGGCCGAGTAATGACCAGAATAGAGGATATTTGCCTTGCGACAGCCCAACAGTTAATTCAGCCGAAGAACTTATTGCAAAATATCTGCTGAGTTACTACAGAGATGACACAGAGCCTTAAAAGTCAACAAAATCATCCCACCGAGCTTAAATACTTAATGTAAACCAATTAATATAGGAAAATATCTGTAAACTTCTCCATTGAGCCCCTCAGAGGCTGAGAAGTACTAAATCTGTATTAATTGAACCCTTAGATCTTTTCTCTTTCGACCTCCTCATCCTTGTATAAAATCTTATTAAGGAGTTCATTGTAAATGTTGGTTGTTGAAATTTGAAATATACTTGTGCTCAAAACTTCTACTTGTAAATAGTATTCAAAGGTTCTTGGAGCTCTGCTTGTGATTAAATAAGTTAGGCTGAGAAGTGAAGATGATTGTTGAACTGAAACACTGGACTTGAAGATTGTAACTGGTTTGAAGCATCAATACAAGCTGATTTATGGGATCCTGGTCCATGTCAACAGTGATGTTATTTCTTATTGTAAATTGTTATTTTATTTCTGTTTTCGCTTTTTCCATCTTCTCTGATAAAGAACAACAAGCATAGAGTTAGGATTTACTGTTTATCAGTACCCTTCTCTGACTGATAAGCTTTATCTACATGTTTTCTTCCGAATTGTGTTGTTTAGGAATGATTTAATTCAATTTAAGCAGTTAGGAATGCTGTCGTTCCCTCGTCCTACTGTCTAAACTGAATGTTTTTCTTGAATGTTATTTTCAATTTATGTTAAGTAGAGATGAACTAAGGAAGTGATGGTGAGCCCTATCCTTTAGTTTTATCCCCAAAAACTATCTGGAAGTTTCCCTAAGAATGTGTTGAAAGCAGGCTAGGTTGAAAGTCCTTACCTGATCTTAGACTTTTCTTCGTTATCTTATGTGTTTGTCTTGAAAGTTTGCTAAGTAAAGTAGAGCTAGGGAAGTCTATGGTGAGCCCTGTCCCCTAGTTTTTTCTCCAACAGTTGCTTTTAAGGTTTCCCTTTGTGTTTAAGATGTTTTCTATTGAAATTGCATCAAAATATGGTTAGTTTCAAAGTAATTACTAGATCTTAGATTACTTTTATGTCTTTCTTAAGTGTATGCCGAAAGCAAGATAGTTTCAAAGTACTTACTTGATCTTAGGCTGCTCTTTGTTCTTCATTTGTTTAAATTCCCCTTTCTTGTTGTATCATTTCATTCCATAAAATAAACTCTAAAGAGATCCTTAGACATAGATGACTTGCCCCATGGACCACTCTTGAACCTTGTTGTTTCAATTAAATCCTATTATGACTCCATAGCCCAATGGACTAAAAACCAGCATTATATCTATCTTTTCAGCCGAAGCTTGTTCTGATTGCTTGCAACTTCATACCTTTGAAACTCTTTCCATTTAGGATTTTCCACCCAAATAATAATCATGCTCAACCATCCAAAAAAAACCAAAACCTCAGCCTTCATAACTAGCCTAATATCGTTGCCCAAAAGCTTTTAAAGATAAATCAATCTTTGCACTTTATTGGAGAGATCCCTCTCCGGATTCAGGAGGGCTAGATCCTAGAATCCCAAAGTGGTTGAAATAAGTGTTCTCCCTGCAGTTTGAATTTGCTAATCTTGAAAATTACATGGAGCTAACATAAGGTGGGTAGATTCATCAAGTGATGAATCATCCCAACCAAGAATACTTCTAGGATTTAGTAGAGCTAGACATAGTAACAGTTAGTAATATAGTAATGGATATTTCAAAGAGATTATCAAGACTATATATTTTCAATACATGCCTTTTATTCTTTGATAAACCTTTTGAATTGTGCGGCCTACTCATTTGATCCTTGAATCCTTCTCCATGATTCTTGAATATTCAATAGATTGATTCATAGACAACGAATAGAGGTAGGCAAGCGATTAGTATTTAGTATATTCAAAATATTAAATAAGTACATGAAGAAAAGAAGAGGGAATGAGATAATTATATTGAGGAGTTGTTGTGGGATCCTTCCCAAGCTTTGAGGGAAAACCTAAAACTTACAAAACAGATAAACATATATCCAAGAATATGTTAAACCTATACTACATAAAAGGTACAAATAAAATATAAGAAGGAAGGGACTTAGTAGTGCAATTCCCTTAGATATTCTTTGGGCTTTTCTTTCTTGGGGGATGATGTTTCTTCTGCCATTTTTGCATGATCTTTATCTATTTTATTTCTCCTATGATTTTCAGGGTAATCACTCATGTAGTGTCCCATTTTGTGACAATGATAATACTCAATCTTTGACATATAAACCTTCTTCTTTGGTCCCTTCTTCTTGAATATTCCTTTATGATGAGAAACATAAGAATTTGAAAATTATTCATTATTGGTTACCATGAATACTCTTAATTATTCTTTACCACATGTTGTCCATATCTCCTCAAAGGTGGGTGTTTCTTTCCAGTCGTTGAGAGTTGAAGCACAGGAAAGCCAAGAAGGTGGTATTCCTAGAATGGCTGTAATCATTGGTTCTTTATATGGTAATATTTCATCAATGGCAATAAGATCATCCCTTATGCTTTCTATCCTCACAAAGAAAGAGGAAACAATATCCTCCTTTGTCATCTTAATAGTTCTTAGTTCATTCTTCAGGCCTTCCACTTTTCCAATGTTATTGATGGTGAATAGTTTTGACACAGCCTCTTACATTTCCTGAGCATGATCAATATTTGCTATGAAGGGGAGAATATTTTCCTTTATGCCTTCAACTAGTAAAGAAATAGCTACTAATTCCAGTTCTTTGTACTTCACCCTATCAGCATCACTTGATTCTTCTGTAGGCCTTTTCATATTTCCTTTGACTAAATCTAAGACCTTGTTCTTTTCAAGGATGATGTCAATCCTTTTCTTCCAAGACCTATAATTTGAATCTCCTTCAAGCTTTTTCTCTCCCTTGATAGTGTTAGACATCTTTCTTGAAGGCAATGAAGACTTCTTTCCTCTAGTGAACTTCTGGTGACTTGATCAAGTTCTTGAGATTGCATTTTCCTACTTTCTTCACCAAAGCTATGAAACCATGTTAGAGAATCAGAAAGGCATAAATATCCTCTTGTTCTTGATTATTTACTTGAGATTTTCTTTAGTTATTATTATGTTCTTCTTATCTTTCTTCTTATTAGTTCATCAAGCAAATATCAAAGAAAATACAGAGATCAAGGACACCAAATGTTGGCCAACAGCTAGGGAAAAAACTCCTTCGAGGGTAAAACCCAATTAGTAATTCTTCCTTCAATAGTGATTCTTGACACTATATACCTTGACCCAGACTTCCTCCACACCAAGTCAGCCTTCCTTGTGATCCTTCTTGAATCTCAAAGCAACGACAACAATAACAACACTATGGTGACCTGGAAAGTAGACCTTGCTTATTGAGACTTTGATCTTGAGGTAGAGACTTTAATCTAGCTTCAAATAATTTGATTTAGACCCAATACAACTTCTCACAACAACAGCAACAACAAAATCAAATTCAACTTCCCCTTCACTTGGAAGTAGCACCTTGGCAGCAATTGTTGCAGTAAAAATTTGAGAACTTTGATCTCCCAAACTATAGCTCGAAATGCAGAGAGAGTAGTGTTGAGTCAAATAGAGGTGAATTTTTGTGACAACTCTATTTTACCTTCATTTAATTATCAACCCGGCGTAAGTATTTTATTCCAAGAGTGTCAACACAGTATATGCGAGTTAAATGATCTACGAGTGATCTTTGTCAATGTTCAGAAGGAATTACTAACTTTGGAAGCTTGTTGATCCTAAAGAATATGTCTTAGATGGATCTTTTAGCCTAAAGCTGAGTAAGGGGATTTGAGGTTTCTCTACTGGAATAAAACAACAGTTCTATTAAACTGAACAACGGTCTAGATAAATCAAGCAGGAATTGAAATGACAGTAATGAAATTAAGCATAATAGTAGTCTAACTAAATTGTTTTAGACATGGAATTGAATTGAATCGATGACCTAGTGATATAAGTAGTAATGAAGAAGCTATTCGGCTAGCAATTTAACTAGAATGGTGACTAGCTGTGTAATAATGAAACAACAGTTAAACGATATGACTAGCTGTGCAATAATGAAACAATAGTAGAACTAAGCAATATAACTAGCTGTGCAATAATGAAATGTTGAGATTCAGCAAGATGATGAGCTTAGTGAAAAGAGTCGCCTTCACTAAGTGGGCCTGTAGGCTATTTTTGGCGCAAGTCTATTTTTAGACATGTCGATCATATTTCAGAAGTTGCAGGATGCTATTTTTGGATGGTTGACCAAGTTGGAAAAATAGATGAAATTATATTTTTAAAATATTGGGCGAAGTCTATTTATAGATCATCAATCTAAAAATAGATGCATGTCGATTATTATTAGCTCTTAATAATAATCAGACTCTAAACAACAACTTATTCTCTTGGAGCACTTCAGTTCAGTGCATAGATGTGGCACAGCAGCTGACAGAAGGAATTACGCTATTCCTGAGGGTTTACTAGAGCTATTGCATGGAGGACTCAGTTAGAACTCAAATGGCAGAGTTATGACACAATTGGAAGAAGTAGTTATGGAGTTGTATTTAGTTTAACTCGGTTAGACTCGGTTGAGCTAGTTGTATCTAGTCTAACTGATTGATACACTAATGAGAGTGGAGTGAATTAATTAGTTAATTAATTCATAAATAATAAATCATTAATCAACTGAACAATACAGCAGTTAACTACAGTGCATGGCAGTTTCAGTGGAGACCAGTGAAGAGATAGGTGAAAGGGAAAGATAGGCTATCTGTTGTGACTATTAGTGATGCATTGATTGCTTCCAACACACGGTGGAGATGGCAATGAGGATTGTGCAGTCAATCCAAGATTAATTCAAATTCATTCCGAGCTATTCTTCAGCAGAGATTGCGCACTGGAGGCAGGCTAGCAGGTGGCATAGATCGGTGCATGGATTTGCAAGATTGGGCCTGATTAGTGTATGACGATTGTATTGTACTGAGAACTTGTGATAAGCTTTCTATGTTTGTATGAGATTGTCATATGATCTCCATGTTACATAATATATAGTTGGGGTTTTCAGCTTCAGGCTTTCCTGGTTAAAAACTGTGTTATGTGCGATTGATAATTTTTGTTTATGCTTCACATGTGTGTGCAATTAATTTTTCTGCAAAATATTAACAAGTGGAATAGATTCAGTATCTTGCATAAAGTTAAATAGTGTGAGATCAGGTGGATCTTGGACATATGCATGCTTAGTGCATATAATTTCCACATGAAATAGTAGTATAACTAAGCAATACGACTAGCTGTGCAATAATGAAACAACAGTAGAACTATGCTAGTAGCAATGAATAGAAATAAAACTGAATGGGTCAAATAAATCATACAGCTATCATTAAGTAATTTTGCAATGGAGTTCTCTATAAGACTTAATTAAACAACATTAATCAATTGGTTAATTGCTTTATTATGCTATGCAATGCATGGAGATGCAGAATGTTGAAATCAATCTTTCTACGGCCTAGAAATTAACTATCATGACAACAGACGAACTAGTATTAACAAAACATTATCAGAAACGAGATTGCACTTGTCTCATTCTAAGAACGCAATTGCCAATGATTCATTAAAGAAGAAGAGTTGTAATTATATCAATGGAAATATGTATTAAAACTGCACCAAGTTTACAGATATTGATTCTGTAACTTTCTAGAACATGGAAACGTGCGTGGAGCTCCCGGAGGTTGAGCCCAGATCCACAAAAGCCTCAGCACTAAGGAAAATTTAGAAGATAGTTACTCAAAACTCTCTGTTACATCCAGGAATTCTACGGAATATAATTAGACAAACTATTATGGATTTTCTATTATCAGATTGCCCTCTCATTCTGTTCTTTTCCCCTTTAAAGGCGGTCTTCAGAATTTCGAGAATGTATCTCAATCGACAGCCCGCTACGTGTGGCTGTCGTTTGAGTTCTTAGACTCATTCTGCTCGTTTGCCTTCTATTGGCCATTTGGTCTGCTTTGTCCTTGCGTCCATCGATTGGCTTTCGTTTGCTATTGGTTTAGGCATTCCTAGTTTCCTGTAGGTAAAGACAAAAAAAAGTCAATTCGTTATTATAAATCGTCCTTTCTATCATTAGTCTGATTGTTCCTATTTTCATGATTTTCATTCCTTATTGTTAATATGAAGAGGGATTTTCTTGAAATTACAATATGATTTGCAGTATTTAATGGATGAAAATCATACCTTAGTCTGGGCCCAACATGCTCCCCTGCATACCTTGTTGCATGTCCTCATGCAAACAAATGATTAATATGTAACTGAGTTAAAGAATAGGCGGGGTAGGGTCTCTCATTGGGTGCTCTATAGCCTCACTTTATTTTTGTGAGTGTGAAGGCAGGCCCTGTGACTCCTTCTGGCAACTCGTAGTCATGATTATACTCTTCAGGGGGAAGCCAAAGGAGGGGATTCCGATATCTGCAACCTAGCCAGGCATGCCCCATGTTGTAGACTAAGCTGTTGTATAAACGGAATCTGGAAGCAGCAGCCTTGAAGTTCCTGTAATTGAATGGCTCCCTATTTTTCACATTATTTGTGGAGGCCATCCACCGTTGTTTAGCTGCTACTAGGGCTGCTTCCCGGATGTCTTCAAAGTAATCTTTTGCATTTTCAATGAAATCTTTATGGAGAGGACCCAATCTAGACTTCACACCCGGCCTTCTCATGAAATTTTGATGTCAGATTATCAACTGCATGGGTTTCATAGGCTCCCCCCTGACCCATAGTTCCAGATTATGTTCTCTTTTCTGAAATATGCCATAAGCTTTGGCCCACCTAATTTGGTTTTTGGCAAATGAAAGAAAAGCTTGTAATTGAACATCTCCTATGAAGGGGCCGGGGTTGCTATCACTACAAGAAAAAAGCACATTGGTGAGGGTCATGCTTGTGACAGACCTTTAAGGTCCATCACCAATGTCACATATGGTGACGGTCCTTAAAAAACCATCACTGTAAGTGTATATAGTGATGGTCCTTTATGGTCCGTCACCAAAGACATTTTCAATGACACTTTTGGTGAGGGTTGTTAAAGGCCCATCACTAATTCTCTCTTTGATGACACTTCTAGTGACGAACTTTTAATGACCCTCACCAATGCTCTTTTTGTTACTTTGGTGACGGTCAAAAAATGTCCGTCATCATTGATCATTAAAAAACCGTCACTGTAAGTGTATATAGTGATGGTCCTTTATGGTCCGTCACCAAAGACATTTTGAATAACACTTTTGGTGAGGGTCGTTAAAGGCCCATCACTAATTCTCTCTTTGGTGACACTTCTAGTGACAAACTTTTAATGACCCTCACCAATGCTCTTTTTGTTACTTTTGGTGACGGTCAAAAAATGCCCGTCATCATTGATCATTCCAATGAGTTTTTGATGACACTATGTGCCTGTTATTATTTTTTTTGTCAAAAGATAATGATTTAATACCATTATTGTGGAGTATTTTTTATAATATGTCCAAGGCCATAGTGGTTAGGGTCAATCAATTTTTTTAGAAGTAATTAGTGTGTATCATTTCCCTCAAGTAATGACTAGTCGAATAGAGATTTCCTATGAGTCAACACATGATTCATATTAAGTTTATTATCTAGCAAATTACCTTTAGATAAAGTTCCCCTATTGTGTGTAGGAAATATATTATTTAATACATAATCAAGCTTTGACAATTCTATTAATGAGAAAGACCTAACAATCCTCAACAATCTGGGCACACCTCAAATTAATGCTTTGGCACACACTAACATTTCTTAGCACCCCACATGTCTTGGAACATCATTGTACCTAGAACATCTTGTGATGACACCGACGCCCAAGCACATGGTGGCATGCGCTATCACAACATGGAACTCTCATAGCATGTGTTGGCATGCTACATATAGTCCCTAGCATGCCCTGGAACACCTTGGTTGAATGCATTGACATACATTAGCACTTGGCACACAATGCCACTTGGCATGTATTGGGACCTATTATTAGTGTGCCTAGCATTCCCCTTTTCAAAAAGATAAAGTCTTGACTTATTAACCCTCTTATTGGTTCTTCCTTTTGTTTCCTTGACACATATTGACATACCCTGGCACCCTGTGCCACATCCTTAGCACCTAGCATGTATTGACATATCTTGGCACTATTAATTTTCACATGATATAATTAGCACACCGTGGAACTCCCAAGCACGCTTTGGGAATTCTTGACATGCCTTCATATTCCCTAGCATGTCTTACCAATGCTTAGCATACCTTGTCACTCCCTCCTTGGCATGACAACTAACATTCATTAACACTAGTCTTTGGCAAGTTCCTCATATTCATTAAATTCCATGAATTTTTACCTAGTGCTCCCTTAATGTTTTTTCCTATTAATCCTTAACACTCATCAACATGCATTATCACTCTCTACCACACCTTAGCACTCTTCAACATTCCCTTCCACTTCATAACATGCATAACACTAGTCCCTGACACATATTGGTGCTTGGAAAGTCTTAACATGATTGGAATACGTCGAGATGCCTCGCTATGATTTAGCATGGTTTAATATTAAATTCATTTGTGATGATCAATTGTTGGAAAGTAGATGAGAAGGAACAAAGGAATACTTGGCACTTAGAATGCACTAAGACTTTTCACTTGGCACCTATTTACCCCTAGTGTTGGTGTGCCTAGCATGCCCCTCTTGGAAAAGGTAAATTGATGAATTATTAAACCTTTTATGTGTTCATTTCCTTGTAGTTTAACTTTTTTCTCCCTTTTGTTGTCTTGACAGTCCCTGACACACATTGACACACCCTTGCACATCTTGGCATGCCTTATCACTTGGCACATCTTACCATGTTTGACATGTATTCCCACTATATAGCACATCAAGGGGGTAAAGAGAGATGTAGTCCTAAAGTAGGTCAAGTATGAGGGCAAAGTAAGGGTTGCAAAAGGGAGGTCATGATCATCCTCCAAGAGAAAGATCATCAGGTCAGGGTTCAAAATAATGTTGCATACCTTAATCGTTGGTTTGTGCTAGGAAGTAGGATGGCATATTGTTGGTTCTTTTCTAGCAGATCGAGCTTAAGAGAGGTTTCTCATGAGAATTTGGGCATGTGATTTCAATGGTGTCTTTGTGTGAAGGCCACATCAAATTCTGAAATGTTGAAATTTGCAATAAGAAACAGTGAGATTGGAAACCAGAAAGGACAAAAAAAAAATTCACCCACGCTAGTGAGGAATTTTGATGCACTAGGAGTGAGGAAATGTGGTGGCTGCCTAATTTATTTTTCCCTTAAAAAAATTGTAGTTCTATCTCATAACAAATTGTGTCCGCAATTAAGTCATGATGACCAAGTTAGCTCAAGAAATTCAAGTAATAAAAGGGTCTAAGATGAGGCATCTAGAGGGATTATTATATTTTTGGGGTCTAGTTGAAGTTGATGCAATAGTGGCGTGCAAGTGTAATTAACTCAATTAAATGAGTTAAAATCAGTTTAACTAGTTTTAACTGAGTGATGAGCTAGTGAGAGGTCGAGTGAATTAAATTAGATTTAATTCACAATGAGTGATAAATCATATAACTGATAATTCACGATTAATAGTTGCATGCATGTCAGTTTCGAGGAATACCTAGTTGATACAGAGGTTAAAGGGAACATATCTATCAGTTGTATTCAGATAAAATTTCCCATGTGCAGTTATAAAGTCATTGGGATGCCATGATGGATTGCCTTTATAGGAAGACTGATTTTCCTAATTAATAAGGAGTTAACTCCCTCGGAATTGCATGAGAAAGGTAGGCTGAAGTAAGGATGAGAATTGGCTAAGTACTAGACTGAGTTTGCCTAGATCAATGGGATACAATTGACAAAGTGCTGGATAATCTCATGAGAGATTAAGCATTAATGTATTGTTTCACGGTTCCTTGACTTAATACACAATAGAGATAGAGAGGTTTTGAGCAGTTTCTTTCCCCAAATACATCATGTTTTTGTGTGATTGATAATTTATTTCTCTTAATTATATGTGATTGTGCGATCATGTTTTGTTTTCGCAAATTGTAGGAAGGATTCAATATCTTGTTTTAGTAGATTATAAGATCAGATTAAATCTCATTGGTTAGATTTTCTACATGGTATCAGAGCAAGAATTTTTTGGGCGATGAGTTTGCAGAGAATATCTGAATATATTGGTGTAAAATTTTCAAAAAAAAAAATAATATTTGGATTCGTTGCGAAAATATACCCAAATGGAAAAAAAAATAAAAAAAAATCGGTTGAATCGGAGCTCGGATGAGGGAGATATCATCGATTTAAAATCAACTCTTTTTTAGAAACTTTTTGTAATGTCGGGACAATTACACTATGTGCAAGCTAAGAACCTATATGTACTTGAGGTACTAGATGCATGCAAAGCTTTTAGGAGAAAGGTATAAGTTAGAGACTTGGTGGTTTAGAGGGAGCATAAATTACCTCTCAGCATGCATCCTCATGAGAAGCAGAGAGGAGACCGAGTGGAAGCATCCACTCAAGTAGAGACCTCCATGAGGGGGCATGAGCGTATGGGAAGAGGGAGCAAATGCATACTCTCGAGGTGTATGGTGGGGTGATGTGTAGACATAATCCCAAGATAAGAAATTTGGCAAAGTCCATTGAGATGGCGTGTCTCATGGATCGAACCTGCCACTCTGATCCCATAAGATACGCATAGGAAGGACTGGCTATTTGATGTAGTCAGATGTCAGCAAGATAGAAATTAGAGTGACATATGTCAAATACTGGAGCACAAATCAGAGTTAGCAACAATTCAAAGGGCATGGATGCAGATGGGAGCAGCAGCGTAGAGAATCTAGTACTAGACAAGTGCAGTAGCTAGCAGTAGTCAGAAGACTCCGATGACAGATGCATTATACTTATTTATTTGTTCGGAGGCTATTCAGTTCCAAGATTTGTAGGTGAAAACAACTCTAGATAAGTGTAGCATGCAGAACATTCCAAAGGTACCGGATGGGGATAGATTGAACTCCTTTTCTTGTTGAGAGGAGTGTTGAAATTTGCAACAAGAAATAGTGAAATTGGCAAATTAGAAAGGATAAAAAATGCACCCACACTAGTGAGGAATTTTGATGTACCAGGAGTGAAGAAGGTAATGTGAGGCGTCTAATTTATTTTTCCCTTAAATAAATTGACAATAAATTGTAATTTCGTCTCATAACAACTTGTGTCGCTTAACTAGGTCATGATGATTGGAGTTAGCTCAAGAAATTCGATTTAGTTAAAAATTATGTGATATTGGCCACCCACCTATCTCACTTGGGCCTCCTCCATTGTCTCTTTCAGTTTTTCAGTTTCCTTAATTATAGCACAATTTACTATTTTTGTCAGCTTTTTGGGTCTTGAACTTCCAGAGCCGTTTTGAGGCCCTAAACGACGTTTTTTGAGCATGAAAGGTTTCATGATTTCATATAAATCACATTAGCAGTTGTAGTCCTCGGAGAGATATTTCTAATGAGGTATCATGTGCATCAAACGAAGATAATCTGACCAAGTTACGACCTAGGGAAGTTGGCTGCCCAACTAACCCCAATGGGGCCCATAAAATCTTGGTGTTACATCTCCTAGAGTTAGGGTTTTGGTTGTTTATGGTTTTATCTTATTTTTAAATAATAAAAAGGCCCTTCATCCTTATTGTAACACGGTTCAAAGGAACATAACTATCGATTGTATTTATAGAAAATTTCCCATGTGCAATTATAAATTCATTGGGATGCCATGATGGATTGCACAATCAAGGAAGGTTGATTTTCCTAATTAATATGGAGATAATTCCATAGGAATTGTGTGAGCAAGGCAGGCTGAAGGAAGGCTGATAATTGGCTAATTATTAGACCGATTTTGCCTAGATCAGCAGGAGACAATTGGAAAAGTGCTAGAGAATCTCAAGAGAGATTAAGCATTGTATTGTTTCATGATTCCTGGACTTAATACAAAATAGAGATAGAGGGTTTTCAGTAGTTTCTTCCCCAGATACATCTAGTGTTTTGAGTTTGATAACTTGTTTCTCTTACTTATATGTGATTGTGCGATCGTGTTTTGTTTCCACAAATTATAGGAAGGATTTAGTATCTTGTTCTAGTACATTACAAGATTAGATTGAATTCTGTTAGTTATATTTTCTACATGAAATAGAAGAGAGGGTTGATAACATCTTGCCTTGTGGTGGTTAGTAGGCTGCAAGGTCTATGATAAAGACCAACGTAAATGGAAGAGGGCTTGCACTGTGATTTAGAGCCATAATAGAAGTCGACGCGGGCGTAATATTGATTGAGTTAACCCTAATTTGAGGGTCGACATTGAGATCTGAAGTTCATGTCAAGATTCAGTCAAAGAAATTCACGGAATATATGGATCCATATGAGCTAGGTTGAGTCTCTTATGGAGGCAAAAGTCATGTTTTTTCTATGTGTGAATATGGTTTGTTATACAAAAATTAGAATTACATAAGTATGATGCCCTAGTTAGGACAGTTTCCTAGCATGTTTAGTTCATAAGGTATGCCCTTAAGACTGAAAAATTTGCGTAGAAGAAGATGGGTTGTGACCCTTAGAGTGAGTTTTATTTATAATGAAATAAAGACTGCAGATCTGGAAGATGGTTTGCAGATTTAGTATGTGTGGAGACAACAGATCCAAAGGAGGGTGGAACCTGAGCAAAAGATTGAGCATGCAGAAGAAATGTGCCATATGAAGAATGGACTGACATGCAGAGGAGTTGATTTTGGTGGACTTTCCATAGAGTTTTAGACAAAGATATGAAGAAACCTATGAAAAATTAGTAAATGAATTGTTAGTGGCTGATTTCAGACCCTAGTTCAGTCATCTATAGATTGTTAGAAGTATGATAAGAGGAGTATTTCATATTTGTTCATATATTGGACAAAAAATTATATCAAATTGTCGATACACAAGAACAATGATCTTGAGAGGACTCAAACCATTGTTAGGTGGCAGATTTGAAGAGTCCTAGATGAAGAAAATATTGTGGGCCATAGATCATTAAAAAGAATTGACTGTGGTTGGGTAGATTGATGGTAGTCCAAGTACAGTTGAAGGGTTGTTAGATTATTGTCAAATATAAGAAGATCCCTACTTGTTCCTGTTAGTGAAGGACAACAAATTGGTAGAAGGGTAGGTGTATGGGTCTAAGGATGTGCAGATTTCTTTGAAGGACTAAAATAACAACAAGTGGGCCAACCAACTAGCCCTAGTTCAGTATATCAGAGGATTGATTCAGAGAGAAGAAGGAAACCTATAGCCCCGGGACTTCTCATTTTGAGCCGTAGTATGGAAAAGTGGGCATGTCAAAGAGTTGTTAACAAATGAATTGTGGAACAACTTTTTACCACTCAAATCAGTAGTGGACCTAAAAGGGGTTCCTAAGAGGGCAAATCGGCAGGACAAGGAAATGATGGAGGCTTAGCCCATTGTCACCATATCTAAGGATCCTTTCTCTTCAAGGAATTTCACTGATGGGTGGAGTCCTGGTAGTTTAGGAAGTCACTTGTAGAGTATAGGTCAATGAATAGGTGGGAAGTGACCCTCGAAACCCTTTCCCTAAGATAAAATAAAGAGTGGTACTTTCTTTCCTTTTAAGAAAGGGATTTATCTTCTAGGGAGAGAGGAGGGGGATTGAAGGGTTGAGGGAGAAGAATAAGACTTATGAAGGAAGTTCTCAATCCCTAAAATCCTTTGGGAACTTGCATTCCCAAATGGTCCTTAATGAAAGGCCTTTGACACCAAATGGGACCACACGGGGCCAAGTGGACCCAGCCCAGGTTCGGGGATGGAATTTAGCAACCAATGATGTTCCTATCCTGGATAAGGTGAATATGGGAAAGGATTAGACAAGTGTTTTTACTTCGATAGGTCAAATTGATGTTAGTAGGTTCTATCCTTGGGAACACCTAGGCAAAACTTGATCCTAGAGCTAGGGCTTGAGGTATCCAGAGATTCCACTGTCGGAATTAGCCCAAGTTCTAAGGAGAGTGAGGGCACCCATCAACGCAACTGCCTCTAGGAGATAGAATTTTTCCTCTAGCTAGATTCCTGGGAAATTGTTGCCGTAGGTGACCTAATGGAGCTAGACCTAGGGAATGTGAAAATTTCTTAATCTAAGAAACCCTACTGCAGTATATTGATTTACTTCTCCTACTTGAATTAAGTCACAAGTTAATTTCTGAAATATTAAATAAATTAGTGAAGTAAATAGTAAATACAACTAGCAACCTACATGTACAGATCAAATACTAAATAACATGCTCATAGAAAAAGTGACACACGAATTTTCTGGACAACTGTCCCCGGAAAAAACCCAATACGGGAAAACCAGTGCAGCTAGCTCTGGAGGGTTTTCATTATTATGCAGTTTCTAAGTACAACAATCCTGGGCACCAAAACTGGTTCACCCAACAAAGAATTAAAAACGACAGTAATACGTTGCTCTGAATCCCTCTACGTCAGCCTGATTGGCTTGTGTCGGCCTTTGCGCTGTTCAGTAAGGGCTTGCGTCACACCTGAAGTGATTACACTGCCCGTACGCTGCCTTGACTGGGCCTGCGTCAGCCTTGCGTGGCTCCTGCTACCTCTGCGCTACCCCTGTTCGGCTCTGGCTGGACTGCGTGGCTCCTACTGCCCCTGCTTCTCTGGCTGGCTAGAATGCTTAAGCAGAAAAAGCATAGGTAAGAAAAATGGCACTGGCCAAAGGTAACATATAACAGTCAGAAAAATTGAAGAAATGAAATGAAAATAGATCAATGTCCACAAATAGCTGAAATAGCTCAATGTGACTAGAGAGTAAAAGCTTTGACAACAGCAATAAGTGCTTATAGCATCAGCTAAGAGAACAGAGGAGACTAGTTCATGAGGTTAAAATGTTGTATAATTTTTGACACAGGCAAACTGTATAATTGTTAGAGTAAATCTTTGTAGGTACCATTAGTTGGTGATCATCGATAATCATTTCATTTCATCAAATACCTTGATGAATGGGCCTTACAAGCTATTTGCGTAGACAAACCCCATAGAAGTTGTGTGATGGAAAAAATTTCTCACTATATTGAAGAAAACACCTACCAAATAAGGATTACATTTCAAATGGGGAAAGAAAAAATAGAGAGATAGACATCGAAAAAGTTAAAATGCTAGGGCAACAGGAAAGCAACTAGGTAGCATGGTAGAAATCAAAACAAAGAAAATAAAAAAATGGAAAACACTACAAATTAACACCCATCCAAACATCACCACAATTTTTTCTTTAACTCTAAATCTCCAAATCCATCAAATTATATCCTGTATTCAAACATGATCCTCTCCGTTAGCCATTCTGAAGATAAGGCTAAGAACTTACTATAGAACCATCACCTACATGTAGTGATCTTATTCTGTGACCAGACAACCTACTTTTGCGAAGACACAGAAAGGTAAACACTCTCTGCCAAGATTTTCCATACAGCCCAGGTTGAGCAACGACATATACATCACCAGTTTTTTCTCTTCATATTTGTAACTTAGAAGAGCTTTGTTTGACCACCTCCAGGTTGCTCCCAGAGTCACCCAAGCAAGCCCTCTTAGCATCATCCTCTTTCTATAGTACCTAATTAGTAATTTAATTAACCATAACAGTTTCTTGATCATGCAGGTATTTCAAATATATTGCCAATAAGCATAAAGATTTCATGTTAAACAATCAGGTCAAAAGACTTTAGACTATGATGCAAAAAATAAAAAGAAACCTCACCAACACTCAAAGGACAAACAAAGTCAAACCTCTACAAAGTATAAATAGATATCTAATAAACTTCATTCCACCACAAAAATGTGCTTAACTAAAGAAAATTCTAATTACTGTGCTTTCAAGACAAAGCTTTCAAGGGCAGTGATGTTATAAACATACCCCTACACCTCGTGAACAATCAATGTGGATAATTAGACCATCATAAGGCTCATTTTAAACATCATTATTATCATTTTATAAATCATTTTCATCAAATCAACAAGAAGCAAGCAACAATTGCACTCAGTTCCACTGAAGAAAAGTATATGGAAGTTTCATATGCTTATTATGAAGCTATCTAGATTTGGAACTTGATTGTAGAGTCAACCCATTAGCTGTTGAAGCCCAATATTGTCTCTTGTGAGAATCAAATTTACATCAAACTCTATGAAAATCTAATGTGTCATGACCATTTCAAACACATTGATATTCAATACAATTTCCTAAGATTCCAAGTTCATTAGGGAGTTGGTCGTGTTGGACCACATTCTGACAAAGTTACATATGGTTAATAGTTTCACAAAGCTCCTAACAAAGGGGAAGTTTGACTTGGGGGAGAATCTTGGGTTATTGGTCACTCCCTCCTTAGCACATCCAAAACTCACTGACACTTCTTGTCACAAACTCTTATTCATTCATTTTTAAATATAGTTTTATCTGGTCTGTTATGATGAACTGTCTAGTGGAATATCCATGATAGTTTATGAATCACCCCAATATCTATCCTTTATGCAAGTCATATGATGATATTTCTTCACACTTATTTATCTCTAGTTGTCCAAACACAGTGCAGTTCATCACCACCACCCTTGCAAAATTGAACATGATAGGCTCGTGGTCCTATCTAAGCTTGGAAGAAAATTTCAAAACTTAGTTAGACAACATGATGGAATATTATTATAAAGGTTTCCCATGCATTCTAATCAACAATATCTAGTGGGATTGGAACAACAACACATTTTTTTCACAAGAAATATCCATGATATTTTACGAATCACCCCTTATTTATCTCTTTTCCCAACACGATGCAGGTCATCACCACCACCCTTGAAAATTTTAACATGATAGGCTCGTGGTCCTATCTAAGCTTGGAAGAAAATTTCAAAACTTAGTTACACAACATCATGGAAAATTTTTAAAAAAAGTTTCCCATGCATTCTAATCAGCAATATCTGGTGGGATTGGAACAACACATTTTGTTCATGAAAAATATCCATGATATTTTATGAATCACCCCAACATCTATCCTTTATGCAAGTCATATGATGATATTTCTTCACACTTATTTATCTCTTGTCCCAACACAGTGCAGGTCATCACCAGTACCACCCTTGCAAAATTGAACATGATAGGTTCATGGTCCTATCTAAGCTTGGTTGAAAATTTCAAAACTTAGTTACACAACATCATGGAAGATTTATTAAAAAGGTTTCCCATGCATTCTAATCAAAAATATCTGGTGGGATTGGAACAAAAACACATTTTGTTCACTAGAAATATCCACGATAGTTTACGAATCACCCTAACATCTATCCTTTATGCAAGTCATATGATGATATTTCTTCACACTTATTTATCTCTTGTCCCAACACAGTGTAGGTCATCACCACCACCCTTGCAAAATTGAACATGACAAGCTCGTTGTCCTATCTAAGCTTGGAATCAAATTTCAAAACTTAGCTGCTCAACATCATGGAAGATTATTCTAAAGGTGTCTCATGCATTCTAATTAGCAATATCTTGTGGGATTGGAACAAAAACAAATTTTGTTCATGATAAATTCTAACAAAGATCACAATTAAATTGATAAAAAATAGTGTTTGGAAGACAAGATTCATCCTAAACCACAAAATAATGGATTTTGGTAATTCTTCCACTCCCTTTTGGATGCCCTTGTGACTTATTTGATGGTGTTGCACAAGTTATCCCACCTAGCCGCAAAGTGGGTGTGGTACTCTTCCTCTCCCAGTCTTATAGCGAGAAAGTAAGACATACCCAAAGTTAAGGCTCCAACAACTGAGTTGATTCCACTACTCTTTGTACCCTTCTGGAAATTGCATCCATCAAAAGAGTCAAATCCCTATATATCACGGGGGATTCAAAAATCATGATCAATTGGGTCAATAATTCATGATAGAAAACATCTACCTACACCCCATCCTACAAGATATCATAGATTCCCCCAACTCTTTGGACTAGCTATCTTTCAGACACATTCTGAAGGAGACAAATACCACAACATACAAGCTTTCAAAAGAATCTCTCAAATTTCCCATCGATACCTTTGTGGTATCAGACTCCATCGATAGGATGGAGTATGACCAAATGATTATTCATGTCTAAGCTCGAAAAACAAGCCAGTCTAGATTGATGCATGCACATTCCAATCATGACAATTAATTTCTACATCTTCTCAATAAAAAAAACAAGTTATATTTTTTCTCTGTTCACTTTACAACATAAACACCAATTTCACCCATAATGTTAGGATAAGTTGAATGATATGACCGAAAAGGTTGGAGGAGTATTTTTTGGTGTATTGAACAGGACTGGGGGACACACATGTAGCATGGATGGGTAGAAGTGGGATGCACAAGCATGGTTTACTAAGATCTATAATCCAGGCATTAGAGAATGAGAAGGGGGATTAAGACCTAATGTCATAGGGGCTAGGGGGCCTAGAGGAAACGTAACAAGATAAATTTAGAGGGGAACCCCTCATAGTGGTGATAAGGGCATTAGGGGCCCCATTATCACAACCAATAATTCATTAACCCATAGCCATTAAATTCCCTATCCCGTAACCCTGAAGCCATACTCCCTTAACCCCTACACTCATACCTCATAAGCCACCGAACCCTTGACGCATTAAAACTTAAGCTATTAACTCATAACCTAGAATCCATGAACCCCCTAAGCACTAACCCCTTATTCTCTTAACCCGTGACCCTTAAACCTTAATCCATAACCCCCAAACACCTTAAAACCTAACCCCTTAGCCCCTAACACCTAAATCCCTTAATTATTAAGACCTTAACCCCTAAATCCCTTTCCCCCCAAGCCTTTGGCCCTTAAATCTTAACTCTTGAAGCCCTTAACCACTTAGTATCTAAGGCAAAACACAATACCTCAAACCAACAAAATAACCTCTTAGGAGAATCCTTCACCTCTAATTAAGAATATTCGTACCATTTGATTTTTAGAGAACTGGGTATTGGTCTCGAGGGTGTGCGTTTGTGGGTAATGCGCTTATAACATGTATACCAAATGTAGAAAAACTAGATAATTTGAAAAACCTCGATAAGAATTGCTCTCAATATCTACTATTCATGTTTACATGGAGCTTGTAGTGTTCTCCCACATAAGGAGTTGACAATGAATAAATCACTCATAATGACATAACCTATTCAACCCTAATGAAAATGGAGCTAACCCTTGATAGAAATATTTTTTTTTCTAAAAAACCACAATTGTGTCAATGTATAATACTATACATAAGAGAAAATAAAATGATATTATCCATATCAATTCTTGAAATAGCCTCACGTTTTCCATGAGTGGTGAGCCAAGGGGTGAATGTAGGGCACTATTAAAGTCACGTCATGTTTAAATTCCCTTTACATCATGAGATTGTTCGCCATTACGGTTGATGCACCATCACAAGGGAGCATGACACCTTTTTCTGGGGGAGAGATTAAAGTTGTAACACAATTTAGGTGACATACACCTCCAATGTAAATGACATCATTATACATTTGTGTCAATTTGTTAAAGAGGTTATTTATAAACAATAAATTTAGTACTTGGACTTCATATTTTCATGTCCTTGACTCTAAGATGGATTTGTACTAGGAACACTTCATGCAAATAAGAGGGGGCCTTAATTTTGAACCCTCATACACACAAGAGCACTAGATGTTGCCCTTCAGATCCCCCATGGTGGTTTCAAAGTGGGTTTACATTAGTGTCTAGTTGAAACCAATGACATCATGATATTCCTCTTCTCAATAACATCTTCTAGATTTGCCATATACACAACATTGATTTAGAGGATCACCTCATCTAATGATCTTACAATTACAAGTTGTAAAAGTTCACCTGCTAAATTAGTACCAAATTTGAGAAATTTTAAGTGACCGAACCAAAAAATGGCTAACTTAAACGGCTAAGAAAGTCATAATACATTGCATGTATTTCTCTGATCTATAGGATGAAAGGGAAACCAAAATCAAAGCTAGACAATGTACATACATTGAAGATGGATTCAAGTTTGGAAACTATCATTTAAAAAGAGGCTAGCTCTGCCCCAAAATGACAGTCCCTCCTCCAATACCTTGCCACAACTTCCATAGTTGTCAATTTTTACAATAATAGAACCTCTAAGTACAAGCTTACCATATACTTAGAACTTAGGTTGGAATTTATTTGATTCTTGAACTCTTTAGATGATGACTAAAGATCATTAAATACATAGATTGAAGCATTTGCTTGTTATTGATGAACTTGTTAACCATCCATAGAGGAATACTTCCCTCAGACATGTACTTGATTTTGTCCACAATGAAAGAATCCTACTATGTTTTTGGTATATTCGACAAAACTACATCTTTAAAGTAATGAAGATTTAATTATTAATGTTTGAAAATCCTTTAAGAGGTGGAGACAATCAAATTCACATAAGAGGAGGTATTCCCGTTGTTTAGCGAACCTCCATGTAGAGAAAGCAATAAATGCAAGATTAACCTATTGTTTATGTGATAATTAGGGAATGTAAATCCATTCTCTCAAAGATTAGTCTTAGATAATGAGAAAGAATATCCTATTTATTCTAAATAATCCTTAACCCTATTTATAGAATACCTTCTCACCATCACAATCACAATAGTCATTTTTTAAGAAAAGAACTACAACAAAAATTTTAATATGCAAATAAATAACCTCCATACATAAAGGTGAAAAAATATTTAAAACAATTTTAAAGTAAATTAGAATATAATATAGAAGAATTAACAAAAATCTTGATACAACATTAATTAAAATAATTTTATTTAACACAAATATATTATTAAAAACTACAAATTAACATTAATAAATAAATAAATAATTTATATAAAACCCCACTTTAGTAATGAATAATTACTTAATTTATAATTGATTTATATATCGATTCAATGTGACTCAAACAAATGACACAAGCCATTATAATTATCCCACCCAATCACTTAGTTTCATTCCTTTGCCATCTTGTTCCATTTATTTTTCCAAATTAAAAAAAATATTAAACTATTCCAAATTCTTTAAAATCATTTGACTCATACAAATATATGGCGCCTTTACATTTAATGCCTCTTTTTATTTTTCCGCTATTGCATTATCCCTCTCCCTGCCCTGAAATGAGGTCACGCACTGAAACGAGCTCAGGAGCTCGCTTTTGTACAATCCTGGTTTGCAATCGCTCTGGAATAAATCCCCGAGCCCCCAGATCCTTCTTGCACGACTTCCAACAGATCATTTATGCATGACTTCCAACAGATCATTTGCATTTATTCACCGTCAAAACGAGTTCAGAAAAGGTATTTTTCTGCAAGAGAATGCTTAAATTGCAAAATCCCATAATTTTTCTTGTGGCTGTCACGAATCCTGTATGCTCTGTCTTGGAGAAAATTCATTAAATAAGCCACTGTATTCTCTGAACAAAATTTGTCGAAATAGGTCTTGCTCAAAACACTGTTTTAAGCAGCAGAATTAGAGAAAAAAAGGTTGATTAAAGTATCTACAATGGTTCTTTGGTTCTTTCAGTTCAATTATTCTAAGATTTCAATGGAAAAGTTTAACCCTATTTTGGCTTATAGACAATATTTCATAAGCTAAGGCTCTCTATAAATGGACTGTAATTTAGAGCTGCTGATACATAAAACTATTCATGGGAAATTCATTACAATGTTATAAACTCTGCTAAGATGAAAAGGGGTTTTCCAAGTGTTAGCGCTCAAATCTACCTTAGGCTGAAATAAGGTAAAACTCAAGGCTACATCAAACCACGCTTAGCCTCGTAGCTAGCCCTACGAGGATAGGAGAGGGCTCTCTCCGGGTCTATCTCGGAAAAAGGTCTTCAAAGAGGCTGAGATGACTTATAATGAATAATGAATACTGATTTTAGGCTAGTAAAGAGATAGGAATGTTTGATTTTGATTTTTTGGGTTTTTTGTTGGAGAAATAGAAAAAAAAACAATTTTGGGTCTGGGGATAAGGCCAGATCTTTAAAGAATTCGAGTTGGGGCGAGGTAGGCAGTAGTCTTGATGCTTTTGATCGAGTATATGGATGGATCAGAACAACAAGGAGCTGAAGAGGGCAAGGGTGAACATGGACCCTCTTCAAACAGGCGAAAATATGTAAAACTAAACAAATTCAAAGGCAGAGCACTGAAATCAATGGATTCAACCTTATTTACTCATTCATTTAGTTTCAGAAGCATAAGAAGGGAATGGCATACATTAAACATGAAATAACTTACAATAAACTGAGAGAAAACACCATCAAGAACTGAAAACCACAAGAATCCCAACAGGTGCTGCAAAACCTCTGATCTTTCCTTAGCCAAAATATGAAAAATATGTACAATAGTGTGCCAAAATCTTCCCAAGAGTCCAACCTGTAGAATGTCTCAGAAATTACATCATATAGACTATCCTAACCCCTTCCCACACCTCTAGGGGTCGAATTCCTCCTTCTAGGAGCAGTTCCAACAAATTCTAAACAAGGAGCTAGAATATAGGCATCCAAACAACTTGCCTCTAAAAGGGAGGAAACTGATTCTTACATCTGATTTTTACTTTTTTTAGGAGTGAATCATCTAGAATAGGTAAAAGTGAGTCAAATTTACATGCCAACCATCAATTTACATCAAGACAACTCAAAAATTACATCCACAAGCAAAACTGGTCCAACTGGCCGAAATCCTGAGCTGGAAAGTGAAAAATTGACCAAAAATCTATATGCGTAGCGCGCCTAAGCCATATGCGTAGCGCATCTTTCAGCCTGATTTTGGGGAACTTCCCGGCATCCAAATTGAGCTCATGATAGCTCGTTGGAAAGCCATGGATGTTGGATATCCAACCCAAGTGGAATTTCCCAATTTGGAGCTCATTTGCCCCTCCAAAACGTCATTCTCCCAAAAGTACTTCCTGCTGGTGCAAAAGGTGGCAGAAAGGTGGTTTTCATGGTGTTTTTGGGCCTTTTGATCATCCAGAACTTGATGAAATGCTTCGGAAATACTGGAACATGCATAACTTACCATGAAAAACCCAAAAATATAAATTTTTCCTCCAGCAAGTGTACCAATCATAAGCGAGCGCGTCGACGCGCTACTCGTATAGCTGAAAAATCTGTTTTGAGACCAAAATATTTCAAAATGACAAAAATTTCTCCGAATTTGCTGAAATTTGGAGCGAAGACCCTCCATCATGTATCATGCCCAGCCAACGAAGCCTCGGCCAAAATCTGGAGTGGATCAAGCCTCTTCCGCCGTTTTAGTGCTTCGCTCAACCTCCTCTTCAGAATCTTCATTTTTGCTTTGGAGACGTGCATGCGGGCCCAATAATGACCTTTCATGTGACGAAGCATGTCTTTGTCTCTGTTGGCCTTTTCCAACAATTTCTCCAGATGAATGTTAACATGTGTGAGGCAAGAATCTCGATTGATTGGTGTCATGTCGCCGGGTCTCTTCCGGGCCAATTGTCGATCTTCACGGATTCGCCGCAGCTCATAAAGTGTGTGCTGATCTTCTAGCTGTTTGTTACGCTGCTCCAGGTAGTTTATCACCCAATGAGCCCTCTGCAATTTCTCTTTCAGCATGTCATTCTCGGCTTTTTGCTCCTGGATGATCTCTTTCAGTTTCGAGCTAGGTGAGCTCGCATCAACATCAATGAATGTGAAATCAGTGTCTCGACCACCTGATGGGCCCTCATCATGCATAGGCCTCTTGCCTCTATCCTGGATCTGTACCTGTGCTGAAGAAGAAGGCGATAGCCCTTCCACATCATGTGGAGATAATACTCGCTCTACTGATGAAGTCAACGAGACCCCTTCCACCCCGGGTGGAGATAGTACTCGTCGTGTAGCTGCAAATAAGGCCCTGTGGCCTCGCTGGTATGTCACAAACAATGGAGCACTGACATGCTCGATCTCAGGAATGTCAGGCTAGTGTGAAGGCTCTCCCTCATCATGAACTACCTCGGGAAGCGGCTGTGGCGCTGTGAAGAAGTCACGGGAGATGAAATCCTCCCAAGTAATGCCCTGCTGTGTCAACTGATGTACCACTACGATCTTGATCAGCGCGTAATGATATATACTTCTATGCTGCTGTGCTGGGGTCTTATTCTGTACAAAAATCATCATCCTCTCTATGTTGCGATACATGAAGTACGGAATGTTCATCATACGTACCCTCGTGAAATGCATCAACAAACGGACACGGTACGCATAGAGACGCGAGAATCTGCCCTCGCAACTGAAATACCGAATGATGAGTTTCATCAATGGTGCAAACTCATCCTTCAGGAATCTGAAAGGAAAAACCCTGCTCAGGTGCCTCATATACCCAGGTTTGATGTATGGCTCATAGTGGAATTTCTCTAACTGCTGATGTTTGTTCCATTCCTCTCCTATATTTGGTATCCCGGTGGCCTGAGCAATAGTCTCTCGTGACAGAATGAAATCTACTCCGGCGAGGTTTACACGGCCATCATGTAAATGTAGAACAAATAGACGAGCTAGTTCACGATGATGTTGGGTTTGTCAAATCATCTCACAGTATTGGAAACATGACTGACGCTGAAAACAATCCATTGCAATCGGGCAAGCCTGCAATTGAGCCAAAGAAGTAGGCTCCTCCCTGAGATGCTTACCACCTTTGCCACTTTTCTGAGACCTCCGTGGCACATTACCCTCTGTTGTGGAATCACTGTCATACTCCTACTCATAAACTGAATCCGTCTCTGACATGGCTTTGAAAACAAGATGTCTGCAATATGTATGTTGATATAGGTGTAGTGAAGTCAAAAGTTTCAATGTATGCTCAAAACCCAAATATGTTACATATGTACCAAAGCATCATAAGAAAATAAGCCACAGTGATAATAGCTCTGTTAAGTGGATTGGCATAAAAACAGTCACTGCTTTGATCACAAGGGAATTTGACAAATGAGTAAAAAGTGTAATGTAGTGTGCAGCCTTTGTAATGTTGGCTAAAATTTGTCAAAAGGGGAAAATGAGTATGAGACTGTGTTTTGTCAATGGAGAATGGGGAAACAATGTGATAATGACCATAGTAAAACAATAGCAATGACAGTGGTAATATAATGGAGATGACAGCAGTGATGAAATGGCAAACTGAGAGCGTGAGGGCCGTGACACTTTGACAATAGATGCATAGGTATATATATCAACAATACAAGCTGGGAAATCCTTCACAAGACCATCTATATGTCTTTCAAACCCCAATAAATGAATTTGCAATAAACCTAGCGTTTCACCTTTGTCCACATCAAACACACTAACTTCCCCACTTTAAAAATACCACAATCATGTTCAAAAATCACTTAACAATCATGGAGAACCTACTTGCAAGCCGATTGAGGCGTTTGGGCATGAAACTGGACGCAAGGGAAATTTTTTTTGGCTCTGACACTGTTTGGGTAGCGTGCTCACCCAATGCGTAGCGCGCTACAAGTGCGTAGCGCACTTGTTAATTTACACAGGCTGGGGAGGCTATATGCGTAGCGCGCTCTATATGAGTAGCGCGCCTCCTCTGCGCGTAGCGCGCACCTCCAGTTCCAGTCCACACTTTGTAAAACACGATTTCGCCTTCAACTTCACCACTTCGATTTCTGCCTTGAGAATTTGTGCAAATGAATTGTTTTCCATGGCTTATATATGAAGAAAAATATCTCATAAAATCATATTTGATTATTTTCTCCATAACCCACTTTTATAATGTTTGGTACTTTGTCATTCGATCACTTAATACAATGCTATTCTTTGGCTTTTCCTTGCTTTTTCTTGAGTCTTGGACTGATGATACCTGGTTGTTTTTTGCAGGGATTTGGCATTTGGCTTAGGCAAAGATCAGAGGCTTGCTCTGAAAATTCTTATGGTGAAACAAATACAATTATTACAAGAAATGAAGTCTGACAATTTCTAGTTCCAAAACAGAGTTTTGGACTAGAAATGTCTTCAAATTCTTTTGATAATAAAAATATGAAACGAGAATCTTTTGAAACCAACCTCATGGCCTGCGGGCTTTTATTACATGTATGCAAAGGACTGAAAACCCGAGACTCTAGGACTAAAGACTCTCTTTAACGAACCTAATCATTTATGACTATGAATGCAATGACCATGAACTTCAGTGATTTTTTGAGGAATTTTAATTAGCCCTGCAGGTACAAGCATGAGGAAACACAAGACAACCAGACCCCCTCGTCAGTCAATGGCATGCCCCTAGCGAAATTCAACGAAGTGGAACGAGCGAGACACCTAAGAATGATATGCAAAAAGCGAACTGATCTCTGACGGAGGGCTGTAAGGACCGACTCTAACATTGGCTCCAATGGGGATGGTGGCTCCAAGGATATGCCAAGAATGGCAGATCTCTGGGGGAGTCAGACATTGCCTTCATCCATTGGGCGATGGAGTCATTATTCCAACAGATAACACAAAACCTTTGATACATTTATTGACTGCAAACTTGACTAAAAACCGACTGAAATTTGACCAAAACTGACTCGATTTTTAAACTGAAAAGACTGATAAAACTGACTTGACAAACTTCAAACCAACTAACCTCCATCTTCAGAATTATAGCCTTCGCTCCGGGCCCCAGACTGAATATGAGAGATCAGTACACACTTGCAATAGAACAGAAGTAAAATGATATATACAATGATGATGAAATCAACAGAAAATACTCAGAAGTGGTATCGCTTTAGCAACCGACCATTGATCGGCCCTCCAGGACAATTATTTCCATTCATTTCCTTGAGAAGAAAGGAGTTTTGACCGAAATACGCTGCAATCTTAAAAAGACCCTTCCATAGGTTTTCAAATTTGCCATGCTTTCCCTTATCTTCATTCCGAGCATCCCACTTCAAAACCACCTCATCCAGCTGAAACTTATCTGCTTTTGCCTTCCTGTCATAAATCTTCTTTATGCACTCCTGCAACTTGAAAGTATTTTGAAAGACCTCCTCCCATGTCTGCTGTAAATGAATCATCTGATTAATCCTCCGCTGCATGGGATCTTCCTCACTACCAGCTTCCTGAAGCAATTTCACTACCGGGACAGCAAGTGAAGTAGGAAAAACCGTGTCTATCCCATACACCAACTCGAAAGGAGACATGCCAATAGACTTTTTCTGACTTACCCTATCAGCCCACAGTGCATTCACTAATTTCTTGTGCCAGCCCTTTTTATTGATTTCCAGAAATTTCTTAATGATATTCACCAAGGACTTATTTGAAGATTCCGCCAGACCATTTCCTTGCGGATGGTAGGCAGTCGAATGTTCCAAGCTGATATTGTACTTATAGAAAAATTCAACCATCCTCTTAGACTTGAAGGCCGCTGCATTATCTGTGATTATCTTACTAGGACACCCAAAACGTGACAGAATATTGTTTTCAAGAAAAGAGATAATTACCGCATCCGTGGCCTGTCGAGTGGGAATCGCCTCGATCCACTTTGTGAAGTAATCCGTAGCTGTCAATATCCATCTATGCTATCCGGAAGATGCTGGATGGATTTCCCCGATGAAATCCAATCCCCATTGCTGGAATGGTGCACTAACTTCAATTGGTTTGAGAGGCAAAGGCTGTAGTTTCTGCTTCCCTTGAAAAATTTGGCATTCGTGACAATTGTTAACAGCCTTATATACATCAGAAAATAAAGAAGGCCAATAGTAACCTGCCCTTAGAATCTTATTCGCTGTGGTTTTCCAAAACAGATGGCCCCTGCAGTCTCCTCTATGAAAGCCCTCCAAAACTCTTTTGGCTTCCTCCTCTACCAAACAATTCAATAACATTCCATCAGGGTCTTTCCAATACAATGCAGAATTCAGTATGCAAAACTTTGCAGCTCTCAACTTCAAGGTTCTACTCTTATTTCTAGGCATCCCGGGAGGTGGAGATAAATTCTGAAGTACGTATAAAATGTCGGCATACCAAGGGGAAGAAACAAAAATATCAGATACCTGAACTGACGTACTCTCCTCATCTTCATCGGACATGGCAACGATCAAATTTATATCTAGAGCATGCAGATTTGTTTCACCCATGAGCTCGGCGAGTCCTTGTCCTTTGATCAGCTTGGTCGGTTTAATCTCCACATCGTATTCTAACAATGCAGCGATCCACTTACCCCGTCTTCCTTCTGGATCTGCCTATACCAAAACATCTTTAACTGCTGCGTTAGGAACATATGCTATAATGTGGGAATGCAGTATATACACACGGAAATCTTTCAAGGCCTTTACAAGCGCAAGTGCTTGTTTCTCAATAATGTTGTATTTCAATGCTCCATCCCTTATAATCCGACTGAAAAAGGCAATGGGCTGTTCAACTCCATCCCTTTTCTGCATTAAAACAGCTGCCAAAGTGTGCTCAGAAGCAAACGAAAACAAAATGAAGTCCTGTGTGTAGTCCGGGCTGATTAGAATAGGGGCTGAAGAAAGAGCTATCTTTACCAAATTGAATGATTTCACCGCCTCTTATGTCCACTTTACCTGATTGTCCTTTTTCAGCATGTCCGTGATTTCTCTAAGATGCTCAACAATATTTGGAATGAAACGACGCAGAAAATTCATTTTACCATTAAAGGACTGTATTTATTTCTTGTTCCGGGGCTGTTCAATCTGCTGGATGGCTTCAACGCGTGCAGGGTCAACACGAATGCCGTCTTTCGATATGATGTGGCCAAGGAGCTTGCCTTCATCCATGGAAAAAAGACTCTTTTTCGGATTCAGCGAAATGCCATATTTTCTGCACTTCTCGAAAACAATTTTCAAATGATATAAATGTTCCTCATCAGAATTTGAAAACACAGTCAGATCATCAAGGTAAACAACCAAAAATACATCTTTCTCGTTGGCGAAAGCCATGTCCATTGCACGCTTAAAAGTGGCACCTGCATTCTTCAAACCAAACGGCATTTTTGCATAATGAAACATTCCCCATGGAGTGGTGAACGCAGTCTTGTCACGATCATCTTCATGCACTAAAATTTGATTATAACCTGAATAGTCGTCGAGTAGTGACATCCTTGATGCTCCAACTACTCGCTGCAATATATGGTCCATCTTTGGCAGCGGATAATTATCTTTTAATGATACCTTATTCAAATTTCTGAAGTCGATACATAAACGGATCTCACCTGTTTTCTTTCTCACGGGCACCAAATTTGATATCCAATCTGAAAATCGGATAGGCACAATGATTCCTGACTTATACAACCTGTTTACCTCTTTTTCAATCGATGGTAGCAGCTTTGGATTGATTCTCCTCAAATTTTGACGGAAAGGCTTCTGATTTGGTTTGATGGGGATAGTATGTTGAATGATATTAGTGTCATATGTTTTTAGATCTGAGTAATCCCATGCAAAAGCATCAGAAAATGAAGACAACAATTTCACATACTCTGCCTTTACCTTTGGTGACAATGACTTTGATAACTTTACCATCTTGGGATTCTCAGCTGTCCCAATATTTACCTCTTCAACACCTTTTTCAGTCGGCCTCAATGTCGGTTTGCGGGCTACATCATCTTGATCAAATAGTTCCTCCAAAGGAATCAATCCTTTAGGAATGATGTTATCTTTAAGTTGCAGCACTTCCATTTGATTTATTTTTATATCATCATTACCATCATCATGTTCTGTATCTATGGAGGTGTCTTTAAACTTACCCTTATTCTGCAGAAAATCACTAATCTCCTCGTCATCCTGAAAGACTTGCCAACATCGCTGATTGTCTGGAACGGTGGGGCGGTGTTTCACATGAATCTTGAACTTGTTGCTGGAATTCATTGGAATTTTTAAATTGCTTGCTGCCTTAGAAAGTCCATCAGAAACACCATTTTGTATGAGAGGCACACATGTCAAGGTATGATAAGAAAATAACTTCAGAATATCTAAAACTGCATTATGGTAAGCCCTCATGCGAGGATGTTTGGCTTGGAACTCACCCTTAACCTGCTTTATCACCAACTCTGAATCACCATAGACTACAATCCTTTTCGCTTTCAGCTTTCTAAGAATATTAAGGCCAGCAATCAGAGCCTCATACTCCGCTTCATTATTAGAACAGTCAAATGCTAGTTTGTAGGAACACACTCTCACATTGCTCGGAACCTTATCCGGAGCGGAAAATGGACTACGAATCCAAACACCAATTCCAGCACCGTCACTACCCACTGCGCCATCAAAATCCATGGTCCAAAGACCATCTTCATCATCCTCTAGATGCTGAAATTGCACCAGCTCTGTTTTTCCTGTTTGCTGCCCATTGTCTTTATCTGATTGCTCCACAGTATCTTGCTTTTCTCTTCTTTCTTTTTGCAGAACTTCCCTAAAATTCTCGGTGATTTCTGGTATATCTTCCGCCTGAACTAATTGACTATCTATATCATTAAAACTATCAGCAAGAAACATAAAATATTCTAAGTTGGTATGTACATAATTTACAGGATGATTGATTGGCTTCTCCTTGCTGGTTATCATGTATTTCATCTTCTGCTCTCGATATAACTTTCTCATTTGACCGAAGACTGGAATTGTAGCATAGGAAAAATCTAACTGTAGTGTACCTTTCAACTTTTCTCCCCAAGATCTAGAAAGGAGCATCCCAAATCGCGGAGGAATGTCCGCCACAACCACATCCATCAAGACATTCCTCGCTAGAATTTGATCTAAGCTTACAACCAAATCTTTGATGAGTCCGATACACCTCACACGGCTGGAATCAAATGAATACAAATCATGATATTTTCTTGTAATGTCTAGTCCCAACTTTTCCATGATCGCCTTTGGCATCAGATTGTGCGAAGCACCAGAATCGAACATGGCATTGTGCAATACATATTCATGCAACCTCAAACTGATATAAAAGGGAGGAACATCACTGTCAGGAGACTCACCATCTAATGCAGGCCCAAATATCAATTCTGGCTGATCGTCTTCAACATTTACCGTGTCAAACATTGGATCAAAATTCAGAATTTTGGAGACTTGACCTCGGTAGCTGCTGTTCTTCATGATTTCTGTCAAAGGAATAGATACTTTCAGTTTGGAAATTTCACTTTCCAAACTAAATGCTGAAACTCTTTCAACTTCGTTGACCGGAACTTCCTTCTTTTCAGCCTTATCCTTCATTATACTTGACTGATTTGTCTTTTCTGCTGATGATGGTTTACTAGCTGCAGGATCAATTGTCTCTTTTCCTTTCTTCTGTGGTATAGGTGAATCCGTCTTCGGTGCTGAAGCCTCTTTTCTTTTCTGAATTGGATTTATGGGCACATCTCAGTTTCTCAATGAGTACTGCTTCTGTTGAGCGGACAAAGCATTCAGATATCCTCTTTGGTAATCATCTGATTCTTCCTCTAAATCTGCATCATTTGCTAAAATGAAATCCTCATCTTTCTGTGCAACTGAACTTTCTCCATATTCTTCATCCTCAGTGATGTAAATAGGTAGATCGTCGGGAGTAAAGAAATGATTTTTCTCACCTACTACATCATCATCATCATCTGAATCTTGACTCACAAAATTCTGCAAAAGGGGTTGTTTTAATCTGCTGCTGGGCTGCCGGCTCTTGTGCTCATCTCTGTTCACGCTGTTTAATTCTGAACTGTGGCTGCTGCTGGCCACGGTAGTTGGGGTTACGAATTTGCGTTTCTGGTTTATCAAGGTTTATTCTTTTTAACATTTTTTCCATCTCACGAAGCCAGTGCGGTTCTGATGCAGATGTGGAAGCCTCTTCTTTTATAGTCACTCTTTTCTCTGCTTTCAATCGGGCTCTCTTATCATTCAGATTCGCCTCAACACTAACAGCAATCTTCTGCATATCTTCTAAGGTAGGCAGATCTCTGTCATGTAGCGAATAAGCCATCTCCGGATCAAAACCATCTGGGAATTTAAGAAGAGCTGACTTTTTAGACGGTCTTAAGTCATCTGGAATTGCATTATACACTGTATTGAATCTGATAATATAATCCTGAACAGACTCACCAGGATTACGCTTGATGCTGGTATACTCTGAAGTGATCTACAGCGGATCTTTTTTCATCTCCCATCGATCTAAGAATTGTGTCTGAAGCTCTTGTAATGTGTTGATACTTCCGGCCTGTAAAGCTCTGAACCATTTGCGAACCTCACCTCCAAAAGTCTGGGCAAACAACCTCATGGACACATTTTCTTCATCTATTTCATGCAGGTCCAAGAAATCTGTCATTCGGACAATATGCTGATGAGCGGATATACTCTGTGGTGTGCCATCGAATATGGGAATCTTTCTCTGATAATCAGCAGGCATAGGATCCAAATTTGCAGGTAAAAAAAGAGGTGCAAATCTCGCAGCCATGGCTCTTGGCGGATTTATAATCTGCTGTCTCGGAGAAACAGGAGGAATGGGAGCAGTAGGTGAACGAGGTGTAAGCGGTGGAGACGGAGGAGAAACTACTGCTGATTGCTGATCAGATATCTCAGGCTGTATGGGAATGGTAGGGATAAAGGGAGGTTCAGTGGGAATCCGTGAACTAGATGCAACTTCATACGGTCCAAGAGTTTGTGAAGCAGATTCAATGAATTCGGGAATGTTGGTTGCCACAATGGAATTTTACAGATTCAGAATATAATTATCAATAGATCTATTTGCTTGCTCAACTTCTAAATATTTGATGAACTCAGGATTGATAACGGTAGAACCAGTGGCACTTTCGGATTTGGTTTCAAACAATGATAACTCAAATTGATCGTCAAACTCAATATCATCAATGTATTCAAAAACAGTGGGGTACGAGTGAGATTTGACCAAAGGAATAATAGGAGCTTCTCGACGGAAAATTGGGATTAGGTTGGGGTTTTCATATACTGGAGGCGGATTTGGATCAGGATTTGATCTGGTATGCCTTCTTGAAGCCAGTGTATTGATCTACTCGGGAAAAATTTCAAGGGACACAATCAATTATCTTCAGCCTATCGACTTCTAGACTCAATCAACCAAAGGTCTAGAACGAAAAAGTATACTGGGGTGATTTGCAAATCAAGTGCTGCATTAACAAGCTAACCGGAGATCGACTGAAGCAGCATTTAGCTACTTCCACTTATGCATGGCAAAAGCGTTTCGAAAGCTACCTGGCGTGACTTCAGACTCCGTCTAAGAATCATGAAACAAACACATCAACAAGAAAACCATTGAGATGTTCCCTAGTATGGTCGCCACTATGTTAGCGCTCAAATCTACCTTAGGCTGAAATAAGGTAAAACTCAAGGCTACATCAAACCACGCTTAGCCTCGTAGCTAGCCCTACGAGGACAGGAGAGGGCTCTCTCCGGGCCTATCTCGGAAAAAGGTCTTCAAAGAGGCTGAGATGACTTATATTGAATAATGAATACTAATTTTAGGCTAGTAAAGAGATAGGAATGTTTGATTTTGATTTTTTGGGTTTTTTGTTGGAGAAATAGAAAAAAAAACAATTTTGGGTCCGGGGATAAGGCCAGATCTTTGCAGAATTCAAGTTGGGGCGAGGTAGGCAGTAGTCTTGATGCTTTTGATCGAGTATATGAATGGATCAGAATGACAAGGAGCTGAAGAGGGCAAGGGTGAACATGGATCCTCTGCAAACAGGCGAAAACATGTAAAACTAAACAAATTCAAAGGTAGAGCACTGAAATCAATGGATTCAACCTTATTTACTCATCATTTAGTTTCAGAAGCATAAGAAGGGAATGGCATACATTAAACATGAAATAAATTACAATAAACTGAGAGAAAACACCATCAAGAACTGAAATCCACAAGAATCCCAACAGGTGCTGCAAAACCTCTGATCTTTCCTTAGCCAAAATATGAAAAATATGTACAATAGTGTGCCAAAATCTTCCCAAGAGTCCAACCTGTAGAATGTCTCAAAAATTACATCATATAGACCTCCTAACCCCTTCCCACACCTCTAGGGTTCGAATTCCTCCTTCTAGGAGCAGTTCCAACTAATTCTAAACAAGGAGCTAGAATATAGGCATCTAAACAACTTGCCTCTAAAAGGGAGGAAACTGATTCTTACATCTGATTTTTACTTTTTTAGGAGTGAATCATCTAGAATAGGTAAAAGTGAGTCAAATTTACATGCCAATGATCAATTTACATCATGATAACTCAAAAATTTCATCCACAAGCAAAACTGGTTCAACTGGCCGAAATTTTGAGCTGGAAGGTGAAAAATTGACCAAAAATCCATATGCGTAGCACGCCTGATCCATATGCGTAGCGCGTCTTTCAGCCTGATTTTGGGGCACTTCCCAGCATCCAAATTGAGCTCATGATAGCTCGTTGGAAATCCTTGGATGTTGGCTATCCAACCCAAGTGGAATTTCCCAATTTGGAGCTCATTTGCCCCTCCAAAACTTCATTCTCCCAGAAGTACTTCCTGCTGGTGCAAAAGGTGGCAGCAAGGTGGTTTTCATGGTGTTTTTGGGCCTTTTGATCATCCAGAACCTGATGAAATGCTTCAGAAATGCCTGAGCATGCATAAATTACCATGAAAAACCCAAAAATATAAATTTTTCCTCCAGCAAGTGTCCCAAACAAAAGCGAGCGCGTCGACGCGCTACTCGTATAGCTGAAAAATCTGTTTTGAGACCAAAATATTTCAAAATGACAAAAATTTCTCCGAATTTGCTCAAATTCGGAGCGAAGACCCTCCATCATGTATCATGCCTAGCCAATGAAGCCTCGGCCAAAATCCGGAGTGGATCAGGCCTCTTCCGCCGTTTTAGTGCTTCGCTCAACCTCCTCTTCAGAATCTTCATTTTTGCTTTGGAGACGTGCATGCGGGCCCAATAATGACCTTTCATGTGACGAAGCATGTCTTTTTCTCTGTTGGCCTTTTCCAATAATTTCTCCAGATGAATGTTAACACGTGTGACGCAAGAATCTCGATCGATTGGTGTCATGTCGCCGGGTCTCTTCCGGGCCAATTGTCGATCTTCACGGATTCGCCGCAGCTCATAAAGTGTGTGCTGATCTTCTAGCTGTTTGTTACGCTGCTCCAGGTAGTTTATCATCCACTGAGACCTCTGCAATTTCTCTTTTAGCATGTCATTCTCGGCTTTTTTCTCCTGGATGATCTCTTTCAGTTTCGAGCTAGGTGAGCTCGCATCAACATTGATGAATGTGAAATCAGTGTCTCGACCACTTGATGGGCCCTCATCATGCATAGGCCTCTTGCCTCTGTCTTGGATCTGTACCTGTGCTTAAGAAGAAGGCGAGACCCCTTCCACATCATGTGGAGATAATACTCTCTCTGTTGATGAAGTCAACGAGACCCCTTCCACCCCAGGTGGAGATAGTACTCGTCGTGTAGCTGCAAATAAGGCCCTGTGACCTCGCTGGTATGTCACAAACAATGGAGCACTGATATGCTCGATCTCAGGAATGTCAGGCTGGTGTGAAGGCTCTCCCTCATCATGAACTACCTCGGGAAGCGGCTGTGGCACTGTGAAGAAGTCACGGGAGATGAAATCCTCCCAAGTAATGCCCTGCTGTGTCAACTGATGTACCACTACGATCTTGATCAGCGCGTAATGATATATACTTCTATGCTGCTGTGCTGGGGTCTTATTCTGTACAAAAATCATCATCCTCTCTATGTTGCGATACATGACGTACAGAATGTTCATCATACGTACCCTCGTGAAATGCATCAACAAACGGACATGGTACGCATAGAGACGCGAGAATCTGCCCTCGCAACTGAAATACCGAATGATGAGTTTCATCAATGGTGCAAACTCATCCTTTAGGAATCTGAAAGGAAAAACCCTGCTCAGGTGCCTCATATACCCAGGTTTGATGTATGGCTCATAGTGGAATTTCTCTAACTGCTGACGTTTGTTCCATTCCTCTCCTATATTTGGTATCCCGGTGGCCTAAGCAATAGTCTCTCGTGAGAGAATGAAATCTACTCCGGCGAGGTTTACACGGCCATCATGTAAATGTAGAAAAAATAGACGAGCTAGTTCACGATGATGCTGGGTTTGTGAAATCATCTCACAGTATTGGAAACATGACTGACGCTGAAAACAATCCATTGCAATCGGGCAAGCCTGCAATTGAGCCAAAGAAGTAGGCTCCTCCCTGAGATGCTTACCACCTTTGCCACTTTTGTGAGACCTCCATGGCACATTACCCTCTACTGTGGAATCACTGTCATACTCCTGCTCATAAACTGAATCTGTCTCTGACATGGCTTTGAAAACAAGATGTCTGCAATATGTATGTTGATATAGGTGTAGTGAAGTCAAAAGTTTCAATGTATGCTCAAAACCAAAATATGTTACATATGTACCAAAGCATCATAAGAAAATAAGCCACAGTGATAATAGCTCTGTTAAGTGGATTGGCATAAAAACAGTCACTGCTTTGATCACAAGGGAATTTGACAAATGAGTAAAAAGTGTAATGTAGTGTGCAGCCTTTGTAATGCTGGCTAAAATTTGTCAAAAGGGGAAAATGAGTATGAGACTGTGTTTTGTCAATGGAGAATGGGGAAACAATGTGATAATGACCATAGTAAAACAATAGCAATGACAGTGGTAATATAATGGAGATGACAACAGTGATGAAATGGAAAACTGAGAGCGTGAGGGCCGTGACACTTTGACATTAGATGCATAGGTATATATATAAACAATAAAAGCTGGGAAATCCTTCACAAGACCATCTATATGTCTTTCAAACCCCAAGAAATTAATTTGCAATAAACCTAGGGTTTCACCTTTGTCCACATCAAACACACTAACTTCCCCACTTTAAAAATACCACAATCATGTTCAAAAATCACTTAAAAATCATGGAGAACCTACTTGCAAGCCGATTGAGGCGTTTGGGCATGAAACTGGACGCAAGGGAAATTTTTTTTGGCTCTGAGACTGTATGGGTAGTGCGCTCACCCAATGCGTAGCGCGCTGCAAGTGCGTAGTGTGTTTTGTCAATGGAGAATAGGAAACAATGTGACAATGACCACAGTGAAACAAATAGCAATGACAGTGGTAATATAATGGCGATGACAGCAGTGGTGAAATGACAAACTGAGAGCGTGAGGGCAGTGACACTTTGACAATAAATGCATAGGTATATATATCAACCATACAAGCTGGGAAATTCTTCACAAGGCCATCAACATGTATTCAAACCCTAAGGAATGAATCTGCTATGAACATAGGGTTTCACCTCTCCACATCAAACACACTAATTTTCTCACTTTAAAAACACCACAATCCTGTTCAAAAATCACTTAACAATGATGGAGAACCTACTTGGAAACTGATTGTGCCGATTTGGTGTGAAACTGGACGCAAAGGCAAAACTTTTTTAGTTCTGAGACTGTATGGGTAGCGCGCCTACCCAACACGTAGTGCGCAGCAAGTGCGTAGCGGCCGTGGTTTTTAACACTAGCTGGGGATGTTATATACGTAGCGCGCCTCCTCTGCGCGTAGCGCGCACCTCCAATGCCTGTCCACAACTTTGCAAAACACGATTTCGGCCTTCAACATCACCAGCGTGATTTTTGCCTTGAGGATTCATGCAAATGAATTGTTTACCATGATTTATATGTGAAGAAAATATCTCATAAAATCATATTTGATTTTAAATTTACTCCATGACCCACTTTTATAATGTTTGGCACTTCGACATTCAATCCCTTAATATAATGCTGCTCTTTGGCTTTTTCATTACTTTTCTGAATCTTGGACTGATGATACTTGTTGTCTCTTTGTAGGGATTTGGCATTTGACTTTGGAAAAGATCAGAGGTTTGCTATGATACTTCTTATGGTGAAACAAATACAATTATTACAAAAAATGAAGTTTGACAATTTCTAGTTCCAAAACAAAGTTTTGGACTAGAAATGTCTTCAAATGTCTTTTGATAATAAAAACGTGAAATATAAATCTTTGAAACCAACCTCATGGCCTGCGGGCTTTTATGACATGTATGTAAAGACTGAAAACCCTAGACTCTAGGACTAAAGACTCTTTTTAACGAAACTAATCATTTATGACAATGAATGCAATGACCATGAACTTCAGTGATTTTTGAGGAATTTTAATTAGCCCTGCAGGTACAAGCATGAGGAAACACACGACAACCAGACCCCCTCGTCAGTCAATGGCATGCTCCTAGCGAAATGCAACGAAGTGGAACGAGCGAGACACCTAAGAATGATATGAAAAAAGCAAAATGATCTCTGACGGAGGGCTGTAGTGATCGACTCTAACATTGGCTCCAATGGGGGATGGTGGCTCCGAGGAGATGGCAAGAACAGCAGATATCTGGGGGAGTCAGACAGTGCCTTTGTCCATTGGGCGATGGAGTCATTATTTCAACAGATAACACAAGACTTTTGATACATTTATTGACTGCAAATTTGACTGAAAAGCAACTGAAACTTGACCAAAACTAACTCGACTCTAAAACTGAAAAGACTGATAAAACTGACTTGACAAACTTCAAACCAACCAACCTCCATCTCCAGAATTATAGCCTTCGCTCCGGGCCCCAGGCTGAAGATGAGAGATCAGTACACACTTGCAATAAAACAGAAGTAAAATGATATATACAATGATGATGAAATCAGCAGAAAATACTCAGAAGTGGTATCGCTTTAGCAGCCGACCATTGATCGGCCCTCCAGGACAATCATCTCCATTCATTTCTTTGAGAAGAAAGGCGTTTTGACCACGATACGCTGCTATCTTAAAAGGACCCTTCCATAGGTTTTCAAATTTTCCGTGCTTTCCCTTATCTTCATTCTGAGCATCCCACTTCAAAACCACCTCATCTAGCTGAAACTTATCTGCCTTTGCCTTCCTGTCATAAATCTTCTTGATGCGCTCCTGCAACTTGAAAGTATTTTGAAATACCTCCTCCCGTGTTTATTGTAAATGAATCATCTAATTAATCCTCTGCTGCATGGGATCTTCCTCACTACCAGCCTCCTGAAGTAATTTGACTACCGGGACAGCAAGCGAAGTAGGAAAAACCGTGTCTATCCCGTACACCAACTCGAAAGGAGACATGCCAATAGACTTTTTCTGACTTACCCTATCAGCCCACAGTGCATTCGCTAATTTCTTGTGCCAGCCCTTTTTATTGATTTCCAGCAATTTCTTAATGATATTCACCAAGGACTTATTTGAAGATTCCACCAAGCCATTTCATTGCGGATGGTAGGCAGTCGAATGTCCCAAGATGATATTGTACTTATAGCAAAATTCAACCATTCTCTTAGACTTGAAGGCCGCTGCATTATCTGTGATTATCTTACTAGGACACCCAAAACGTGACAGAATATTGTTTTCAAGAAAAGAGATAATTACCGCATCCGTGGCCTGCCGAGTGGGAATCACCTCAATCCATTTCGTGAAGTAGTCCGTAGCTGTCAATATCCATCTATGCTGTTCGGAAGATGCTGGGTGGATTTCCCCGATGAAATCCAATCCCCACTGCTGGAATGGTGCACTGACTTCAATTGGTTTGAGAGGCAAAGGCTGTAGTTTCTTCTTCCCTTCGAAAATTTGGCATTCGTGACAATTCTTAACAGCCTTATATACATCAGAAAACAAAGAAGGCCAATAGTAACCTGCCCTTAGAATCTTATTCACTGTGGTTTTCCAAAACAGATGGCCCCCGCAATCTCCTCTATGAAAGTCCTCCAAAACTCTTTTGGCTTCCTCCTCTACCAAACAATTCAACAACATTCCACCAGGGTCTTTCCAATACAATGCAGAATTCAGTATGCAAAACTTTGCAGCTCTCAACTTCAATGTTCTACTCTTATTTCTAGGCATCCCGGGAGGTGGAGATAAATTCTGAAGTACATATAAGATGTCAGCATACCAAGGGGAAGAAACAAAAATATCAGATACCTGAACTGACGTACTCTCCTCATCTTCATCGGACATGGCAGCGATCAAATTTATATCTAGAGCGTGCATATTTGTTTCAGCCATAAGCTTGGCGAGTCCTTGTCCTTTGATCAAATTGGTCGGTTTAATCTCCACATCGTATTCTAACAATGCAGCGATCCACTTACCCCATCTTCCTTCTGGATCCGCCTGTACCAAAACATCTTTAACTGTTGCGTTAGGAACATATGCTATAATGTGGGAATGCAATATATACACACGGAAATATTTCAAGGCCTTTACAAGCGCAAGTGCTTGTTTCTCAATAATATTGTATTTCAATGCTGCGTCCCTTATAATCTGACTGAAAAAAGCAATGGGCTTCTCAACTCCATCCCTTTTCTGCATTAAAACAGCTGCCAAAGTGTGCTCAGAAGCAAACGAAAACAAAATGAAGTCCTGCGTGTAGTCCGGGCTGATTAAAATAGGGGCTGAAGAAAGAGCTATCTTTACCAAATTGAATGATTTCACCGCCTCTTCTGTCCACTTTACCTGACTGTCCTTTTTCAGCATATTCGTGATTTCTCTAAGATGCTCAGCAAGATTTGGAATGAAACAACGCAGAAAATTCATTTTACCATTAAAGGACTGTATTTCTTTCTTGTTCCGGGGCTGCTCAATCTGCTGGATGGCTTCAACATGTGCAGGATCAACACGGATGCCATATTTTGATATGATGTGGCCAAGGAGCTTGCCTTCATCCATGGCAAAAAGACTCTTTTTCGGATTCAACGAAATGCCATATTTTCTGCACTTCTGGAAAACAACTTTCAAATGATATAAATGTTCCTCATCAGAATTTGAAAACACAATTAAATCATCAAGGTAAACAACCAAAAATACATCTTTCTCGTTGGCGAAAGCCATGTCCATTATGCTGAAAGGTGGCACCTGCATTCTTCAAACGAAATGACATTTTTGCATAATGAAACGTTCCCCATGGAGTGGTGAACGCAATCTTGTCACGATCATATTCATGCACTAAAATTTGATTGTATCCTGAATAGCCATTGAGTAGTGACATCCTTGATGCTCCAACTACTCACTGCAATATATGGTCCATTTTTGGCAGCGGATAATTGTCTTTTAATGATACCTTATTCAAATTTCTGAAGTCGATACATAAACGGATCTCACCTGTTTTCTTTCTCACGGGCACCAAATTTGATATCCAATCTGAAAATCGGATAGGCACAATGATTCCTGACTTATACAACCTGTTTACCTCTTTTTCAATCGATGGTAGCAGCTTTGGATTGATTCTTTTCAACTTTTGATGAAAAGGCTTCTGATTTGGTTTAATGGGGATAATATGCTGAATGATATTAGTATCATATGTTTTTAGATCTGAGTAATCCCACGCAAAAGCATCAGAAAATGAAGACAACAATTTCACATACTCTGCCTTTACCTTTGGTGACAATGGCTTTGATAACTTTACCATCTTGGGATTCCCAGCTGTCCCAATATTTACCTCTTCAACACCTTTTTCAGTCGGCCTCAATGTTGGTTTGCGGGCTACATCATCTTGGTCAAAGAGATCCTCCAAAGGAATCAATCCCTTAGGAATGATGTTATCTTTAAGTTGCAGTACTTCCATTTGATTTATTTGTATATCATCACTACCATCATCATGTTCTGTATCTATGGAGGTGTCTTTAAACTTACCCTTATTCTGCAGAAAATCACTAATCTCCTCGTCATCCTGAAAGACTTGCCAACATCGCTGATTTTCTGGAATGGTGGGGTGGTGTTTCACATGAATCTCGAACTTGTTGCTGGAATTCATTGGAATTTTTAAATTGCTTGCTGCCTTAGCAAGTCCATCAGCAACACCATTTTTTATGCTAGGCACACATGTCAAGGTATGATTAGAAAATAACTTCAGAATATCTAAAACTGCATTACGGTAAGCCCTCATGCGAGGATGCTTGGCCTGAAACTCACCCTTAACCTGCTTTATCACCAACTCTGAATCACCATAGACTGCAATCCTTTTCGCTTTCAACTTTCTAAGAATCTTAAGGCCAACAATTAGAGCCTCATATTCTGCTTCATTATTAGAACAGTCAAATGCTAGCTTGTAGGAACACACTCTCACATTGCTTGGAACCTTATCCGGAGCGGAAAATGGACTACGAATCCAAACACCAATTCCAGCACCGTCGCTACCTACTGCGCCATCAAAATCCATGGTCCAAAGACCATCTTCATCGTCCTCTAAATGCTGAAATTGCACCAGCTCTGTTTTTCCTGTTTGCTGCCCATTGTATTTAGCTGATTGCTCCACAGTAGCTTGCTTTTCTCTTCTTTCTTTTTGCAGAACTTCTCTAAAATTCTCAGTGATTTCTGGTATATCTTCCGCCTGAACTAATTGACTATCTATATCAATAAAACTATCAGCAAGCAGCACAAACGACTCTAAGTCGGTATGTACATAATTTATAGGATGATTGATTGGCTTCTCTTTGCTGGTTATCATGTATTTCATCTTCTGCTCTCGATATAACTTTCTCATTTGACCGAAGACTGGAATTGTTGCATAAGAGAAATCTAACTGTAGTGTACCTTTCAACTTTGCCCCCCAAGATCTTGAAAGGAGCATCCCAAATCACGGAGGAATGTCCGCCACAACCACATCCATCAAGACATTCTTCGCTGGAATTTGATCTAAACTTACAACCAAATCTTTGATGAGTCTGATACACCTCACACGGCTGGAATCAAATGAATATAAATCATGATATTTCCTTGTAATGTCTAGTCCCAACTTTTCCATGATCGCCTTTGGCATCAAATTGTGAGAAGCACCCGAATCGAACATGGCATTGTGCAATACATATTCATGCAACCTCAAACTGATATAAAAGGGAGGAACATCACTGTCAGGGGACTCACCATCTAATGCAGGCCCAAATATCAATTCTGGCTGATCGTCTTCAACATTTACCGTATCAGACATTGGATCAAAATTCATAATTTTGGAGACTTGACCGCGGTAGCTGCTGTTCTTCGTGATTTCTGTCAAAGGAATAGATATTTTTAACTTGGAAATTTCATTTTCCAAACTAAATGCTGAAACTCTTTCGACTTCTTTGACCGGAACTTCCTTCTTTTCAGCCTTATCCTTCATTATACTTGACTGATTTACCTTTTCTGCTGATGATACTTTACTAGCTGCGAGATCAATTGTCTCTTTTCCTTTCTTCTGTGGTATGGGTGAATCCGTCTTAGGTGCTGAAGCCTCTTTTCTTTTCTGAATTGGATTTATGGGCACATCTCTATTTCTCAATGAGTATTGCTTCTGTTGAGCGGACAAAGCATTCAGATATCCTCTTTGGTAATCATCTGATTCTTCCTCTAAATCTGCATCATTTGCTAAAATGAAATCCTCATCTTTCTGTGCAGCTGAACTTTCTCCATATTCTTCATCCTCAGTAATGTAAATAGGCAAATCGTCGAGAGTAAAGAAATGGTTTTGCTCACCTACTGCATCATCATCATCGTCTGAATCTTGACTCACAAAATTCTGCAAAAGAGGTGTTTTAATCTGCTGCTGGGCTGCCGGCTCTTGTGCTCTCTGTTCACGCTGCTTAATTCTGAACTGTGGCTGCTGCTGGCCACGGTAGTTTGGATTACGAATCTGCGTTTCTGGTTTATCAAGGTTCATTCTTTTGAACATTTTTTCCATCTCACGAAGCCAGGGCGGTTCTGATGATGCAGATGTGGAAGGCTCTTCTTTTATGGTCACTCTTTTTTCTGCTTTCAACCTTGCTCTTTTATCATTCAGATTCGCCTCAACACTAACAGCAATCTTCTGCATATCCTCTAAGGTTGGCGGATCTCTGTCTCGTAGTGAATAAGCCATCTCCGGATCAAAACCATCCGAGAATTTAAGAAGATCTTACTTTTTAGATGGTCTTAAGTCATCTGGAATTGCATTATACATTGTATTGAATCTGATAATATAATCCTGAACGGACTCACCAGGATTACGCTTGATGTTAGTATACTCGGAAGTGATTTGCAACGGATCTTTCTTCATCTCCCATCGATCTAGAAACTGATTCTGAAGTTCCTGTAATGTGTTGATACTCCTGGCCTGTAAAGCTCTGAACCATTTACGAACCTCTCCTCCAAAATTCTGGGCAAACAATCTCATTGAAACATTTTATTCATCAACTTCATGCAGGTCCAAAAAGTCTGTCATTCAGACAATATGTTGCTGAGCTGATATACTCTGTGGTGTGCCATCGAATATAGGAATCTTGCTCTGGTAATCAGCAGGCATAGGATCTAAATTGGCCGGCAAAGCAAGAGGTGCAAATCTGGCAGCCATGACTCTTGGCGGATTTATAAACTGCTGTCTCGGAGAAACAGGAGGAATAGGAGTAGTAGGTGAACGAGGTGTATGCGGTGGAGACGGAGGAGAAACTACTGCTGATTGCTGATCAGAAATCTCAGGTTGAACGGGAATGGTAGGGATAAAGGAAGGTTCAGTGGGAATCCGTGAACCAGATGCAACTTCAGACGGTCCAAGAGTTTGTGAAGTAGATTCAATGAATTCGGGAATGTTGGTTGCCACGATGGAATTTTGTAGATTGAGAATATAATTGTCGATAGATCTATTTTCTTGCTCAACTTCTAAATACTTGATGAACTCAGGATTAATAACGGTAGAACCAATGGCACTTTCGGATTTGGTTTCAAACAATGATAACTCAAACTAATCGTCAAACTCAATATCATCAATGTATTCAAAAACAATGGGGTATGAGTGAGATTTGACCAAAGGAATAATAGGAGCTTCTCGACGAAAAATTCTTGGGATTAGGTTGGGGTTTTCATATACTGGAGGCAGATTTGGATCAGGATTTGATCTGGTATGCCTTCTTGAAGCCAGTGTATTGATCTATTCGGGAAAAATTTCAAGGAACACAATCAATTATCTTCAGCCTATCGACTTCTAGACTAAATCATCCAAAGGTCTAGAACGAACAAATATACTGGGGTGATTTGCAAATCAAGTGTTGCATTCACAAGCTAACCGGAGATCGACTGAAGCAGCATTTATCTACTTCCGCTTATGCATGGCAAAAGCGTTTTGAAAGCTACCTGGCGTGACTTCAGACTCTGTATAAGACTCATGAAACAAACACATCAACAAGAAAACCATTGAGATTTTCCCCAGTATGGTCGCCACTATGTTAGCGCTCAAATCTACCTTAGGCTGAAATAAGGTAAAACTCAAGGCTACATCAAACCACGCTCAGCCTCGTAGCTAGACCTACGAGGACAGGAGAGGGCTCTCTCCGGGTCTATCTCGGCAAAGGATATTCAAAGGGGCTGAGATGACTTATAATGAACAATGAATACTGATTTTAGGCTAGCAAAGAGATAGTAAAGTTTGATTTTGATTTTTGGGTTTTTGTTGGAGATATGGGAAAAACAATTTTTGGGTCCGGGGATAAGGCCAGATCTTTACAGAATTCGAGTTGGGGCGAGGTAGGAAATAGTCTTGATGCTTTTGATTGAGTATATGGATGGATCAGAATGAAAAGGAGCTGAAGAGGAAAAGGGAGAACATGGATCCTCTCCAAACAGGTGAAAACATGTAAAACTAAACAAATTCAAAGGCAGAGCACTGAAATCAATGGATTCAACCTCATTTACTCATTCATTTAGTTTCAGAAGAATAAGAAGGGAATGGAATACATTAAACATGAAAGAACTTACAATAAACTGAGAGAAAACACCATCAAGAACTGAAAGCCACAAGAATCCCAACAGGTGCCGCAAAACCTCTGATCTTTCCTTAGCCAAAATATGAAAAATATGTACAATAGTGTGCCAAAATCTTCCCAAGAGTCCAACCTGTAGAATGTCTCAAAAATTACATCATATAGGCCTCCTAACCCCTTCCCACACCTCTAGGGGTCGAATTCCTCCTTTTAGGAGCATTTCCAACTAATTCTAAACAAAGAACTAGAATATCGGCATCTAAAGAACTTGCCTCTAAAAGGGAGGAAACTGATTCTTACATCTGATTTTTACTTTTTTAGGAGTGAATCATCTAGAATGGGTAAAAGTGAGTCAAAGTTACATGCCAACCATCAATTTACATCATGATAACTCAAAAATTTCATCCACAAGTAAAACTGGTTCAACTGGCTGAATTTCTGAGCTGGAAGGTGAAAAATTGACCAAAAATCCATATGCGTAGCGCGCCTGAGCCATACACGTAGCACGTCTTTCAGCCTGATTTTGGGGAACTTCCCGTCATCCAAATTTATCTCATGATATATCGTTGGAAAGACCTAGATGTTGGCTATCCAACCCAAGTAGAATTTCCCAATTTGGAGCTCATTTTCCCCTCCAAAACTTCATTCTCCCAGAAGTACTTCCTGTTGGTGCAAAAGGTGGCAGCAAGGTGGTTTTCATGGTGTTTTTGGGCCTTTTGATCATCCAGAACTTGATGAAATGATTCGGAAATATGTGAGCATGCATAAATTACCATGAAAAACCCAAAAATATAAAATTTTCCTTCAGCAAGTGTCCCAAACAAAAGCGAGCGTGTCGACGCGCTACTCGTATAGCTGAAAAATCTGTTTTGAGACCAAAATATTTCAAAATGACAAAAATTTGTCTAAATTTGCTCAAATTTGGAGAAAAGACCCTCCATCATGTATCATGCCCAGCCAACGAAGCCTCGGCCAAAATCCGGAGTGTATCAGGCCTTTTCCGCCGTTTTAATGCTCTGCTCAACCTCCTCTTCAGAATCTTCATTTTTGCTTTGCAGACATGCATGCGAGCCCAATAATGACCTTTCATGTGACGAAGCATGTCTTTGTCTCTATTGGCCTTTTCCAACAATTTCTCCAGATGAATGTTAGCATGCGTGAGGCAAGAATCTCGATCAGTCGGTGTCATATCACCAGGTCTCTTCCGGGACAATTGTCGATCCTCACGGATTCGCCGCAGCTCATAAAGTGTGTGCTCATCCTCTAGCTATTTGTTACGATGCTCCAAGTAGTTTATCACCCACTGAACCCTCTGCAATTTCTCTTTCAGCGTGTCATTCTCGGCCTTTTGCTCCTAGATGATCTCTTTCAGTTTCGAGCTAGGAGAGCTCAAATCAACATCAATGATCGTGAAATCAGTGTCCCGGCCTCCTGAAGGGCCCTCATCCTGCATAGGCCTCTTTCCTCTGTCCTGGATCTGTACCTGTGCTGAAGAAGAAGGCGAGACCCCTTCCACATCATGTGGAGATAATACTCGCTCTGCTGATGGAGTCAACGAGACCCCTTCCACCCCGGGTGGAGATAGTACTCGTCGTGTAGCTGCAAATAAGGCCCTGTGGCCTCGCTGGTATGTCACATACAATGGAGCACTGATATGCTCGATCTCATGAATGTCAAGCTGGTGTGAAGGCTCTCCCTCATCATGAACTACCTGGGGAAGCGGCTGTGGCGCTGTAAATAAGTCACGAGAGATGAAATCCTCCCAAGTGATGCCCTGCTGTGTCAACTGATGTACCACTACGATCTTGATCAGCGCGTAATGATATATACTTCTATGCTGCTGTGCTGGGGTCTTCTTCTGTACAAAAATCATCATCCTCTCTATGTTGTGATACATGAAGTACAGAATGTTCATCATACGTACCCTCGAGAAATGCATCAACAAACGGACATGGTACGCATAGAGACGCGAGAATCTGCCCTCGCAATTGAAATACCGAATGATGATTTTCATCAATGGTGCAAACTCATCCTTCAGGAATCTGAAAGGAAAAACCCTGCTCAGGTGCCTCATACACCCAGGTTTGATGTATGGGTCATAGTGGAATTTCTCTAACTTCTGACGTTTATTCCATTCCTCTCCTATATTTGGTATCCCGGTGGCCTGAGCAATAGTCTCTGGTGATAGAATGAAATCTACTCCGGTGAGGTTTACACGGCCATCATGTAAATTTGTGAACAAATAGACAAGCCATTTCACGATGATGATGGGTCAGGAAATCATTCACAAGATGGGAAACATGATCGTTGCTGAAAACAACTATCATGTTTGGCAAGCTCGCACCTGCTTTCTAAAAGAAGTAGCTCCTCCCCGGGAGATGCTTACCACCTGCTACTTTAGAGACCTCCTCCTGTGGATGACACCTTCATGGAATCACCTGGCCAGTACTCCCCAAGCCATAAACTGAATCTGTCTCTGACATGGCTTTGAAAACAAGATGTCTGCAATATGTATGCTGATATAGGTGTAGTGAAGTCAAAAGTTTCAATGCAAGCTCAAAACCCAAATATGTTGCATATGTACCAAAGCATCATAAGAAAATAAGCCACAGTGGTAAAAGCTCTGTTTAAGTCGATTGGCATAAAAATAGTCACTGCTTTGATCACAAGGGAATTTGACAAATGAGCAAAAAGTGTAATGTAGTGTACAGCCTTTGTAATGCTGGATAAAATTTGTCAAAGGGGAAAATGAGTATGACTGTGTTTTGTCAATGGAGAATAGGAAACAATGTGACAATGACCACAGTGAAACAAATAGCAATGACAGTGGTAATATAATGGCGATGACAGCAGTGGTGAAATGACAAACTGAGAGCGTGAGGGCAGTGACACTTTGACAATAAATGCATAGGTATATATATCAACCATACAAGCTGGGAAATTCTTCACAAGGCCATCAACATGTATTCAAACCCTAAGGAATGAATCTGCTATGAACATAGGGTTTCACCTCTCCACATCAAACACACTAATTTTCTCACTTTAAAAACACCACAATCCTGTTCAAAAATCACTTAACAATGATGGAGAACCTACTTGGAAACTGATTGTGCCGATTTGGTGTGAAACTGGACGCAAAGGCAAAACTTTTTTAGTTCTGAGACTGTATGGGTAGCGCGCCTACCCAACACGTAGTGCGCAGCAAGTGCGTAGCGGCCGTGGTTTTTAACACTAGCTGGGGATGTTATATGTGTAGCGCGCCTCCTCTGCGCGTAGCGCGCACCTCCAATGCCTGTCCACAACTTTGCAAAACACTATTTTGGCCTTCAACATCACCAGCTCGATTTCTGCCTTGAGGATTCGTGCAAATGAATTGTTTACCATGATTTATATGTGAAGAAAATATCTCATAAAATCAGATTTTATTTTAAATTTACTCCATGACCCACTTTTATAATGTTTGGCACTTTGACATTCGATCACTTAATATAATGTTGTTCTTTGGCTTTTTCATTACTTTTCTGAATCTTGGAATGATGATACTTTGTTGTCTCTTTGTAGGGATTTGGCATTTGACTTTGGAAAAGATCAGAGGCTTGCTCTGAAACTTCTTATGGTGAAACAAATACAATTATTACAAAAAATGAAATTTGACAATTTCTAGTTCCAAAACAGAGTTTTGGACTAGAAATGTCTTCAAATTTTTTTGATAATAAAAACGTGAAATAGAAATCTTTTGAAACCAACCTCATGGCCTGCGGGCTTTTATTACATGTATGCAAAGGACTGAAAACCCTAGACTCTAGGACTAAAGACTCTTTTTAACGAAACTAATCATTTATGACAATGAATGTAATGACCATGAACTTCAGTGATTTTTGAGGAATTTTAATTAGCCCTGCAGGTACAAGCATGAGGAAACACAAGACAACCAGACCCCCTCGTCAATCCATGGCATGCTCCTAGCGAAATGCAACGAAGTGGAACGAGCGAGACACCTAAGAATGATATGCAAAAAGCGAACTGATCTCTGACGGAGGGCTGTAAGGACCGACTCTAACAAAACCAACAAGAGTGCAGTCCACACACATACCCTGTGTATAATCAGCAGAGTACTTGTAGTTATTTAATGTGAATGCACACTTATTTGCATAAATCTCTATTTTTCTTAATAAAAAACTATAGAAATACATCATACATCGTAAGGATGTTAGCACAGGACTTACTGAGGAGGCTATTTCCAATTGTTTAGAGAAAAGCTTGTACTCCTCAAAAACAGAGTATGCTTCTCAGAGTATGGATATTGAAGTCAAATGCAGCAATTTCCAGGTATTTATAATATCTGTGGGGAGGACTTTTCTTTGAATGCAGTAACTAATATATGTCCACTTCTTGTCCATAAGTCTTAAAATGTTGCCAGCTGGAATTATCAATTTACAATTTCACACCAAGTTACCTTATATTTTTCAAGGCATAATGCAAACATCACTGAAAAAGAGAGTAATCAGTAAGATTATCAAAGAATGAAGCAGGCTTGGACTTCAAAATTTGTTTGTAGATTTATAGGTTTAGATGGTAGTTTTAAAGTTTAAAATTTTCTCCCTCTTCAGATTCAAAAACATATGGAAACCCTTGCTTCTGAAAGTATGAAAATGATGGTATGAATTGTTTATACAAGAAGAGTATGAAGAAAGATATGAGCTGGGCAGTTTAAAGTGCAGTCACAGTTATCATGAGGCCTACATCAAGCAGTGGTTGCTTTAGAAAAACAAGTGTCCAGTCTGCAATATTTCTGTCATTTCATAGCAGGAAAATTCTAGTTTGCTGCATTTTTTTTTCTTTTTATGTTAGGAAAATCTTAGGATCGGTGCTTTGATGAAGCAACAAACCCTCCCCTTGATTTTCTTTCCTTGGGCTGGTGTTTAAAATTTTAGAAAATCCTGTACATGTAAATATCCTTTGTGCAACCTGCATTCTCATGACTATTCCTTTGATAATGTTCTTTTGTTTTTCTGGTAAATTATGCTTATAATATTCCTTCTACAGATATGACTAGCATTAACCATATGCAACTTCCCCTATGTTAGGAGCTTTGTCATACTATTAACCATATGCAACTTTGTCAGAATGTGGTCCAACACTACCAACTCCCTAATGAACTTGGAATCTTAGGAAATTGTATTTAATATCAATGTGTTTGAAATGGTTATGACACATTGGATTTTCATAGAGCTTGATGTAACTTTGATTCTCACAAGAGACAATATTGGGCTTCAACAAGTAATTGGTCGACTCTACAATCAAGTTGAAAATCTAGATAGCTTCATAATAAGTATATGAAACTGCCATATACTTTGCTTCAGTGGAATTGAATGCAATTGTTGCTTGCTTCTTGTTGATTTGATAAAAATGATTTATAAAATGATAATAATGATGTTTAAAATGAGCCTTATGATGGTCTACTTATACACATTGATTTTTCACGAGGTGTTAGGGGTATGTTTATAACATCACTGCCCTTGAAAGCTTTGTCTTGAAAGCATAGTAAATAGAATTTTCTTTAGTTAAGCACATTTTTGTGGTGGAATGAAGTTTATCAGATATCTATTTATACTTTGCAGAGGTTTGAATTTGTTTGTCCTTTGAGTGTTGGTGAGTTTTCTTTGTATTTTTTGCATCATAGTCTAAAGTCTTTTGATGTGATTGTTTAACATGAAAGCTTTATGCTTATTGGCAATATATTTGAAATACCTACATGATCAAGAAACTGTTATGGTTAATTAAATTTCTAATTAGGTACTACAGAAAGAGGATGATGCTGAGAGGGCTTGCCTGGGTGACTCTGGGAGCAACCCGGAGGTGGTCAGACAAAGCTCTTCTAAGTCACAAATCTGAAGAGAAAAAATTAGTGATGTATATGTGGTTGCTCAACCTGGGCTGTATGGAAAATCTTGGCAGAGAGTGTTTACCTTTCCGTGTCTTCTCGAAAGTAGGTTATTTTCTCACAGAATAAGATCACTACATGTAGGTGATGGTTCTACAGTAAGTTCTCAGCCTTATCTTCAGAATGGTTAAAATAGAGGATTAGGTTTGAATACATGATATAATTTGATGAATTTGGAGATTTAGAGTTAAAGAAAATTTTCACATTCCCTAGGTCTAGCCCCATTAGGTCACCTAGGGCAACAATTTCCTAGGAATCTAGCTAGAGGAAAACTTCTATCTCCTAGAGGTAGCTGCGTTGTTGGGTACCCTCACTCTCCTCAGAACTTGGGCCAATTCCGACAGTGGAATATTCAGATACCTCAAGCCCTAGCTCTAGGATCAAGTTTTGCCTAGGTGGTCCCAAGTATAGAACCTAGTAGGATCAATTTGACCTATCGAAGTAAAAACTCCTGTCTGATCCTTTCCCCTCACCTTGTCCAGTATAGGAACATCATTTGTTGCTAAATTCCATCCCCGAACTTGGGCTGGGTCCACCTGGCCCCGTGTGGTCCCATTTGGTGTCAAAGGTCTTTCATCAAGGACCATTTGGGAATTCAAGTTCCCAAAGGATTTTAGGGATTGAAAACTTCCTTTATAAGTCTTTTTCTTCTCCCTCAACCCTTCAATCCCCCTCTTCTCTCCCTAGAAGATAAATTCACTTTCTTAGAAGGAAAGCAAGTCCCACTCTTTATTTTATCTTAGGGAAAGGGTTTCGAGGGTCACTTCCCACCAGTTCATTGACCTATACTCTACAAGTGACTTCCTAAACTATTGAGACTCCACCCATCGGTGAAATTCCGTGAAGAGCATGGAGCCTAAGTTGTGGTGACAATGGGCTAAGCCTCCATCATTTCCCTTGTCCTAGTAGTTGCCCTCTTAGGAACCCCTTTTAGGTCCACTACTAGTTTGAGTGGTAACAAGTTGTTCACAATTCCATTTTTGAACAACTCTTTGGTATGCCCACTTTTTCCATATTGCAGCTCCAAGATGAGAAGTCCAGGGATATGGAGGCTACCCTTCTTCTCTCTGAATCAATCCTCTACAATATAGTGAACTAGGGCTAGTTGGTTCGCCCACTTGACTGTTGCTTTAGTCCTTCAAAGTCTGCACATCCTTGGGCCCTATACACCTACCCTTCTACCAATTTTGTTGTCCTTCACTAGAACAAGAGTTAGGGCTCTTCTTTGACAGTAACCTAACAACCCTCCAACTGTACTTGGACTACCATCAATCTGCCCAACCACAGTCAATTATTTTTACTGATCTAGGGCCCACAATATTGTCTTCATCTAGGGCTCTTCAAATCTACCACCTAACAAGGGTTTGAGTCCTCTCAAGATCACTGTTCTTGTGTATCGACAATTTGATCTTTGTTGTCCAATCTACGAACAGATATGAATTACTCCTCTTATCATACTTCTAACAATCTCTAGATGACTGAACTGGGGTCACAAATCAGCCACTAATAGTCCATTTACTAATTTTTTATAGGTTTCTTCATATATTTGTCTAAAACTCTATGGAAATTCCACCAAAATCAACTCCTCTGCATGTCAATCCATTCTCCATATGGCACATTTCTTCTGCATGCTCAATCTTCTGCTCAGGTTCCACCCTCCTTTGGATCTATTGTCTCCACACATACTGAATCTGCAAACCATCTTCCAGATCTGTGGTCTTTATTGCAGAAATAAACCTCACTCTAAGGGTCACAACCTGTCGTCTTCTACGGAAATTTGTCACGGTCTTAAGGGCATACCTTATGAACTAAACATGCTAGGAAACTGTCCTAACTAGGGCATTATACTTATGTACTTCTAATTGTTGTAGAACAAACCCTATCCACACATAGAAAAAACACGACTCTTGCCTCCATAAGAGACTCGACCTAGCTCATATGGATCCATAGATTATGGGCATTTCTTTGACTGAATCTTGACATGAACTTCAGATCTCAATGTCGACCCTCAAACTAGGGTTAAATCAGTCAATATTACACCTGTGTCGACTTCTGTTATGGCTCTAAATTACAGTGCAAGCCCTCCTCCATTTATGTTGGTCTTTATCACAGACCTTGCGGCCTACTAAAAACCACAAGGCAATATGGTATCAAACCTCTCTTCTATTTCATGTATAAAATCTAACCAACGGGATTCAATCTAATCTTGTAATGTACTAAAACAAGATATTGAATCCTTCCTACAATTTGTGGAAACAACACACGATCACACAATCACATATAAGTAAGAGAAACAAGTTATCAATTGCACAACACAAGATGTATCTGGGGAAGCAACTGCTCAAAACCCTCTATCTCTATTTTGTATTAAGTCAAGGAATCATGAAACAATACAATGCTTAATCTCTCTTGAGATTCTCAAACACTCTACCAATTGTCTCCTGCTGATCTAGGAAAAATCGGTCTAATACTTAGCCAATTCTCAGCCTGCCTTGCTCACGCAATTCCTATGGAATTATCTCCATATTAATTAGGAAAATCAACCTTCCTTGATTGCATAATCCATCATGGCATCCCAATGACTTTATAATTGCACACGGGAAATTTTCTATAAATACAACTGGTAGTTATGTTCCTCTGAACTGTGTTACAATAAGGATAAAGGGTCTTTTTTATTATTTAAAAATAAGATAAAATCCTAAACAACCAAAACCCTAACCCGAGGAGATGTAACACCAAGAGTTTATGGGCCCCGTTGGGGTTAGTTGGGCAGCCAACTTTCCGGGGTCGTAACTTGGTCATATGATCTTCGTTTGACACACATGATACCTCGTTAGAAAGATCTCTCCGAGGACTACAAATGCTAAGGCAATTTCTATGAAATTTCTAAACCTTTCTTGCCCAAAAAACGTTGTTTGGGGCCTCAAAATGGCTCCAGAAGTTTAGGACCCGAAAAACTGACAAAAATAGTAAACTGTGCTATAATTAAGGAAACTGGAAAACTGAAAGAGACAATGGTGAGGGCCCAAGTGGAATAGGCGGGTGGCCACCAATATCCACCTCGATCACCTTAAATCGAATTTCTTGAGCTAAATCAATCATCATGACTTCGTTAACTGACACAAGTTGTTATGAGATGAAAGTACAATTTATTGTCCAATTTATTTAAGGGAAAAATAAATTAGACGCCTCACATTCCTCACTCCTGGTACATCAAAATTCCTCACTAGTGTGGGTGCATTTTTTTTTTTTCCTTTCTAGTTTCCAATTTCACTGTTTCTTGTTGCAAATTTCAATACTCCCTCTCAACAAGAAAGGAATTAAATCTATCCCCATCCGGTACCTTTGGAATGTTCTGCATGCTACACTTCTATAGTGTTGTTTGCACCTACAAATCCTGAAACTGAATAGCCTCCGAACAACTTACTCAGTATAATGCATATGTCATCAGAATCTTCTGATTGCTGCTAGCTACTGCATCTGTCTAGTACAGGATTCTCTGCGCTGCTGCTGACATCTGCATCTGTGCCCTTTGAACTATTGCTAACTCTAATTTGTGATCCAGTATTTGACATCTGTGACTCTGATTTCTGTCTTGCTGACATCTAACTACATCAATTTAACTGATCCTTCCTACTACTATTGTATTGTGGCTCCTCGTAGCCAAGTTCGATCCATGAGACACGCCATTTCAATGGACCTTGCCCAAATTTCATATCTTGGGATTATGTCTACACATCACCCCACCAACTTACACCTCGAGGTATGGCTGCTCCCTCTTCCCATCTGGCCTGAAATTTCCCCCTCATGGAGGTCTCTGATTGGGTGGATGCTTCCACTCAGTCTCCTCTCTACTTCTCCAATTGTGGCAGCTACCCCACAACCTTCTGAGACTTCTTCTCATGAAGATTCATGTTGAGAGGTATTTATGCTCCCTTAAAACCACCAAGTCTCTAACTTCTGCCTTTGTCCTCAAAGCTTTTCATGCATCTGGTACCTCAATTACATATAGGTTCTTGACTCGCACACAGTGTAATTGTCCTGACGTTACAAAATTTTTCTAAAAAAGAGTTCATTTTATCAATGATATCTCCCTCATCCGAGCTCCGATTCGACCAATTTTTTTTTTCTATTTTGGTATATTTTCACAAGGAATCCAAATAGTCTATTTTTTTTTTAAAACTTTACACCAAAATATTCAAATATTCTATGCAAACTCACCACCCAAAAAATTCCTTCTCTAATACCATGTAGAAAATCTAACCAACGAGATTAAATCTATTCTTGTAATCTACTAAAACAAGATATTGAATCCTTCCTACAATTTGCGGAAACAAAACATGATCGCACAATCACATATAAGTAAGAGAAATAAATTATCAATCACACAATAACATGATGTATTTGGGGAAAGAAACTGCTCAAAGGCCCTCTATCTCTATTGTGTATTAAGTCGAGGAATCATGAAACAATACATTAATGCTTAATCTCTCATGAGATTCTCCAGCACTCTGTCAATTGTCTCTCGTTGATCTAGGCAGACTCGGTCTAGTACTTAGCCAATTCTGATCCTTACTTTAGCCTGCCTTGCTCATGCAATCCTAGGGAATTAACACCTTATTAATTAGGAAAATCAGTATTCCTTGATTGCGCAATCCATTATGGAATCCCAATGACTTTATAATTTCACATGGGAAATTTTCTCTGAATACAATTGATAGTTATGTTCCCTTTAACCTCTATCTCAACTGGGAATTCCTCAAAACTGACATGCATACAACTATTAATAGCGAATTATCAGTTATATGATTGATCACTCATTCTGAATTAAATCTAATTTAATTCACTGGACCTGTCACTAGCTCATAACTCAGTTAGAACCATTTAAACTGGTTTTAACGCATTTAATTGAGTTAATTACACTTGCACCCCACTAATGCATCAACTTCAACTGGACCCAAAAAATATTAGAATCCCTCTAGATGCCTCATCTTAGACCCTCAAGTACTTGAATTTCTTGAGCTAACTCAATCATCATGACTTAATTAACTGACACAAGCTGTTATGAGATGAAATTACAATTTATTGTCCAATTTATTTAAGGGAAAAATAAATTAGACGCCCCACATTCCTCACTCCTGGTGCATCAAAATTCCTCACCAGTGTGGGTGCATTTTTTTTGTTCTTTCTGGTTTCCAATCTCACTATTTCTTGTTGCAAATTTCAACATTTCAAAATTTGATGCGGCCTTCACACAAAGACACCATTGAAATCACATGCCCAGATTCTCATGAGAAACCTCTCTTAAGCTCGATCTACCAGAAGAGAACCAACAATATGCCATCCTACTTCCTAGCGCAAACCGACCCTTAAGGTATGCAACATTCTTCTGAACACTCACATGATGATCTTGCTCTTGGAGGATGATCATGAACTCCCTTTAGCAACCCTTACTCGCCCTCGTACTCGACCTACTTTAGGACTACATCTCTCTTCACCCCCTTAATGTGCCAGATAATGGGAATACATGTCAAACATGCTAATATGTGCCAAGTGATAAGGCATGCCAAGATGTGCAAGGGTGTGTCAATGTGTGTCAGGGAATGTCAAGAAAACAAAAGGGAGAAAAAAGTTAAACTACAAGGAAATGAACACATAAGAGGGTTAATAAGTCATCAATTTACCTTTTCCAAGAGGGGCATGCTAGGCACGCCAACACTAGGCAGCAATAGGTGCCAAGTGCAAAGTCTTAGTGCATTCTAAGTGCCAAGTATTCCTTTGTTGCTTCTCATCTACTTTCCAACAACTGATAATCACAAATAAATTTAATATTAAACCATGCCAAATCATACCAAGGCATCTCAATGTATTCCACACATGCTAAGACTTTCCAAGCACCACCACGTGCCAAACGCCGATATGTGTCAGGGACTAGTGTTATGCATGTTATGAAGTGGAAGGGAATGTTGAAGAGTGCTAAGGTGTGCTAGAGAGTGATAATGCATGTTCATGAGTGTTAAGGATTACTAGAAAAAAACATTAAGGGAGCACTAAATAAAAATTCATGAAAGTTAATGAATATGAGGAACGTGTGCCAGAGACTAGTGTTAATGAGTGTTAGTTGTCATGCCAAGGAGGGACTGACAAGGTATGCTAAGATTTGGTAAGGCATGCTAGGGAATATTAAGGCATGCCAAGAATTCCCAAAGTGTGCTTGGGAGTTCCAGGGTGTGCTAATTATATCATGTGCCAATTAATAGTGCCAAGATATGCCAATACATGCTGGGTGCTAAGGATGTGGTGCAGGGTGCCAGGGTATGTCAATATGTGTCAAGGCAACAAAAGGAAGAACCAATAAGAGGGTTAATAATTCAGGACTTTATCTTTTTGAAAAGGGGCATGCTAGGCACACTAATAATAGGTCCCAATACATGCCAAGTGGCATTGTGTGCCAAGTGCTAATGTATGTCAATGCATTCAACCAAGGTGTTCTAGGGCATGCTAGGGACTATATGCATCATGCCAACACATGTTAGGAGAGTTCGATTTTGTGCTAGCGCATGCCACCATGTGCTTGGGCATAAGTGTCATCACAAGATGTTCTAGGTACAAATATGTTCCAATACATGTGGGGTGCTAAGAAATGTTAGTGTGTGCCAAAGCATTAATTTAAGGCGTGCCCAGATTGGTGAGGATCGTTAGGTCTTTCTCATTAATATAATTGTCAGAGCTTGATTATGTATTAAATAATATATTTCCTACACACAATAGTGGAACTTTATCTAAAGGGAAGTTTCTAGATAATAAACTTAATATATATTGATCATGTGTTGACTCATAGGAAATCTCTATTCGACTAGTTATTACTTGAGGGACATGATACACACTAATTACTTATAAAAAATTCACTAACCCTAACTACTATGGCTTCGGACATATTATAAAAAATAGTCCACAATAATGGTATTAAATCGTTAAATTTTGACAAAAAAATATATTAACAGGCACATAGCGTCATCAAAAACTCATTGGAATGATCAATGATGACGAGCATTTTTTACCGTCACCAAAAGTAACAAAAAGAGCATTGGTGAGGGTCATTAAAAGTTCGTCACTAGAAGTGTCACCAAAGAGAGAATTAGTGATGGGCCTTTAACGAACCTCACCAAAAGTGTCATTCAAAATGTCTTTGGTGACGGACCATAAAGGACCATCACTATATACACTTACAGTGACGCTTTTTTAATGATCAATGATGAAGGACATTTTTTGACCGTCACCAAAAGTAACAAAAAGAGAATTGGTGAGGGTCATTAAAAGTTTGTCACTAGAAGTGTCACCAAAGAGATAATTAGTGATGGGCCTTTAACAACCCTCACAAAAAGTGTCATTGAAAATGTCTTTGGTGACGGACCATAAAGGACCATCACTATATACACTTACAGTGACGGTTTTTTAAGGACCGTCACGATATGTGACATTGGTGACGGACCTTAAAGGTCCATCACAAGCATGACCCTCACCAATGTGCTTTTTTCTTGTAGTTCTTGTAATTTGCAAGATTGGAAAAGTCAAACTGCAGAGAGAACACTATTTCAACCACTTTGATATTCTAGGATCTAGCCCTCCTGAATCTAGAGAGGGATCTCTCCAATAAGTGAAAATATGGATTTATCTTTAAAGCTTTTGGGTAATGATATTAGGCTAGTTATGAAGACCGAGGGTTTTTGTTTGTTTTTTATGGTTGAGCATGATTATTATTTGAGTGGAAAGTCCTAAATGGAAAGAGTTTCAAAGGTTTGAAGTTGCAAGAAATCAGAACAAGCTTTTGGCTAAAAAGATAGATATAATGCTAGTTTTTGGACCATTGGGCTATGGTGTCATAATAGGGCTTTAATTGAGCAACAAATTCAAGAGTGATCCAAGGGGAAAGTCATCTATATCACAAGATCTATTGAGATAAAATGATGGAATGGAAACAATAAAATTTTTGGAGGGGTGGAAATAGATAATGATTTCAACTAGGATTCATAGTCTGTCCAAACAAGAAAAGCCTCTTAAGTAACTATTTAAAAACAACCAAGAACAGGGCTCACCAAAAATTTCTTGGGCAAGTTCGTATTAAAGCAACTCAATAGACAACAATCCACTAATCTGCATAATTACCTTCAAAAAGGATGAAAAACACATAAGAGAAACAGAGTGCAACTTAAGATCAGAGAAGATACTATTAAATCTAGTCTACTTTCAACAAACACTAAGGGAAACTTTCAGAATTTACCTTTGGAGAAGCAAGCTAGAAAACAGGGCACACCATCACTTTTCTAGTCTAACTTTAATAAGCAAACAATGAGTATAACATTCAAGAATAATGTTTAAAGAAAATAGTAGGACTAGGGAACGCCGACATTCCTAACTGTTTAAACTGTATTGAATCATTCTTAAATAAATAAATTGGAGGAAAACATTGAGATAAAGCTTATCAATCAGAGAAGGGTACTGTAAACAGTAGGTCCTAACTCTATGCTTGTTGTTCTTTATCAGAGAATTAATGGACAAAATGGCATACACAAAAGGAAAACAACTACACAGAAAGGAGCACTTCACCAGTGATATAGACCAGGATCCCAAGAAACAACTTGTTATTGATGTCAAACCAGTTACAGTCTTCAGGTCCAATGTTTCAGTTCAAAAATCATCTTCACTTCTCAGCCTAACTATTCTATAACAAACAGAACTTCAAGAGCCTTTGAACACTATTTACAAGTAGAAAATTCGAGCAAAAGTATATTTCAAAGTTCTGCAACCAACATTTTCTCATCTTCTACAAAAGCATATATAGAAGAAATGAGGAGGTGGGATCTGATAAAAGATCTTCAAGGTTCAATTAATACAGCTTTAACACTTATTGGCCTTTGAGGGGCTTGATGGAGAAGTTTATAGATATTTCCTCTGTATTAATTGTTTTACATTAAGAATTAAGCTCAGTGGGAGCTTTTGTTGACTTTAAGGCTCTGTGTCATGTTGTAATAACTCTGTTGATATTTTTTGCATTAAGTTCCTTTGGTTGAATTAACTGTTTGGCTGTGATGAAGAAAATATCTTCTTTTCTGATCATAACTTGGCTTCTGTTGAATGCTTTGAGGCTACAGTTGGCTTTGGTAGCTGAGAGGAATTAATTAACCTCTGATGTGGCAGTGGAGGCATCCTCTTTCTGATAGATACTTTTGATTTTTCTTTAACTATGTTTAATTTAATGGATTAAGCTTTTGATAGTCGATCTTATCCGTAATCCATTAAAATATGGAATTAATCTTTAACCTTCAGTTCTTCTATGTTTAGGCCTGCAACACTGATACTCTTTTGAATTTCACTGTTTCTTGTTGATGTGCAGGTGCTACAGGGCTTTGAGACTGGCTCCAGTGCTCATGTGCCATTGATGAAACATGATGGTCGAACCCTGCAAGACAAATACTCTTTAATAAACAAAAGCCTAGAGGATCGTCACCCTCAGCTTTTATTCTCTTTTAAAACATTTGAAAATCTTTTAAACCCTGCACAATACAAAAAAAAATTAGAAAATCTTGCGTATTGGGGAAAAAATGCTTAAGAGGCTTAGGTTAAGAGCGTGGCCGTTGGATGACAACAACCAATTGTGAATATGGTGCGCAAAGGTCAAAAGGAAAGCGGTGGAGTGAATGGTGGGGTCTTTAAGTCAGATCCGTTGATCTTGTAGAGATCAATGGTGGAGAGTGACCGGGGAGACATAATGGAGAAGGGCCGCTTTTTGATGAAAATAGAAGAAATACAAAGGAAATGGAGTTAAAATCCTTTGGCGGAGAGAATTACATGGAAAGGAAATTTGGGGTTTCGGGATGATCATGGCCCGTTGGATGAGATTGGGCCCAGCGATCAATGGTTGTGGTTGATCTAAAAATTCCTTCGGTGAGGGCGGAGGGTGATAGTGTAATGCTTAGATTGAGTCCAAGGCATTGATCTGCAGAGATCAATGGCGAGGGGCACACATGATAAAACATAATAAAATATGAGGGAAGGTGGTTTCAGAGGGCAAAAGAGCTAGTTTTGCGTGGAAAAATGGGGGGAAGGTGGTTTCACCTTTTCGAACGCGATATGCGTTAGGAGATGACATGTGGAAATTGAATACCACCCATATCGCGCAGCCATTTGGAAATTAACCTTCACACTTGAAGTTAAGCGAAAACGCGTGTTGACCATTGGATCTGGGGTCTTAGATCTGACAGTGGAGAGAAAGCATGATATTGGATAGATGCGTAGGCGGAAGGAGGTGGGGCAGTTTCAATCTGAGTCATTGGATCAAGGATTGGATGACTGAGATTAAATCTGAGGAAGGTAGGACCCATAGGAGACGGGTGTGTCGAGATTGTTATGAACCATTAGATGTAGAGGATCAATGGTGGAGATTTGATCTGGGTATAATAAACAAAATTACAAAGCGGAGAAAAGGATTAATATGGGCTATTCATTTGCAGAGATCAACGGCTATGATTTGTTGGAAAAAACATTATAGAGTGAGGCTACATGTTTTTAACCAAGTTTGGGAGGAAAGATCTGGATTTTCGGATGTTGACACATGGACAACCTAGATGCAATCGGGGCTTTGCGATCGGCGGGGGAACAAAACTGAATGGTGCCAATGTGATTGGCTTTGGGCCGTCAATCTGTAGATCATATCGACGGTGGAGGATGAATCATAGGAGTGGCCAATCAAAGGGGGAGAAATAAAATATTACAATTTGCCAATGGAAGCCTCCAATGTGATATAGCATAGGCTATTGATTGGTCCAAGATCAACGGTGGGGGAAGGGTCGAACCAATAATGGCGGGCCCCTTTATAACACATGAAAACCAAAAATTAATGAGATACAAAGGTTTTATGGTGTCAGGGCGGGTTATATATAAGGCTTGGCACCTGACTGCAGGGCCTTGCGTTATATGTGAAAGGTCAAAAGAACAACGTTTATATGCACAAATGGGCTGATCGCATCAGAATGATGATGCGGGACTTTTCAATCTACCCATTTGTAAATCTCAGATGTGAGATTATATGGACTATTGATTGGGGAGACAAATCAATAGTGTTTCTATTAAAAAACATTGCACCGGAGCATTTAGTTAAAACCATAGGAAGAGGGATTTTAATGTATTTACAAAGGAAGAATATGATCGGACAGGGTTTATCCACAATGTTTAGCACCCGATTGCAGGTTCTGAGGTTATATGAAGCGGCAATGGGATCGAGGCTTATATACAATGGAGCCAATTGACATTGGAGGTTTATGAAACAAAAAGTGTTGTGCTCATGGAAAATGCTCTGATGTGATTAGCACTTTCAGCCTTTAACTCTTGGTATTTCCATAGAAAACAAGGGATCAGGAGTTATGTATAAGAGGGCCAATCGCATCGGAAGTTTTATAAAGGCCAAAAGACTTGCGTTCTTCGTTTGTTTCCAATTCTATAACCACCGAAAGGGTTTAACACTTGGTTCTAGCGCCAGGGCATATGTGGGGAAGTGGTTTAGGTCTTAGCCCAAAGGGGCTTAAGCCTTAATATAAAAAAGTGTATTTTTATGATTTTTTCAAGGTTTTTTTGATGGGTTTGGGGGTTTCGGTAAGGTTCAAAAGTGTGTTTCAAACCTTATAAAAGGGATTTTCATGAAGGGGAAAGGGGAATAAATGAAAAATAGAAGAATTTCATGGGGGAAAGAGGGAATAAAATGAAGGTTATTTTTGAGTGGAGGGAGGGGAAAAATGGAGTTTTGCAGCAGTTTTTTCTTCATGGAAAACAATATAATTTCTAAATTCGAAAGGGAGACAACAGTGAAGATTAAACAGAGGGTATGATGTCTTCATGAGTCTTCAAGAGGTAAGAATTTTTTGCAATAAAACTTGTTTCTTGAAGGCTCCAAAAATGATATAGCCACCTTTTGATATAACAAATTTTATAGGTGGCTAACAATGGCTCCAATTGGGGATGGTGCCTACTTGAAGGCATCAAGAACTTCAGACTTGCATTCAGCCTCATCCATTGGGCTGCTTTTCTTTACTTGGATGATCTTCTTTTTGTTTTGAAAATATTAGCAGCCATGCAAAACAATGGATATCTATCCAACAAGCATTCTACCTACCCAATCCTACTGATCTAACATTTTTTCTTCTTTAGAGTGCACTTGGATTGGCAAACTCTCTTACAACATTTTATTCTTTCGAAAGAAAAAAATATAATCTAATTCTACTCCTTATTTCTCCACGAACTCAGATTAAACAGTTGAGTTCATATGCTTCTCTACCTAATCTACTAATCTGTTAGGATTAAACAGTCTAACATATTTTTATTCTCTAATTTCTAAAATATAAATTTAAAAGCATACAAGTCAAGATTGAACAATATAAATTGTTGTTGATTTATGGCATAAAAAAAAAGCTGCTCATAGATATTATTTTACAGAAATTTAGATCAAAATGGAAGGATTAAGATCTGAAAGTTCTAAGCGCTTCCTTCATCTTTGTTCAACTTTGTTTTTACTTCTGTTTGAGTTGTTCTTTTCTTGTTCTCTGGTTTAGATTTTGAGCTGATTAGAACCATTTTTACCTTTGTTTTGACTCAAGAATTGAAACATATTGGAGTCATTCTTCTTTTCAAAACTTAGGTTTAGATTTTGAGCTTGTTTGAACCTTGAATTTCTAGCCTAATCTACCTACTGATAAGCCAAGATTAAGTTGTTTGGCAAATCAAATTCACTATCCTATCAACAGTCAATTTAAAACTAATTAGTCATGATTAGGCTGTATGACTAATTAGAAGTGTGTTTTTTAGGAGTGGCATTTAAGCTTTCACACTTTCATATTTGTATTTCTCTCTTTGGTATGGGGTTGTACCTTTATTATTTTTACAATCTTCCCTCTTTTCTTCCTTCTATTGTTTTTGTAGTTTTGATTTTTCTAAATTTGAATGCAATGATGGGTGAAATATTTATAATGAGAGAAAAAAGATAAAAAGGCTTCAAAACATAACATGGTTCAAAAGAAGTAATGTTTAAGCATCTTGCCATTGACAAGACCCCCAAACAGTTCAGCTCCATTCAACTCCTACAAGAAAAAGGCATTGTTACTAGAAGCAGAATGAATGAGATAAGGGCCAAGCCATAAGTTGTCAAATTTCCCATGCTTTCCCTTATCTTCTCTCCTTGAGTCCCACTTTAAAAATTTGTCCCGAATATTGAACTTGCTGGCCTTTTTTCTTCTGTCAAAAAGCTTTTTGATGCTATCTTGCTTCTGTAATGCTTTGTTATAAACCTCCTCTCTGGTTTGCTGAAGATGAATAGTTTGATTTATCCTTCTGATAATGTCATTGTCTTCAAACTGAACCTCTTGAATCAACTTCATAACTGGTACACCAAGGCTGGTAGGAAAAATTGCATCTGTACCATACACAAGCTGGTAGGGTGACATACCAATAGATTTCTTCAATGTCAATTTTTCAGCCCAAAGTGCATGATTAAGCTTTGTGTGCCAAGACTTCTTGTTGTCCTCCAACAGCTTCTTGATTATGTTCACCAAAATTTTGTTTGAGGATTTTGCAAGTCCATTACCTTGAGGGTAATAGGCCATGGAATGACCCAATCTTATCTGATATTTGTGATAGAATTCTACCATATTCTTGGATCCAAATGCTGTTGCATTATCAGTGATGATCTTGGTAGGACAACCAAATCTAGAGAGAATATTAGTCTCCATGAATTTTATAATGACAAAATCATTGGCTTGCCTATAAGGGATGGCTTCTATTCATTTTGTGAATTAGTCTGTGGCAGCGAGAATCCATCTATGTTGGGCAGAGGATGGTGGATGGATTTCTCCTATGAATTCAAGTCCCCACTGTTGAAAATGAGCTTCAACATTGATTGGATGCAGAGGTAAGGATAGCAACTTTCTTTTGCCTTCAAAAAGTTGGCATTTATGACAGGCAATGATCATCTTGTGCACATCAAGAAAAAGAGTGGGCCAATAGTAACCAGCCCTTAGGATTTTGTTGGTTGTTATCTTCCAGTATAGGTGGCCTCCACATTCTCCTTCATGGAACTCATGCTTAACCTTCTCTGCATCATACTTAGGAAAACATTTAAGCAATATCCCACTTGCATTTTTCCAATAAAGACATTTATCTATAATGCAATATTTTACAGCTTTTAACTTTAGAAACCTTGCCTTTGTTTTTGTCAAACCAGGAGGTGTGTTTAAATTAAGCAAAACATAAATAATATCAGGATACCAAGAGGAATTCATAAAATGATCTTCAACAATGGGAGTTGGGATTTCCTCTTGTTCATCTAAAGCATTAATCATATTAATATCAAGAACTTCAAAATTGGATTCAACCATTAATCTAGCTATACCTTGGCCTTTAATGAGTTTAGTGGGCTTTATCTCTAAATCATATTCAAGAATAAAAACTATTCACTTACCTCTCTTACCATCTAGGTCCTGTGTTAGAATGTCTTTTACAACTGAATCTGGGACAAAGGCAATGATGTGTGAGTGTAAGATGTGTACTCTGAAGTGTTTTAAAGCCTTAACCAAAGAAAAGGCTTGATTTTCCATAATGCTATGCTTCAAAGGGGCATCCCTTAAAACCTTGTTAAAGAATGCAATAGGCTGCTCTTGTCCTTGTGGATTTTTCTATAAAAGGACAACAGCTATTGTATGTTCTTATGCAAATGAAAAAATATAAAAATCTTTTGAAAAATCAGGACTTATTAGAACCGGTGTTTTGGTTAAGGCTTGTTTCACCAGCTCAAAGGACTTCTTTGCTTCGAAGGTCCATTTTACCCCTTGGTCCTTTTTCAGCATGTTTGTAATGTTTCTAAGGAGCTTAGCCAAGTTTAGTATCAACCTTCTCAAGAAATTAATCTTTCCAATGAAATATTGCAGTTCCTTGATGTTTCGAAGGTGAGAGATTTGAAATATAGCTTCAATCCTCTTTGGATCTATCTTAATACCCTCTTCTGAAATAATGTTCCCAAGAAGTTTACCTTCTTGGAGACCGAATAGTGTTTTCTTGGGGTTTAAAGATATCCCAAACTTTCTGCATCTCTCGAAAAATGTTCTCAAATGTGCTAAGTGTTCTTCATCTATCTTTGAAAAATAGTAACATCATATAGGTAAATAATGATGAAGTAGCCCAATTCCTCTGAGAATGCTATGTCCATGGATCTTTGGAAAGTTGCACCAGCGTTCATTAGACCAAAGGGCATTTTCACATACATGAAAGTGCCCCAAGGTGTAGTAAACACTGTCTTTAATTGATCATCAGGGTGAACTAAAATCTGATTATACCCTGAGTAGCCATCAAGCAAAGAAATTCTTTTGGAACCAACCGCCCTTTGTAAAATATGGTCCATCTTGGGTAAAGGGTAGTCATCCTTGAGTGAAGCTTTGTTTAAGTCCCTAAATTATATACAAAGCCTAATCTCCCTTTTTTTCTTCCTAACTGACACCAGATTAGACGCCCACTCAGAATATCTAATAGGGACAATAAAACTAGCTTCATACATTTTCTTGATTTCCTTCTCAACCAAAGGTAACTGAATAGGGTTAATTATGCGTAGCTTCTGTTTGAATGGTTTTTGGTTTTCTTTGAGATGGATTTTGTGCTGAATTATTTCAGTGTCATAGGATTTCATATCTTCGTAATTCCACGCAAAAACATCAGAGAATTATTTAAACATCTCTATGTATTTGAGTTTAATGTGAGATGGTAAAGTCTTAGACAATTTGATCATCATTGGTTTCTGTTCATTGCCTATATTGCAATCCTCAACTTCAGTCTCTACAGGCTCTAGTTTTGGCTTCTTGGCCACATCGTTGAAATCAAACAACTCTTCTAAAGGGGCCAGACCCTTTGGAAAACTCTGATCTTTAGACTGCAGGGTTTCTAAATCCTCTGTTTCTGATTCTGCAATCATCTCTATTTTGTTTTTAAGTTTGCTAGATATCAGGTCTACATTAGTGATCTCTGGAGACTCTTCTTCTTCATCAAGAAAATTTTCTTCACTAGGGGAATTTGTTTCATAATACGAATCTAAACTATGTAGTCCGAATTCATTTCTGAATTGCACGAAGTTTTCTATTTTTTTGTCTCCATCAAACACTTGCCAATATTTCTTGTTATCAGGGACGGCTGGTCTGAATTTAATCTGAGTTTTACATTCTTTGGTTTCATATGGCGTTCAGCATGTTCTAGGAGAAAAAGCTAAGCTGTGGGCCATGTTATTCTTTCTTCTTGGGACAAAAATCAATTGGGACTCCTCGAAAGTTTTCAAAAAATCCATGACATCATTTCAATAGGCCCTAAGTCTGGGGTGATTAACGTTGTATTCCTCGTTGACCTGCCTAATGATTAATTCTGAATCCCCATGCAGTTTAATTCTTTTGGCTCCTAACTTTTTCAACAGATGTAAGCCTAAAAGAAGGGATTCATATTCTGCTATGTTATTCGAACACTGGAAGTTTAATCTACAGGAAATTCTCTCTGTGTGGTTGTTCTCAGTGTTGCGTATCCAGACACCTACACCAGCATTGCTTCTAGTGCATGACCCATCAAAGTTCATACTCCACAGAGGACTAGTCTCGGGTTCATTAGTTTGACTATCATCCTCTTCAACTAAATTTCTTTCGGATTGTTCTTGAGTATCAACACTTAGTTGAATTTGTTTTAACACCTCAGGTTTTTCACTAAGTTGAGGAATGATTTCTTGACTATCTAGGTTTAAAAGAAAAGGAAGCATGGCTTGTAGCTCAAGACCTATATTTGGTTTGCTAAATTTTTCAAATGCAACAAACTGTTTTGACACTTCTATGGTGTTTACCTATTCCTTTCTATTGGCCATTAATTTAGTTAAAGTGACTTGTTCACTGAATGATTCATCGTTAAACATGATAAAAGAATCGAGGCCTGTATTTACAAAATACAGAGGAGAGTTTTGTGGTCTGTCTTGGCTAGTAACCATGTACTGCATAGGTGACTCCCTGTAAAGTCTTCTGATCTAATTGAAAATAGGGATGGTCTCATATGTCATGTCCATCTGCATAGTCCCTTCTAACTTAGCCCCCCAAGACCTAGATAATAGTATACCATACTTTGGGGGTACATCAACCACAACAATATCCATCACTAAGCATTTGGCTAGGATCTGTGCTAACTTAATTCAGAGGTCTTTGATTAATCCTAAACATTTTACTTTTCTCGAGTCAAAGGAGTAAAGGTCTTTATAAGGTCTAGTGATTTCTAGACCCAGGCTCTCCATCATAGCTTTGGGCATTAAATTGTGAGAGGCCCCAGAATCATGCATATTGTTGCACAAAATCCTATCATGAACATTTAAACTAACGTGAAAAGGAGGAACAGGTCCCTATTGATAGCTACCTTCAATCTTAGGACCGAAAATAAGCTCAGGCTGGTCATCGTTAAGATTGACTATATCATTATTCTCTTCTATGTTAAAAGCCTTCAAAATTTGAGATCTATATACATTCTGGGCAGCTAACTCAGTAAGGGGAACAAATATTTTAATTTTTGAAATTTCCTACTCCAAACTAAAATGAATTTGATTCTTTGAAGTGTTTGTCTCAGCCTTATTAACTACCACTCTGTCAACAAAATCTGTTTGCTGACTTGTTCTATTTACATTTGACAAAATTGTTTTAACGGGAGTATTAGCTGCAGTGCTAACACTATTAAGGTCTGCACTCTGTTTTGTATTGTTCTGAGTGCATTTCTCTTTACCTTTATCAGAATTTCCATCCACTATTTTTTCCTTCTATTTTACAATTTTGGGTTTATTTACAGTGTCATTTTGTGAAGATTTTTTAGAGGTTTTAGTTTTGGGAGTTTCTTGATTGGTTTTACTTCTAAGGTCATATTCTTTTTGGGACACTATGATAACATTTTCTGTGTCTTGATAATAACTTTCATCCTCATCTCTTTTGTCATCATAGGGTGTGTAAAGACCTTGTTTCCTATCATAATGAACTTCAAAGTCATCATTATCTACTCCCAGCATGTTGATATAATCTTCCTCTATAGGTTGATCTGTTTCTTCAACCTCGCTTACATAGTTTTGATGGAAGGGAGGACTGATCTATTGATCATCTTCCCTAGGTATGTTTGGAGGTTGGTTTCTTCTAAAATTCTGATTCTGGTTTTGATTTCTATTTTGAGGAGCAGTTTGGTTTTGAATTGCTTGTGCTCTCTCAAGGATGCTCATTTTCTTCATCATCTCCTCCATCATTCTTTCCATATTTGAGCTGGAAGTAGAAGGTGTGGATTCCTCTCTAAAGGAAACTCTCTTCTCCATTAAGTTAACTTCCACAGCAAGAGCCCCTTTTTTCATATATTCAAGAGTTAAAGGGTTTATTTCTCTCAGCTGATAGGCCATCTTAGGGTCAAACCCTTCAGGAAAATTTTTTAAAGCTGAGCCATGTGGAGGTTTTAGATCTGGGGGAAGTGAATTATACACACCGTTAAATCGCTTGTACACTTTCCCCAGTGTTTCTGTGGAGGTTCTTGTAATTAGAAAGTATTTGGAGAGGATTCTTCTTCACTTCCCATTTGTTTAAGAATGTCTGATGGAAGGCTTGGAGATCATTGATACTGTGGGGGGCTAAGCCTTTAAACCATTCTCTTACTTCTCCCCCCAGAATCTAAGAAAATAGTCTTAGTTTGACAGATTCATCATCAATTTCATTTCTATCAAAGTAGTCATTCATTTTATCCACATCTTGTGATGTAGTAGTAGCATTACTAGCATCATATAATGGTATTTTGGACTGATAATCCTATGGAAGATTGACTAATGGTACAGGAAGGACTAAGGGAGCATACCATGCTACCATGGTAGGAGGTGGAGGTGGATTTACAAGAGGTGGATTAACAAGAGGAAAAGTGGGCTGAAGTGGAGTGGTTTGGACAATGGATGTAGGGTGAGCAGATGTGGATGGACCAGGAATAGATTGTTGAGTTGATCTTGGATGAGAGATACCTAAATTGTAAAGGAAATATAAATTAGGTGGTGTTGTTTCTCTACTACCAGGATGTTCACTTGTTTCAGGAGATGAAAGTGAAGACTTTGAATCTAGTTGATCTAAATCATCAAGCGAACTATTCTAAATGAATTTATTAAGTCAACTTGTGATTGTTTTACAGCTGCAAGATTTTTAGGAACTGAATTAGCTCTCAAGAGTGATCTGAAAATAGTTGAAGATTTAATCTTAGGAGACTTCCTAAGGATACTTTCAGGGTTATCAACTATCTCATGTGGGTCTCGTCCAGGATAGGCTCTATTATGGATCCACTATGCTGTATTTTTTGGACCCAACTAAACAAGAAAATTTCAACCAGATATGACAATCTTTAAGAGGTTAACTGATCTGATTTTCATAAATTTTAATCCTATAGTCCTCTGACTGAGTTTATATGATGTTACAATGATAATGGTTCTTCCCAATGGAGTCTTAAGGTCTGTTTAGGATTGTGGAGTCACCAACTGGAAGTGTTTAGCTCTTTTGGAGGTAAAAGGTTTTATGGTCCACCACCATGTTTATTAAATACCAATCTGAAATATTTTTGGGTTTTCTGAGTTATTTTTCAGTCCTTGTGGGTTCTAAGAGAATACTAATTCTATTTCAAAAATTAGCTACGGTTATGAGACAAAGACATTTTACTCTTATGGCTAAGCTAGCTGATCCTCCAAGGTTATGTAAGCTCTTATGACAATCATATGGTGTCCTTAGTTTGTCACTGATTCAAAAAAGTTTCATCATGATTACCATGTGTTTGGTAGTGCTTGAAGAGGGCTTCTTGTACTCACTGAATGATGTTCTTAAATCGAGGAATAATTTGAGGCCTTAGAAGTATCAAGGATGAAATACATTCACAATGTCCCCAGCGGAGTCGCCAGAAATGTTAGTTGCTGGTGGCTCAAATCGCTAATAGAACAACTATCAATGAATGAAGGGCTTCTTGAGGTTGTAAAGCATATAGGATGAAGTTTTACTCAAAATTCCCTAGTGGAGACACCAGAAATGTTAGTTGCTAGTGGCTCAACTGATTAATATACCAATTGTTCCTGAGACAAATTTCAGATATCCTATGATTACCTTAAAATGAAAATAACTCAAAATTTTCCCAGCAGAGTCACCAGAAATGTTAGCTCCCTGTAATTTGCAAGATTGGCAAAGTCAAACAGCAGAGAGAACACTATTTCAACCACTTTGAGATTCTAGGATCTAGCCCTCCTGAATCCAGAGAAGGATCTCTCCAATAAGTGCAAAGATGGATTTATCTTTAAAGATTTTGGGTAATGATATTAGGCTAGTTATGAAGACTGAGGGTTTTTCTTTGTTCTGGATGGTTGAGCATGATTATTATTTGAGTGGAAAGTCCTAAATGGAAATAGTTTCAAAGGTGTGAAGTTGCAAGAAATCAGAACAAGATTTTGACTAAAAAGATGGATATAACGATGGTTTTTAGTCCATTGGGATATGGAGTCATAATAGGGCTTTGATTGAGCAACAAATTCAAGAGTGATCCAAGGGCCAAGTCATCTATATCACAAGATCTATTGAGATAAAATTATGGAATGGAAACAATAAAAGTGTTGGAGGGGTGGAAAGAGATAATGATTTCAACTAGGATTCATAGTCTGTCCAAACAAGAAAATCCTCTTAAGTAACTATTTAAAACCAACAAAGAACAGGGCTCACCATAAATTTCTTTGGAAAGTTTGTATTAAAGCAACTCAATAGACAAAAATCCAGTAATCCGCATAATTACCTTCAGAAAGGATGAAAAACACATAAGAGAAATAGAGTGCAACTTAATATCAGACAAGATACTTTTAAATCTAGTCTGCTTTTAGCAAACACTAAGGGAAACTTTCAGAATTTACCTTCGGAGAAGGAAGCTAGAAAACAGAGCACACCATCACTTTTCTAGTCGAACTTTAATAAGCAAACAATGAAAATAACATTCAAGAATAATGTTTAAAGCAAACAGTAGGACAAGGGAACGCTTGCATTCCTAACTGTTTAAACTATATTGAATCATTCTTAAATAAACAAATTGGAGGAAAACATTGAGATAAAGCTTATCAGTCAGAGAAGGGTACTGTAAACAGTAGGTCCTAACTCTATGTTTTTTTTTCTTTATCTGATAATTAATGGACAAAATGGCATACACAAAAGGAAAAAAATTACACAGAAAGCAGCACTTCACCAGTGATATAGACTAGGATCCCAAGAAACAACTTGTTATTGATGTCAAACCAATTACAGTCTTCAGGTACAATGTTTCAGTTCAACAATCATCTTCACTTCTTTGTATAACTATTCTATCACAAACAGAGCTTCAAGAGCCTTTGAACACTGTTTACAGGTAGAAAATTCGAGCACAAGTATATTTCAAAGTTCTACAACCAAAATTCTCTCATCTTCTACATAATCATTTATAGAAGAAATGAAGAGGTGGGATCTGATAAAATATCTTCTAGGTTCAATTAATACAGATTTAACACTTCTCGGCCTTTGAGGGGCTCGATGGAGAAGTTTACAAATATGTCCTCTGTATTAATTGTTTTACATTAAGAACTAAGCTCAGTGGGAGATTTTGTTGACTTTAAGGCTCTGTGTCATGTTGTAATAACTCTGCTGATATTTTTTGCATTAAGTTCCTTTGGCTGAATCAATTGTTTTGTTGTGATGAGGCAAATATCTTCTTTTCTGATCATAACTCGGCCTTTGTTGAATGCTTTGAGGCTACAGGTGGCTTTGGTAGCTGAGAGGAATTAATTAGCCTCTGGTATGGAAGTGGAGGCATCCTCTATCTGATAGATACTTTTGATTTGTCTTTAACTGTGTTTAATTTAATGGATTAGGCTTTTGATAGTCAATCTTAGCCGTAATCCATTAAACTGTGGAATTGATATTTAACCTTCAGTTTTGCAGTGTTTAAGTCTTCAACACTGATACTCTTTTGAATTTCACTGTGTCTTGTTGATGTGCAGGTACTACAGGGCTTTTAGACTGGCACCAGTGCTCATGAGGCACTGACGAAACATGATGGTCGAACCCTAAAAGATAGATACTCTTTAATAAAAAAAAGCCTGGAGAATCGTCACCCTAGGCTTTTATTCTCTTTTAAAACATTCGAAAATATTTTAAACCCTACATAATAAAATAAAAATTAGAAAATCCTATGTATTGGGGAAAAACTGCTTAGGATGCTTAGGTTAAGAGCATGGCCGTTGGATGACAACATCCAACGGCGGAGATGGTGTGCAAAGGTCAAAAGGAGAGCGGTGGAGTGAATGGCAGGGTCTTTAAGTTAGATCCGTTGATCTTGCAGAGATCAACGGTGGGGATCGAACGGGGAGACATAATGGAGAAGGGCCGCTTTTTGATGAAAATAGAAGAAATACAAAGGAAATGGGGTTAAAATCCTTTAGTGGAGAGAATTAAACGGAAAGGAAATTTCGGGTTTTGGGATGATCGTGGGCCACTGGATGAGATTTGGCCTAGGGATCAACAGCTGTGGTTGATCTAAAAAGTCCTTCGGTGATGGCAGAGGGAGATAGTGTAATGCTTAGATTGGGTCCAAGCAGTTGATCTTCAGAGATCAACGGCGGGGGGTGCATGCGATAAAACATAATAAAATATGAGGGAAGGAGGTTTTAGAGGGAAAAACAGCTGGATTCGTGTGGCAAAATGGGAGAAAGGTGGTTTCACCTTTTCAAATGCAGTATGTGTTAGAAGACGACACATGGAAATTGAATACTGCCCATATTGCGCAGCCCTTGGGAAATTAACCTTCGCGCTTGAAGTTACGTGAAAACGTGCATTGACCATTGGATTTATGGTCTCAGATCTGATAGTGGAGAGTAAGCACGATATTGGATAGATGTGCGAGAGAAAGGAGGTGGGGCGGTTTCAATCCGAGCCATTCGATCAAGGATTGGATGACTGAGATTAAATCTGAGGAAGGCAGGACCCACAGGAGGCAGGTGTGTCTGGATTGTTATGAACTGTTAGATGTAGAGGATCAACGATGGATATTTGATCTGGGTATAGTAAAAAAAATTATAAAGCAGAGAAAAGGATTAATATGGGCCATTGATCTGCAGAGATCAATGGCTGTGATTTTTTGGAAAAAACATTATAGAGCGGGGCTGCATGTTTTTAACCATGGTTGGGAAGAAAGATCTGGACTATCGGATGTTGACACGTGGACGGCATAGATGTAATTGGGGCTTTGCGATCAGCGGGGGAACAAAACTGAATGGTGCTGATGCGATTAGCTTTGGGTCGTCGATCTGTAGATTAGATCGACGGTGGAGGATGAATCAGAGGAGTGGCCAATTGGAGGAGGAGCAATAAAATATTACAATGTGCCAATGGAAACCTCCAATGCGATACATCACTGGCCGTTTATTGGTCCAAGATCAACGGTGGGGGAAGGGTCGAACCAATAAACGGCGGGCCCCTTTATAACACATGAAAACCAAAAATTAACGAGATACAAAGGTTTTATGGTGTCAGGGCGGGTTATATATAAGGCTTGGCGCCTGACTGAGGGGCCTTGGGTTATATGTGAAAGGTCAAAAGAACAAGGGTTATATGCACAAAGGGGTTGATCGCATCAGAACGATGATGTGGGACTTTTCAATCTACCCATTTGTAAATCTTCGATGCGAGATTATATGGACTGTTGATCGAGGAGACAAATCAACGGTGTTTCTATTAAAAAAAAATTCACTGGCGCGTTTAGTTAAAACCATTGGAAGAGGGGTTTTAATGTATTTAAAAAGGAAGAATATGATCAGACAGGGTTTATCCACAAAGTTTAGGACCCGATTGCGGGTTTTGAGGTTATATGAAGCGGCAATGGGATCGAGGCTTATATACAATGGAGCCAATCAGCATCAGAGGTTTATGAAACAAAAAGTGTTGTGCTCATGAAAAATTCTCCAACACGATAAGCGCTTTAAGCCTTTAACTCTTGGTCTTTCCATAGAAAACAAGGGATCGAGAGTTATGTATAAGAGGGCCAATCGCATCGGAAGTTTTATAAAGGCCAAAAGACTTGCGTTCTTCGTTTGTTTCCGATGCTATAAGCGCCGAAAGGGTTTAGTACTTGGTTCTAGTGCCAGGGCATATGTGGGGAAGTGGTTTAGGTCTTAGCCCAAAGGGGCTTAATCCTTAATATAAAAAAGTGTATTTTTATTATTTTTTCAAGGTTTTTTTGATGGATTTGGGGGTTTCAGTAAGGTTCAAAAGTGAGTTTCAAACCTTATAAAATGGATTTTCTTGAAGGGGAAAGGGGAGTAAATGAAAAATAGAATAATTTCATGGGGGAAAGAGGGAATAAAATGAAGGTTAGTTTTGAGTGGAGGGAGGGGGAAAATGGAGTTTTGCAACAGTCTTTTCTTCATGGAAAACAACAGAATTTCCGAATTCGAAAGGGAGACAGTAGTGAAGATTAAACAGAGGGTATGATTTCTTCATGACTCTTCAAGAGGTAACAATTTTTTACAATAAAACTTGTTTCTTGAAGGCTCCAATAATTATTTAGCCACCTTTTGATATAACAAATTTTATAGGTGGCTAACATCTAGATTCTAGGAAGTTGGAGCTTTATTTTCAATTGGAGTTGAATATTAAAGAATTATTAGAAAATCATTAGGTGGTTTTTGTCCTGGAGTGGGTTTCCACCTCAAACATTGTGTGCATTTGTGTTCCTCTTGTTTTCTGCTATCATTGTATAATCACTGATAATAATTGAAGATTAACTAATTCTCTAATTGAAAGGAATACTGATTCACCCCCCCCCCTCTCAGTATTTTCCAACAAATGTGCCATACTTCACATCTTTGGAGTCCTTCGTGGGTTTTGCATATTTTTTCATAGGTTTTAAGCATGGTGGAAGTGGCAACATAATTTTTGTGCACTCTGTCTCGATCTGTTGTTGTTATGTTTCCTCTTTTCTATCTTCATAGGTTGGGGTTCTGGTTGTGGCTTGATGGGTTTCTTATCTTGCTTCTTATTTGTTCTTGCTTCCTTATTTTTCTTGTTTCGCAAAGATCTTCGATTCGAGAGAGGTGATGTTTTCGTTGATGGAAATCCTATGGGTGTAGTAGATGGTTTTGTGGAATCCATAATACATTCTATACGTCTATTTTTAAAGATGCAGATGAAGTCTTCGGTTTTCATGCAACAATGAAAATTTTGTAGTTTCTCAATACTTCGATAATTTTGAGCTCTCAGACAGCAAAGTGCCAAAATATTGGTGGGACATAGCTTTTTATAACACTCCTGATCTTATAACCCCATCATGGGAACATATATTGTTAAAAAAAAATTCATTAGATGCATATCTATTCCTGTATATTTTCCAAGTTGTCTCCATAAATGCAATTTTATGCTTCTCCATTGACAAGTTTCCCTTTTAATAGTCACATTCTTCCAGAGAACTTCGATGCACCCTATAATATGCAAAAAAATCCTTCTTATGTGGCAGCTCCTGTGAACTCTGACATAATCCATACTATAGTGAAGAAAATCCCTTCGCCAAAGCTCTCTTTCCGCAAAGTATTTTATAGCCCACTGCCCACTTTCAAATACATCTTGCACTAGGACTTTACTCCTTTTTATTCTTCAGTGTGAAGTTGTCAGGGTATGGTCGTCCCTATGCAACATCAACCTACTACCATTTACCCTTCTCGGAATTAATTATCATTTCAAATTCGCCAACTGAACCATGCCTCCATCAGTAATATGCTTTATAATATATGGGCCCAACCAATTCGTGTTGAATTTTGCTAGAAATTTTGCAAACTTACTACCATAAAGAAGGAAAAGGTCTCCTACCTTGATCTTCTTCTTCTTGATATTTCTATCATGCCATGCCTTCTCACTTGATTTCTACACCTGATGATGGAATCATACTACAAATATTTTTTCTTCCAAAGAAACCAACTGTGATATTATTTGCTCCATTGTTTCAGGGTCTTCCATATCTTTGAAGGCTACAATTATCAAACTAGGCACAATATACTCCATCAACATCATAAATTATTTTCCATATACCAACCTGAAGGGTGTCTCACCTATCAAATTCTTACATGTGGTCCTGTAAGCCCATAATACAGCTGGAATTGGAATATCCCAATCATATTTGTTAACATTGCATACTTTGGTGAGTGCAGTCTCCAAAATATTACTAAATGCCTCCACTGTCCCATTAGCCGAGGGTGATAAGGGGTACTCTTTTGTTGATAGACTTGGAATTCCTCAGGAAATGCTTTAATATTCTTATTCAGGAAATGTGAGCCTTGGCCACTCATCAATATCTTTGGACACTTAAATCTAGACAATATATACTCAAAAATAAGCTTTGTTGCAGTTTCCACGATACAGTTCCTTATTGATTATGCTTCGACCCATATTATCAAATAACGAGCTACAATTATTATGTACCTCGCATGAATCTTCCTTCTAGGCGGATTGATAGGCCCAACAAAATCAATAGCCCATTTTTCAAAATCCTGCAATGTTACTTGTGTAACTAATGGCATCTCATATCTTCTAGAGGGCTCCCCTATTCTTTGACATACATCACATGCTCTACAATACTCCTTTGCATCCTTATGTAGTGTGGGCAACCATAATCCTGCTCTCAAACTATTTTGCACAGTATCTTTTCCTGCATACTCTCCACCAACTGTGCCTCCATGATCATCTGCTAGAATCATCGATCTTTCATGTTCATGAATATATTTTCATAGTATATCATATGGTCCCATATTATAAAATTGTCTTGCTATCAATGAAAAATTAGTTTCTTTAACCACCAAATATTTCTTCTGCTGCGTAGTATATTCCAAAGGTGCCATTCTTGTGGTCAAAAACTGAATAATGTCTACAAAATGTCATCCACTACATTGATTGCAAATAACGGTGCATCAAGGATATTCTATTCAATGCTAGTTGGTTCTTCTCTTGTTTATATTCTTGAAATATGGTGAGGTCCTGAATTCAACTTTCCTAGTTTAACAAAAACTTCAAAATAATACTCTTGAAATAATAATAACCATTTTCAAATGTTCCCTCCTAGGACAGGCTTATTAACCAAGTAATTCAACACAGAATGATCTATAAACATATTAAAATTTGATCCCAACAAATAATGTATGAATTTATATAGATCATACACCATAGCTAGACCTTCCCTTTCTGTGGTAGTGTACTTCTTCTCAGCTGTAGACAACTTCCTACTTGCAAAATTTATAAGATGGTCAATTTCTCCTTCACTAGGTTGTGCCAATACCACTCCTAAAGCTCTGCAAGAAGCATCGACATGGACATGAAATTCCTTATTCCAGACAGGGAATGCTAGAATAGGCGCAGTTAGCATCTCCTCTTTTAGTATGTTGAGGCTCTTATGGCATTCTTCATCCTAATGAAAAGCACATCTTTCTTCAGCAATTTCTCCATTGGTACAGTGATTTGCGCATACCCCTTAATGATTTTTTTGTAGCATCTGATATGTTCCAATGTAGTGCGCAACTATCTTACTATATTAGGTGGATCCAATTTCATAATGAAATAAATATTTGCAGGGTCCACCATAATTCCTTTCTTGCAAACAAAATTTCCCAACAATATACGAAAAGGTACACGAAATATGCATTTATTCAGATTCAAAGGGATTTGATGTTGTCTACAAGTGTCAAGCATAAGCCTCAAGCTCCCAACATGTTTTTTCAACAATCCAAATATTGTCCAGTCATCAAATTATACCTCCAAAAACTTGTGAGTGTACTCCTTAAATGATGCGACTACCACTCTAGAAAATATGGCAGGGGCATTCTTAAATCTCGAAGGCATTACTGTATACTTATATGAACCCCAGTCTGTAGAAAATGTGTTCTTGTGTCGATATTCAGATGAAATTTTGATACGATGATATCCTGAAAATCCATATGTAAATGAAAAGTCTTCCTAACCTCAAACATTATCCAATACTTCATTTGTGAAAGGGGTGGGAAAAGGACTGTGTAAGCATGCATTGTTAAAATTCCTTAGGTATTCACTTATAATTCTCTCTTTTTTTTTATTTTCCTGCACCACCATAGGACTTACCCATTTCGACTCTTAGATAGGTTCAAGAATTCATGTTGTTATCATCTTATCTAGTTCTAGCTTCACTTTCTCCTCTTATTTCGCGTTCAACCTATAAGGTCTCTCCTTGATTGGCTCTACATCAAGTTTTAGGGAAATATTCATGACTCCCAAATCTCCTAATATGCCCTTCATATCTGAAAATTTAGTGAGAAAAATTTCTATTAGCTAGAGGGGTCTTGACCCAGGTTTAGAGATTAAGGTTTGCCAACAAACCCCTATACTACTGGCCCTTTCGGCAATGAGCTACTTTCGTAGGCCAAGGTCTCACCCAAAGTAGTATGGGAGGGTGCTGAAACCAGGTTCCCGAACCCTGGGAGAGAGTAGGTAATTTAAGGCAAATCAATGTTGCAGCTTATTAGGTTCACACAGAATGAGTTTATTCGCAACTCTTTTAGCAGTGTAATCAGTACATAACCATAACAAAGCTATTATCATCAAAAAATCTAATCAATATATTCACATCCATGTGCACATCAGCAAATACCATCACAAAACATTATAATCATGGCTAATTCCAGATCACAGATACATTCGCATCTTAACTAAATATCACAGATGCACTTCAATAGTAAACACAATCAATCTAGATAACACCAAGATACTTCAACTATATTCCGCATTCATTAGTATCAAAGATCCACTTACAAACCAAACACAACCCACGCACACTGCCTAGCAGAGTCTGCACACAATAGGACTGACGATCTCTGCGCACATAGCTAGCAGGAGTCCTTACCCAAAACAACCCAAACAGATCCTAACAATTTGCACATAGCATCAATCTTATGACTTTATTTCTTACTAGACCCAACTATCTATCTATTTATAATATCATAGCCTTTGATATTCTATGGTATGCAAACCATGGTCTGCAGACCCTAGAGCTACCCTTTAACCCATTACAAAACATTAGGGGATTTTACCGACCCCAAAACCCCTATGCAGGACCAACTATTACAAAGTTATACAAAAACGCAGGTTAAGGAACCTCATTCCAATAGGCCCCAAACACAATCTTGTGACTCATCCCAAGTCATAGCAGTCGTGGGGTTTTCATATTTGGTTAAAGCTACTTGATCATGTAAACTAGCGAGGGCACCACTCCTTTGATCTATGCAACAACATTCTGAGAAATATCCACCAACTTCGGCGAAGTTGGACCTTCTGTAGTAGCAGTGACACTTTCCAAAGTCTGGTTCAGTTGCTTAACTAAGATATCTACTTGCTGAGAGAGCTTGAGGGATTCATCGGGCCAAGGCTTACGGTGTTCACTGAGAACCTTATTTTTATGGTGGAGCTCTTCAATGTCATCTCTAAATGTGTAGTTGGTACTCATTTGTGCCAGGCGCTGAGCTGGAACCAAAGTGGATATAGTAGCTTCGAGCTGTTCAAAATCTTCCTCCTTCTTGTGCAGCTCTTGAGTAAAATCATAGAGGAGAGGGTCACGTTGTACCTTGGACCATAACTACATAGTTGTCTCCAACAACTCAACACCCTGATAAATCTGAGCGGTAATAGTATTGGTGGCCTTTGTGACCAGCGCGGTTCATTGGGCTCTTACCTTAGGGGTGTTTCTGGCTACAATTTGGCATGCAAGGTGGCAATCTGTTGTTCCATCTTTGTCTTGATCGTCTGAATTTCAGTCCTCGAAGCCCTTAGCGCTGTAACAAGTGCCTCAATCTTGGCCTAGGGGGTAGCAGAAGTCGGGATATCCTCAGTTACCTCTGTGCATAGCCTATTTATTAGGCGTTCCAACTCTGTCTGCTGCGTGGCAGCAAGGGTACAAGCAACCTATGCCTGAGACACCTCATCGGTTTTCTCCGCAATCGTCTCCTCAGTTGTACAGAGCTGCTAGTGCACCCGACAGTCTCTGTGTTGAATCTCCTCGAACAGGGATGCGTGAAGGACCTACAGTGGTTCATGTACAGTGGTTCATGTGGCAGTCAGGCTAAATCCAATTGTACCTCTACATAGGCCTCGACCTATACTCCTAAGGCAGGTGCGCTCCAGACGAATGTTGCTCCTGGCATGGGGTAGGCGTATTTTCGTTGTGTTGATCACATCACTGTTGGTTGTTGGGAACGGCCTAGTCTGAATCATGGTTGTCTGCAGAGTGTCAGTTTTGAGCTACAGAGCTCGAAGCTCCGACTAAAGTGTAGCGACCGTGGCCTTCTGCTGCTCTTCTAAAGCTAGCCATCCGTCTTTGGAGGTGATGGTGACTGCGTCCGCTATCTACTCCAAGTCTTCCTCTGTCAGAGTTACTTTGGTCTCCCGACCAGACCTTGTAGCTCGTCGTTTCTTTCGTTGGCCTTTAACAGGGTCAGCAGTCCATTTCATACCTCGAGGGGAGTAATCACCCTCTGCATCTAGACCCTCTGCATCTAGATCCTCCTGCTAATCCTTCTGTGATTCTCGCTTTATACCATTCTCGGCATTCTTGCCCTATCCATCAGTCTCTTTGGTGGTGTCCGGTGGGGTATTCTTCTTGGTACTCGTACTTGCAGTGTCATGTGTACCCGATTCGAAGCCTAGTTTCCAGTTTGGAGGCCAAGTAGCAATAAGGTGGTTAATCTCTTCGTCACCAACCATATACGGCAGTGATACCCACGTTGGATCCTTGGGGCCCTAGAACTGCACATTGTGCATTGTGACTACAAACGTTGTGATGCTCTTGTACTTGTCATATATTGTTGGTGACAAGAATAACCAGGAGTGGATAGCAGCTATGAGCCCACTCTAAAATAAGACCCATAAGACTTTATTATCTTTGATGGGTTGCTCATCCTTTGAATCCCACATATTAACATACCATGCCCCTTCGCACATATGTGGCTCAAGCTCAGGGAGGACCGAATATTCCAGGGCTTCCCATGTGACCAACGCAATGAGGAGCATCAACTAAAAGTAGCAGAATGACCTCCCATGATCCTGGTCCTCGCACATGTTCTCCAGCTATTCATTACACAGGAACTAGGACTAGTTGAAGCAGACCCCTTTTCTGCAACGGCCAGCTAGCTGAATTACATACATGGGGACCGTAGCAACCTGGCATTTGCGCATCATTTTTCATGCTAACAACAAGGTGACCATGCATGCACCTGGGTTGCTAATAGTGTTGATCATGAACTCCCCAGTGTTCCGTTCAACGTGGTAATGATCGCGCACCTTATCAGAAATATGTTTCTCATATTTCTTATCGACGCATTCCATGGGACTCAGCCCCCTCATGGACAGCCCATTAATATGGTGAATGAGCTCTACATCAATAGGAATGTGGTCCTGGATCCACAAGTAGCCATCATGGACCAGAGCGAGCAGTTGTTGCATAATTCTGCCAGTGACACTGTAATGGCCAAAGTGAGGCATCTGCAGCAGGTTTAATAACCCATACCCAGCCAATCCGCTTGCCCATGGCATAGGGACTGCCTTCAGCATGTCATCCTCCAATACCCGTTCAAGATATAACTCTGGTGCTGACTTGGGGAAGGCCTCTAGGTTGGCTAGGTCATGATCATCGAATTTGACCATGTGGAGCTTGCCAAAGGATTCTAAAATGATGGTAACCTCACCCAGAATCAAGAGCATCTACATATAGGCATGCATCCCATCGATATTCTTAGGCATGTGCATTGAGGGCCTGCGAGGCCAAAAATATGTTGGTATCCAGTTTATTGGTTCAATGATCCGGGCTTCCTCCTAAGCAGACATAGGTCGATTTGATGGGTTAGGTGAATGTGCCTGGGGCACCGTTCGTGGGGATTTCACGTTTCGAGGGGAGGTACGTGGCTTCACCCCAGCCCATTTCGTAGTCCTCCCCAGCCCTTGCTCCTAGTCCTTTCCCTTCCCCTTCTTTTTCTCTGCCTGCTTTTCCTTACTCGATGTGGAGACAACCTCCTCAACCTCAAGGGTGACCTCTTCAACCTCATCCGTGGAGACCGTAGTCTGCGATGATTCAGCCGGATTAGTTGCAGTCATCCTTTCTCTAAAGATAAATTTAGGATTACTGCTATCAGAAGGAGTAGCTCGCCTAGTCATTAACAAACCACAATAGTCACATAATTTCACAAAGCACAAAATGTTCAAGATGCACGGAACCCTCTTCTGAGCTACCCTAATGCTTTTATAGCCTCGGATATCAACCAAAGGTTGGATGAGGCTTATCAGAAACTGACCATGAAGTAAATGGTAAAAAATCTTTAGAAATCCCCTCATTAATTGCCGACCGCCCACTCCTTTCAATAGTAAAATTTTCTTTTTACCTAATTTTACTGTTCCAACAGCTAGTTTCGGCAGTTGTATATTACCTCTGTGCTTCCAGTGCACCTCCTGCATTTTGAGCACACCTCTCTGGGTCTCCAAGCCTACGATCGATCCCAGCGCGTACCACAGTCCTGCCTGCGCATATTCTGCCCCATATAGCTACTCTGACCATATATTCATTTGATTCGGTATGGTTTGAGCCGACTACCATTGAAATATCCTGGTACCATATCATTGCGCAGTGTGGCTAGCCAGACAACTCCTCCATCAATAATTTCTCTTACCATATACCGACCTAGCCAGTGCTAACGGAACTTCCTCGGGTGCTTCACAAACTGGATATCATATAGCAGGACTGATTCTTCATCCGCAAAGATCTTTTCTTGAATATGTCGATCATGCTATGCTTTTTACTGGGCCTTCTGAACTTCCTAATGGAAGTTAGTAATGAAACAAGCTTCCTCCAAGGCCACGATGTGCGCTAACTACTCCTCCATGATATCGGTCTCTACCATGTTTTCAAAGGCTACGATTCATAGGCTAAGAACAATATACTCCATGGGAATAATGGCCTCCTTTCCATAAACCATCCAAAACGGTGTTTTCCCATTCAGTTTCTTGCAGGTGGTTCGATAGGCCAAAAGGACTAACGGGATGCACATGTCCCAGTCACTACGATTGACATTATAGACCTTGGTTAGTGCCTACTCCAAGAGTTTATTAAAAGCTTCTACAACTCCATTTTCCTGTGGATGATATGGGGTGATTTTCGTGTGGTGGATCCAAAATTCTTCATTCAAGACTTGTATTGTTTCATTAACAAAATGTGTACCTCTTTCGCTCATCAATATCTTAGGACATCCAAACATGGTTAGAATATGTTCAAAAATGAAGTGCACAGTGGTATCTGCAGTGCAATCCTTCACAGCTTGCGCTTCGGCCCATATAGTTACATAATCAATCACAGTGATGATGTAGCGTGCACTTGTTTTCTTCCCTGGTGAATTGATGGGCCCAACGAAGTCGATGGCCCATTTTTCAAATGCTTGCAGGGCCAACTGCAATTGCAGGGGCATTTCATCTCTGTGCGATGACCTTCCTGTCCTTTGGCATGTGTTGCAGGCTTTGCAATAATCATGAGAGTCGCTATGCAGTGTGGGCCACCATATCCCAACTCTCAAGATCTTCTGCACCATTTCTTGCCCTTCGTAGTGACCAACGGCTAAATTCCCATGGGCTTTCGCTAAGATGGTGTGCCTTTCATGCTCCAAAATTTATCTTCACAACACCTCATTAGCTCGAAGTTTATACAGATGGCCCGCTATGATGGTAAAATCCGCTGCGCGGGTTACCAGCTCCTTACTTTGTTGTACCGAATACTCTGCAGGTGCCATCCCCGTAGTTAAGAAGTGAATGACATCAGCGAAGTGTGCATCAACTACCTTAATAGCAAACAGTTGTGCATCGGGTAGTCCTTCTTCTAGGTTGGTCGGCTCTTTGCCACTTTCAATTCGGGATAAGTGGTCTGGCCCGACATTTAGTTTCCCTGGCTTCACGATGATCTTAAATTCACATTGTTGAAATAGCAGCAGCCATCGAAAAATCGTCCCTCCCAAGACAGGCTTATTCACTAGGTACTTCAAAGCTGAGTGATCCGTCAACATTTTGAAGTGCCCTCCTAACTAATAATGCTGGTATTTTTGTAGGGCGTATACCATGGCCAACTCCTTGCGCTCAGTGGTGGAGTATTTGTGCTCCACAATAGAGAGTTTTCTAGTAGCAAATGCAACTAGATGGTCAATGTCTCCATCCCCAGGCTACGTAAGGACAGCTCCTAGGGCGATTCCTGATGCATTTACATGAACATTGAAAACCTTCGCCCAGTCAGGAAATATGAGGGTAAGTGCAGAGACCATCTTATCCTTGAGTATTTTGAAGATCTTATGACACTCCTTGTCCCAATAAAATAAAACTTCCTTCTTTATCAACTTTTCCATGGGTGCCGTGATCAACACATATCCTTGAATGAACTTCCTGTAGTAGCCTCTATGTCCAAGGATAGAGTGCAGTTGTTTCTCAGTTGTAGGGGCTGCCAGGTTGATGATAACTGCTACCTTGGTGAGGTCAACCATCAATCCTTTTCGACAGACTATGTGGCCTAGCAAGATCCCGAAGGGTACGCAAAATATGCACTTCTTAATATTCAGGGAAATTTGGTGCTTTCTACAGGTGTCCAACATCATGCGCAAGTTTGAGACGTGCTTCTTTACCAACCCGAATACAGTCCAGTCATAAAAATATACCTCCAAAAACTTGTGGATGAATTCCTTGAATGCTACGATCACCACTCGCAAAAAGATGGTAGGGGAATTCTTGAGCCCAAATGTCATGACAGTGTACCAGAAAGATCCCCATTCAGTGGCAAACATAGTTTTGTTGCGATCTTTAGATGCGATCTTGATCTAATGGTAGCCCGAGAACTCATCCGTGAATGAGTACACTTCCTACCCCCCCCCCACACTATGAAGGATTTCATCTAAGAATGGCGTAGGAAAGGGATCATGTACTCAAGCATCATTAAATTTGCGCAGGTCAACATATATCTGTATCTCTCCTTTAGTATTTTTCTCCTGAACCACCATAGGACTTACCCAATTTGACTGTTTGAATGGTTCAATGATACCTATGGCTATCATTTTGTCAAGTGATTCCCTGACTTTTTGCTTATACTTGGGGTTTAATCGATAAGGGCGCTTCTTAACAGGGTGTGCATCTAGTTTTAAAGTGATGTGCAAGACACCTAGGTCCCCTGTAATCCCTTTGAGTTCTGAGAATTTTGTAGGAAATGGGTCCTGGTATTCTGTGAGGAGCTCCATGATTCTTCCAACAGTATCATCGTCCCAGTAGTCCCCAATTTTAGCTAGCTTAGGTTGCTCCTTCATTCCAATGTTGACTTCTCACAGCTTAAGAGTCTTAGTCACATCGACAGTCTACAGTGGGGGTCTAGCAACTACGTGTTGTCCCTCTGACTCCAAAATAGAGATATTTCGCGGGTCTTCATCACATTCCTCTATTGACAGATTGCGCAGTTTACCATATCCTACATGTGCATCTCCCACATTGGTGCCCCATATGCTGCACGAGGGCATGAGTCATCAAATACTAAGGCATCTATATCTTGCAAGGCTTCATCGAGTTCCTTTGTTCCACCTATCAGCCCGAATGTCCCTACAAACTTGTCCTTTCAGGGTTTCCCAATGGCGGGTGTGCTGATTTAGTTATGCATATAAATACCATGTGGTGGGGATCGGTCCCAAGGCATGAATGAACAGGTGGACCCATTCGTCCATAGTTCTTTCACACCATTCCTCCATCCATGCGAACAAGTGCTCGCGTGGGTCTCTTGGGCCAAGGAAAGTCTTCATGCACAGGTGAATTGGGGGTTCAAACCGCAATACCATCATCTCGGGACATTCCTCCCAATCCTAGAATGTCCCCTTATGAGTTTCCCACCACCTCACAGGGGTTTCATGCATGGCTAGGTTAAGTTCCCCAATCCTTCGCTCCCTTGGGACTTCAACTTCAATGTGCGCAAAAACTCCCTAATACTACTAGAACCATCAAATTAGGGCATTTCTCTTACCTCTGAGGAGATACACCGGAAGCTCTTCGTGATTATAAGACATCGTAGTGCAGATACATCATGTAATCGATTCTGCCAATTTTCCATCTCCCCATCAGAGTTAGAGAGGCATTCACTATCCTTTTCACAACAAATCACACCATTAGATGTAGGATTGATTCAATCCTCATCTCGAGTAGTTAATTTATAAATGTGATCCACATCCTCTTCTTTGTGCACTGGTTCTATATACCTCTTTCCTTTCAAAGGGTCTAGTGGGACTATCACCCTCGTACCCTTATTCTCAAAAACCCTACTCTTTTTCTTTAGGTTGATAATGCCTCCCATGTCTATCGCCCAATCTAGTCCTATAAGCGCAGGATAAGGGTCCGCATCTTCCACAATATAAATTACCTCAAAGTCAGCGCATACCTTAACTCCTGCGATATCTACCATAATTTTTTACATCCCCCCCAATGGTATGATATTTTTTTGGTTAGCCATACGCAGCTGTATAGTAGACCATTCTAGCATAAGTTCCCAGTATTCTGCCATGTTTTCTTAGGAAGTGCATTCACATTTGATCCTAGATCCAAGATGACCTGATCCATTTCATAGTCATTGATCCTTGGTGTTAGCCACTTAGCCACATCTCCCCCCGAGTATGCTTCTTAAGCTTATACAGCTTGTCAACATCCCTAAAGTCTGTAGGAGGGTCACTTCTTTCTGCGTAGTTGTTTATTAGTATTTGAAGACTTTCTACCACCTTCTGGTTTCATACCAGCTTCGTACATGCTTGTAGGAATGGTTTAACTTTGTCGTTCGCTCTTAGGTTTGTTGGTGCCTTGGAGGTAGATGCCTCATCCTTAGCAAAGTCATTGTGGGTTGCGACAAAGTTTTCTTTCTCCTTCTGTAGGTCCAGGATTTCCTTTTTTATAGTAGCCTTCTGGATAAGGGGTTTATTTGTAGCTTTCTCCTCAGCTCCTCCAGTAGCCATTTTGCTATGCGTTATGACATTAATACTTGGTCCTTCATCCCGGATCTTTGCCTTAACCCTATGCACATTCCGCGTAGGCGTCTATTGTTTTCCCTACATATTTTCTATCAGGACTAGACAGTCTTCGATCATGTGATCCAATTGTCTACAATATCAGTAAGATTGTCATGCAGGGTTCAGATAGTCCCTTGCAAAGTGCCCTATTTCTCCACAGTTGTAAAAAATCAATTGCCCTCTTCCCCGAACTGCACCTCCACCCCTTCCCCCTCCCCTGCCTCTTGCTGGTGAGCCTCCTCTGCTTGAGGAGATAGTGGTGATGATGGGTCAGCCTATACCCTGTATAGGTTTCATCATTCTATCATTAAGTCATAGGTCTGACAGTTATGTTCGTCATGTCCCACATTTGAGCAGAATCGGCACCATTGTTTCTTTAATTCTATAACATACCCGCCAAGACGGGGGCAGTGTTTAGTATCATGTATTATAGCTACGTGATATTCAGCGCACCATAACGTCAGACCACTTGGTCCTGTAGGCTCTTTAGGATGCAATGGGCTGGGCCCACCGGCCTGCATGTAGTCCGCTAGCAGAGGAAACTGATCCTTAGTGTGGTTGGACACCTTGCATCTTATGCACCATATGTCTGGGCTAGCTTCCTTTCCTTTCTCTTTCTGTAGATTCTGGATTTCAAGGTCCATTGCCTCCAGCTATCCCTGGATCTGTTGTGCCCCAAACTTAGCATCATCTCTTGGTGTAGCTTCTAGTTTCATATCAATATCCAAGGCTTTCTCTTGCATCTCAATCTCTTTCTGACCCATAGGTCCATGCAGGTGAGGTAGTAGCATATAAATAAACCATTCCTTGTGCTTCCTATCATCATACTGAAATTCTCCATCTTTGATAACCTTCTTTAACCTCTGATCATATTCCCATACAGACTCAATGGGTCCCTGTCAAAAGTCTTTCAGGTCAATTTCTAGCTACAAGTAGGAATTAGGCTTCTGAAATTGTTGTTTTAAAGCTTTCTCAATCTCTGGAATAGATGGATCCACGTGCTGCCCTACGTACCCCATATACCAGTCCAAGGCCCTTCCTTCAAAGGTGAGGAATAACTATGCTCTCTTTACAACATCGGTAGCCACATTCTACGCAGTCCATATTGATTCTGATACAAACCAAAATCAGTCCATATCTTCATCTCCTAAGCCCTTGAATTTGTGTAGCTTCATGTGTGTGGCCATATATTCTTTTGGTGGTGGCAGAGGTGTGGGTGAGTTCTTACCCTTATGCTGACTTGAAGGTGGTGTAGCTGGAGGGCTATTTCCTTTGTGCACAACTGACTCTCTTAATGGATTGTAGATGGATCTATCCTATTCTCGATTGGTTCGATAGTATTTACCACTTCGTGTTGTAATTTCACTCTGATTCGAGGTCATTGATTTAGTGTGGTTGCACAAAACGCCTTTTTTGCACAGTAATATTTCAATTAGCAATGGAAATGTTCGTAAGAAATTACCTCTGAAACCCTTGAAAAAACTTCACTCCGCCTCAGAATAGGATACGAACTGATCGACTCTGAATTCTGTTACAAATACCCCTATCTCACTGTCCACCCAATGATCTATCGTACAGGTGATCATGTTGTCAATATTTTCCAATTGTTGAATCAATTCCGATGTCCACTGGGTAACCTTATCGTCCTTCCAACACGTCTAAAATTCTACAAGCCTCACTAACCACTCCTGAAGCTCGTGTGCAAAATTTACAAAGAAAATTTGATAAACTTCGATGAAGATGTACTTATTCTTCCACTTATCAGCTGTCAGCTTCATGCTGTGATTCTCCTTTACAGAAAATTCTTGAATCTGTCTTTCAAACCAGTCTTCAATTTCCAACCTCTTAGGTCTCTAATGACCTCGTGGCATTACCCGATCTCTCTCTCAAAATTATCCCTGTCTCGGTAGCGAAACCATTTTTTGGCTTGAGGGGTCTTGACCAGGTTCAGAGGTTAAGGTTTGCCAAAAAACCCCTATACTACTGGCCCTTTTGGCAATGACCTACTTTCACAGGCCAAGGTCTCACCCGAAGTAGTATGGGAGGGTGTTGGAACCAAGTTTCTGCACCCTAGGAGAGAGAAGGTAATTTAAGGCAGATCTATGTTGCAGCTTATTAGGTTCACACAGAATGAGTCTATTCGCAACTCTTTTAGCAGTGTCATTAGTACATAACCATAATAAAGCTATTATCATCAACATATCTAATCAATACATTTGAATCCACGTGCGTATCAGAAAATACCATCACATAACATTATAATCACAGCTAATTCCAAATCACAAATACATTCGCAGCTTAACTAAATATCAATGATGCACTTCAGCAGTAAACACAATCAATCGAGATAACACTAAGATACTTCAACAATATTCTGCATTCATTAGTATCAAAGATCCACTTACAGACCAAACACAGCCCGCACACATAGCCTAGCGGGGTCCACACATAGTAGGACTAAGGATCTCCATGCACACAGCCAACAGGAGTCCTTACCAAAAACAACCCAAACAAATCCTAACAATTCGCACATAGCATCAATCTTATGAATTTCTTTCTTACTAGACCCAACTATCTATCTATTTATAATATTGTAGCCTTCGCTATCCTATGGTCTACAAACGGTGGTTTGCGGACCCTAGAGCTACCCTTTAGCCCATGAAAAAACATTAAGGGCCTTGACCCACCCGAAAACCCCTACATAGAACCGACTATTACAAAGTTATACAAAAATGCTTGTTAGGGAACCCCGTTCCAACAAGTTCTTAATATTCATGTAGTGATTCTATGACTTTGTTGACTGTCTCCTCGTCCCAGTAATCTCCTACCATTTCACACTTGGGCTCTTATTCTGATCTAATTTTCACCTTCTTGGTCTTCAATGGTTGTGTGATATCTGGAATATCTATCATTGGTCCATGTACTTCACAGTTCCCTTCTTATTTTACTATGTTGATGTTTCGAGGGTCTTCTTCTTCTTCCGTAGTAATATTATAGCATTCTAGTGCACACTCTATTTGCACAACCCAATTAGTTTTCTTCCATGTTAGTGTGGCCAAAACTTCAAAGATATTCTTCTTTAGTATCTGAAGGGTCGAATCTATGCATGGACATTCATCCTCAAAGATGAATGTTAGAATAAAACCATGAACCAAGTTTGTCTAGTTCATAGTACCATGTCGCACTTCTGTTTCTATGTGCCAATTCTTAGGAATTGTATCCAATGTGTCAATAAATCCATGTACCAATTCCTGTTGTGGAATCTCCTTCCATGTTTTAGTTCACAGTTGTAAATGCTCTCTTGGTTCAGTTTCACCATCATATTTATTATTCATTTCTGTTTCTACTTGTCCAAACCTTATCCACATTAATCTTTGACATACCTACCAATATCCTATATTGTTCTTGTGTGTGCCCCACCATCTGGAAGGGGTAGACATTAGGGATGTATCCAAAGCTAACAATATTTGATCTTCTGGTACCTACTCGTCATAATCATTAATAAATTTTATACATTACCCAAACCATCATAATAAGTCAGGTTACATATCTCATATGTCATACAACAAAATACTTTCATTATTCTTGCACATCACTTTGTGGATATTTCATGTGATATGTTTTTACAATTCTCCAGTTCTTCTTTTGAATCTGATGTGTAGGTACTATCAATATCCAAACTCAACTTTACATCTGCAGTAGGGTTAATATAATCTTCTTCCTTAGCTATTAATTGATAGATGTTATATATTTCTATTGCACTGTATTATTCTCTCACTATTTTTTTATATCTTACTCCTTTTGATGGATCTAAAGGAAAAAACACCCTCATAATGCTTCCTTTAAATATCATTTGTCTCTTATTTATATTGATGATGTCCATAATGTCAATTTACCAGTAAATTCCAAGTAAAGCATGATAAGTATTAATGTCATCAACAATTTTTATTACTTAAAAATCAACAATGGTCCAAACTTCTTCAATATCTACTGTGACACTTGATAGTATTCCCATAGGAAAGATATTTTGTTGATTTTCCAGTCTTAACTAAATATTTGACCATTTTAGCTTTGGATTACCCATTATTTCCCATGTCTTATTTTCCAATACATTAGTATCAGAGCCCAAATCTGGAATAACCTGATCCATTTCATATTCTCTTATATGCACACTAAGTTTCATCTCTTCGCCAATTCTCTTTTGTCAATGTAAATTATTAACTATGTGAGTATCACTTCGTGGTGTTTCTTTTGATGCGTAGGAATTTATAAATTCATGATGCCCTTCTATATACTTTTTATCTCTTAACAAATTCATACAAGTCTACAGAAAATATCTCAAATTACTTACTTGATCTGTTGAATTCTAATGCAAAGCTTGAACCTGCGTCACTGTTTGGTTCTGTGTCGCAACTAATGACATGTCAAAGTTACTAGGCCCTGGTTGTGTAGTATAATTTCAAGCTCCCACATCCATAAAACATCATTGTGCTTCCATAAACACTTTATTTTCTTTCTGAACATCAAAAACATGAAATTTATTCGCATTCTTTATACCCCATGCACCTAGATTTTCAAATTCCTTCTTTCCATATTCTTTATCACTTCCAGTCGCAGCTCCACTTCAGGTGAAAATATTAGCTTAAGGTTCATCATTCCTTCTTTCATCCTTCATCATTTTGATGTTCTCTGTGGGTTTTTTATTCCTTTTCTCTTGCATTATTGCCATAAGTACAGGAAAATATTCAATTACATGATCAAAGGATTTGCAGTACTCACATGTCGTAGTAGGATTATGGAAATCTATTGAAAAATGACTTGCCTGGCCACAGTTATAGAAAATGATCTCTCCTCATCCTCGACGCACTCCACCTCCTCAACATCTTCATTGATAACCTCATCTACCACAGTGTTTTCCACTTGACCCATGTGCGTGATTTTTTGCTTGCATTCTGTAAGTATCAACACTGTGCTCCATAATTAGATCATAACTTCGAAAATTATTCTCATCGCGTCCTAATGACTTATAAAATTTTCAAAACAATTTCATTGGGGTTTGCACGTATTTCTGCAACAAATAATATTCTTCATAGCGATTTTTGCCTCTCGTCCTGCATATCTCACACTACATGCTGGATACTGTACTCAAAGGATTAGGTGCTCCACTAGCCATGTAACCCTGAAAACATGCAACTGTTCCTTAAAATGGCCCTGTGATTTGCACTGTGTATACCATATTTCTTCTCTAACTTATTTACCCTCCTTGATATGTTGTAATTGTAGCCATATGACTCTCAATTTGTTGCATATCTGCATTAGTGTCTCCTATAGGTGAGGTCTCCAACTTCATCACAATTTCCAGAGCTTTAGCTTGAGTTTCTATCTTCTATTGCGTTAATGGAAACCTGATATGTGGTAGTAGCACAACTATAAACCATTCTTTCTGCTACTCTTGGGGTATCTTTAAGCTCACTTGATCTAATAACACCTTAAACCTTTGATCAAGCTCCTAAACAAGCTCATTGACTTTCTGTTTGATGTCCTTTAACACAATAATGCACTGTGATTGAGACTTCTACTTCTTGAACTCTTGGATCAGTGCTTTATTAATATCTGCAAACGTACCATTGTGAGTGGTCGAATACTTCATATACCACGTTAGCGCTCTCTCTCGCAGTGTTGTAACGAGTTGTGTCTTCCTTATATCTTCATCATTGATCTGCTTTGTTATCCATAGATCTTTAGGTAAAAACCAAAAATTATTTGGATCCTATAATACAAATCCTATGAAAATAGGTAGCTTAATATCATTATCCATACCTATTCTACATGTGGAAGGGGGAGGGAAGGGACAGGGGGAGGGGTATGGGGGGGAGGAGGGGTAGGGGGAGTAGGGAGACCACCAACACCCTGACTACTACTAGATTCTGGGTTTGGAAAACTCTCAGGCGAATTTAGAAATCAAATGTAGATTGCCTTTAATTTCAACTGGAAAAGGGGGGGAAATGATCATGGAATTGAGGGTGGTTGTAAAACTGAAACTCTCAACAACATCAACAAAAGAAGCCAATGGGAATTTAGCAAAACAACTAGGTGGGCAAACAACATCAAAGTAGTCACTGGGTGGTTATCATAAAAAATACAAGGGTAGGAATATTCAGAAATTCAAGCTTTCGACGAACTCTTAGGCTTCGGAAAATTGATTATGTACAGGAATTGCCTTAATTTGTTGTGTAATCCATGTGTACCATTTTACAAAGAGAGCGTCAAAAACTAGACAAAAAAAAAATTCAACATCAAGAATCATACGCCATCACAAATATACTCATTATGTACCTAAGATCCCCTTATTCAATTTCGGGTGGATCTAGGACATAATCACCAAAAAGAAATGTTTCTATTATTCAGGTTACAACCAACTCTAACACCCAAGAGAATATTTTCAATTACAATATTTTTATTGTTTTGACCCCTTTTAAAACAAAAAATTACTTCAATGATTTCCTCATGATGCTTAACTTCAACTTGGACATTAACTCCTTTAATTCAACAACTCACTTATCACTCCAAAATATTTACAAAATGAAAATTATCAACACTCTTTATCTCTCCAAAAAGATACAAATTTAAAAAATTATAAAACATATGTTCTCTCTCCAACTTTACGTGAACTTTACATATCTTCTCTTCAGCACAGATTTCTAATGTAGATTGTAGTCAATTCTATAATCTTCTCTTGTAACATTCAACAAAATACAATGCATATTTCTCTTAGATGTCAGGTTGAGAAAGAAAAAGAGAATATTTTATGGGTTATCATCTCTTTAAACTATTTATTACAAACAAAAAAAAATCAATTTCTACAAGGGAAATCAATAAGAGATGGAATCTATATGTTTAAATCTGCAAGAGTTGACCCATCCTCAAGAGCACATTAAACTCTCGATCCCTTCCTCCTTGTAATTCTTTGATAAAACAAGATATAAGTGGAAATTGAATTACACTAAAGAAAATGTGACATATTCAGTCACATACCATGTATTTCATGGACTTTAACCTTTGTTCAACCTTTGATGACCCTATCTTCGTTCAACCTAATGAAATTGAAATGAAGTGCTTGAAGGAACTCCACTTGTCTAATGAAAGTCTTCGAGAGGATTATACCATCATTCGCTCTGAAGAAGAACCCATTATAATTCAATATGATTTATCAAAATATGAGGTAAATACACAGTGATATTTCTCTTTGAAGCCCTATCACTTTTTGGGACTACCAGATCCACTAGCCTCCCTCCATCTACGAAAAATTCATGGCTCCTCCTTCTACGGAAATTAAACTTTGTGGGTTCCTCCACCGATGAAGAAGAAAGTGATAATGTAGAGGTAGCAAGCTGCCTGGTGTGCCGCTGCGAACCTTGACAGCTCTCACTCTGGTACTTCAGTGCCAATTCCAAACTAGATGGAAAATTCCTACATCCAAGCATTTGACCACTATATTTTTTAGAAAGTGATGAAAAAATGGCACAAAAACCAATGTTACTTTATGAATCCATCTGCCTTATGTCTGGTAAAGGTCTTGCTTGCATCTGATCATGCACAAGTTGTAATTCAGAAAGAAGCTTTGTAAATTGAAATGTAAGATATGGGAAGTGCCATCACTTAATTCCAGAGTAAGTAAGACTAAAGTCCTGACAGAAGAGGAGGTCGTGGTGGTGGAGGAGAGGCTAACATCTATTTTCAACCCCACATTATTCACCTTCAGCAAATTCACCATTCCAGTTTACTTGACTTCCCCTCAGATTATTTAGAAGCAATTTTCCTGGCAACATGTTGTGTTCAATATGAGAGAATATGGTGCAAATATGAGTCAAATAATTTTGTGTGTGACCTCTCTGTATTTTATGGGCATATGAAACTATCCACTTCCAATAAAACTATTATAGGTATATTAATTTCCTTGTCCTTCAGCTACAAATCAGGCATTGAGGGGACTCGATATTGGGACTCATCGGCTAGTTCATGGTCCTTTAGCTACACTAGATCAATGGAGGAAGGCAACAGAGGGACCCCATTCTAGAAATGGTGGGTCTAGATTTGGGGATGTATCACCTTTGCAAAGGAAATTAACAAAAAAAATTGTTGAAGGCTCGAGAAGGGGATCTGGTTTTGGGGTATGATACTTCCAGCTGGAGACATTCATTTTGGAAGCTAAGGTCACATAATTACAAGTGGTATGGTATGTTCATTTGGCATATCATGTAGATCCAAACAGGAATCACACCTGGCTAATTCCTATGTTGCACCATCATCATAATTGAATGTTTGGTTTAATAATATTTTATCTTCTTTTGGCCTCCATCATCTGGTCAATTTATCATTTTGCAATCACAGATGTGAACTTTACTTTGTTAAGAAAGGGTATGTTTAAACAACACGAATATGGATAGGATAGGTTCAAGTGACCGTAAAGGCTCTTACAAACAAGTTTTCTCATTTAGGTGCCAATCTTATCCTTTCATCATGACTGGGAGCAAGAGAGGGGTTTTAGGAGATCAAGATGGAGATGTTGGTAATTGCATCAATCACATTATTTCAATTCAAGCTGCATATCACATCAATGATACTCATTGTTTCATAATTTATAGAACTTTTTTATATCAAAAAAAATTAATTTAAGGCTAAACACAACTGGTTCGAAGGATCACATGCCCACTGTATGGTATGAAAAAAATGGGGACCACCTTGGGAAATAAATTTCAAAGGGAAATGATTTTTAAAAACAAAATTGATGAAAATTTTGATTTCCATATTTAAAATCTGAAATCAACAACAAAATATTACAATATTCAAATTTATTTTCCTTAATAAAAGTCAAGAAATTGCATGCCAATTAACTATGTGGTAAATTTTTCCAAAAGCCTGCATAGCTGAAATCTCCTCTTCACATATTTTGAATCACTCACTCTGATACCAAATGAAGGAAATTAAATAAACAGACATAAATTTATCAGAGACATACACAAATGAGACATGGTATAAAAAGGCTTGAGAGCCTCAGTGCATTCCTCTCATCATATTCTCATTATTAAAATAATGTGTATAATACAAATATAAATACAAGAGGGAATTTGTCTCAAGATAGTGCATCTATCTTGGACACTTTTTTTGAGCGAATATCTCAACCACAAACTAATATAGGAGCATAACTAGTTGGAGATAATCTCTCAATCAACTATACCTAAATTGAATCCTAACTATGAGGAACAAAGCCAAATCTAGAAAAGTAGGAATAAATCCTAACTTTAATGATTTAATTCATTTAATTATTTTGGACTTATAATTGTTTTAATGTGAGAATGAGGCTAAAAAAACTTATATGATTATTGACTGATCTCTAACATATCATTACATCCCTTTATATAACATTACATTAACACAATACCATGGTCCAAATAACATGGGCTAAGAAAAATACAACCCAAACCCGTTACAAAAATGAGGGGCTTCGACTCACCCCAAAGCCCCGAAGATACCATGCGGCATATCCAAAATTCTTTGTTGTGCGATATACTACACGCTTCGTTCCTAAAAATGTGGAGACTTAGCAAAAATCGAGGCCAAGTTGGGATGTGGATGACAATCCTCCTCTTCTTCCTGTAGGAGTATCCTTATTTCAACATTTTATGCTTGAAATATTTGGTTGATCTCTTCACATTCTTCGAGCCATGCAATATTTGGTTCCCTTCTAACCTTTGGAATAAAATCCGCTGAAATCCTTGTCTCATCACCTAAATCAGAATCCAACTCAATAGTTCCATCACCTTCTAATTAGAATTGGATCATGGACCTAAGTGATAGCTCAAAATTCAGTGATAGCTCAAAATTCAAAGTGTTCGGAAGTGTGTTGAACCTATCGATCAGATAGATCTCGTCTTCCTGATTCCAACACTGTGAACGGTTTAAAAAACTGACACCATATGAAGAAGTTATCATAGTTTGAAAAGTTCAGTAAATTGAAAATTTTGGACTTTGACCAAGTTTGACTTAGATTTTGGAAAATAAAAAAGAGAATATTCCAAAGAATATTCCTCAAAATATTCCCTAGAATATTTCTTATGGACCAGTTAGAGTTTGACAAGTGTCAATGTGTGATTTTGTAGTGGGTTGACCTTTATGAATTTTGGCCAATGAGAGGCTACCACATGGTAGGCCCAGAGGCTGCCATGTGTCCCAGGTTCGGTCTTATAAAATTTGGGACTGCACAGGAATTGAACTCCCGATCTCCTGCCTACAAGTACCACGTTTTACTATTGGGCTACACCATAAGTTCTTAACATTAATACTGCACGGGTTTCATTTATGATGATAAGGTTTCATATTTGGGGCTCAGAGGGGGGCCAACCCCGAGGGCCAGCCACCCCCATAGGATGGCCAGCCTGTGACCTAGAGCCAAACCGCCTCCAACAAAACTTTAATGCCATGGTTAAGGTTCTAAATGGATTTCACAAGTCTGCGGATGGCTATGGGTAGACCGAAACCATGTGACAGGTGCCTTCAACCAAAATTTATTGTTGCAGTTAAATTGGTGGTTTAACTGGAGTGCCCACCAATTTTTTCTGAATTTTCCATCTTATCTACAGTTAAGTTAAGTCTCTCCACATTTGGTGGAGGATTTTTGGCTTTCATTGGACAAATCTTGTTTTGGATCTGTCTTGAGCTAGATTCGACCAATTTTAGAGTTCCAATAATTAGTTTCTATGATATCCAACATTCTAGACTCACTGGTGAGGGTTTCAGAGCCATCAAAGGACGTTTGAGCAGTTTTTTGCTTCAGAGAAGTTCTAGGGGCCACTAGAGCCACCATGGGCTAGCAGTAGTTTGAGGCCTAGCCAAGGGAGCTAGAGGCCTTATTTAGAAATCCAATAGTCAATTTTGGATGTTTCAGATGTTATAGAACTTATGGTGTGATTTTTAGATCCTATAGATGAATTTTAAAGGACTATATGCTTCAGTGAAGTTCCAGGGGCCATTTGTGCCAGCTTTTGCCAGCAGCAGTTCGAGGCCTAGCCAGGGCAGCTAGAGACATTATTCAACGAACCAATAGTAATTTACGAATGTAATCAAAATTATGGATCCATTTATGGATATTATAGAATATTTTGAGGATTTATAGAGGTTGAGAACCCATTAGAGAAGTTTTAAGTGACCCTAGTGCCAAGGGGGTGCCGACAGGTGTTGGAGGCGAAACGGGAGTAGCCGAAGGCCATTTTCAGTGAACCAATAGTCTATCCTGACTATTTTTGGCATTATGAATCCAATAAATGGATTTTAAGAGACATTTTAAGACTTCTAGAGCTTGAGAAGCTTCAAGGAAGTTTTGGGCAGCCCAGGGAAAACCGTGGAGGGAAGCCTAGTTTGGGGATGTAGTGCTAATTTTGATAAAATTATTAGTCCATTTTTGGTTTTTGATATGTGCTGGAGATATCAGGTGAGGTTTCAGAGATAGAAAAAAAATTCTAAAGGATTTAGTTCCATGGAGAAGCTTAGTGTAGCTTAAAGAATCGATAAAAGGAATCAAGTCTAAGGTAGCCTAGATCTATTTGCAGAGTGATGACATCCATGAAAGAGATATAGATGGTATTTTAAGCCGATTGGTTTATTTCAGTAACCATTGGAGTTAAGTGTGTAACTTTTAAAATAAATTTTTCCATAATCCTAAAGAGACAAGTCAAGATGACAATAGCTCAAGGAGACATAGCCCACGATATTCGAGTGAACTCCTAGATTAAATTTGCTGTTATGTGTGGATTTTTATTTGCTACATTGTATTGATATTACACATGTTTAATTTTAGAAAAAAAATAAATGGACTTAATACACTTAAACAGTTAAAAAACATACACCTATTTCAAGTAAAAATTTTCGCAAAAGTCAAGTACAAGCTAGATCTTTTATTTGTTTAACTGAGTGGGAGGTTATTGAAAAGCATAAGAATTTATCCAACCCATTTTCAGATCAAGTTGGTATTATAGCACTTGGTTTCTTGATTGACAGAGAAACAACTTGCTTTTTTTACTTGAAAGGTGTTTAAACAGTGCAAAAGATTTCTTTGTTTGATTGTTTGCAAACAGACTGTTGCTTGAGTTTGCTAGAGGTAAAGTGAAAGCTACTGATAGATCAGTCCAAAAGAGGACAATAAGGAAGAAAGGGATGAATGCATATACCTTACCCAAAGGACCTCAAGGAAACTCTTGATGCACAAAAGGGTTTGTTTATAAAAAGGCTGCTTGAAGAAGAGCTTGACTCTACAGTCATTTTGTTCAAAAGCTTTGTCATATGCTTTGAAAGCTTTGTGAATTTTTTTGAAGTTATTTTGTTCATTTTCATGATGAAAAATTCTTCAAGTGAGGTTTCCAAATCCTCCTCCTTCACAATATTCTTTGATGAAGACATGAAGCGTGACTTCTACATCTTGAAGGACATGGTGCAGATTCTGTTTGAAGAGAGAAGAGAAAGCACTGCACTTCATGAGAAATTGGTTGCAATGAAGCAAGAGAAAGAAGAAATTATTAAAATATTGAATGATATGGAGATGCAACTCCATCAAGCCCAAGAGGCCTTAACCAATAACATGCATGAAGAAGAGGTAATTCACTCTAATTTGTCTTCAATTTCCTCTTCATATAGATGTAATATTCCCAAAATTTCAGATGATATTTGGAATATTAGAGTTCTTAATTTTCTTAACGAATTAAGTAAATAAAAGGGTGGAGGGACTTATAATCCTCAAGATGAATAAAGATCCACTTTTTATGTGTGAATGTGGATTAATTAACATATATCTACATAATGGTGTAGTGGGGAAGCTACTAATGTGAATGGAGTGGAGATCATGTCTCATTAATGAGATAGATCATGGAGGTTGAAGCAGTCAACTGAGATCATGGACAAAATATAATGAAAGATCATAGAGCATTCATGATGTAGTGATGGAGGAAGTGGTGCATTTACTACACACATGATGGAGAGGGTACACATTTCATGTAGACATGATGGAGGACTTGGAGAGATAGCGCAGTCAAACATGGAGGATTTTTTCCACATGCACAATGCAGTTTAGAGGTGGGGCAAGACATGGGAAGGATCATAAACTATATAAAGGAGATGAAAGCAACATTGGAGGGATGATTTTTTATTATTCATTTGAGATCTGTTTAGATCTGTAAGTGACATTTGGCATTCCATGCATTCTTATGTTGTTTAGCTAAGTCTGCAGTGTTGTTTAGCACAGGGTGTTTCCAAGTGGGAATCCCACCTCTTTCCTTGAGTGATATCTAAGTAAGAGGGTTGTAATTCATTCATCATTAGGCATTGGTGCCAAACTATTTCCATTCTCTGCAGAACACCTACCTTCAAGAGTTACAGAATTTCTGAAGATTAGTTTGGGAGGTGGAGGTTGTCTTTAGTATTTCACCTAGAGAACCGGTGAAGGATTATTCCTATCACCTTGGGTTTTAAGATCAACATTACAAGGAATTAATTTCAGATCTAGCATCAAGAAAAACTTTATTGACCTCCTATGAGTAGAAATATCATCAAGGATTGCGTAGTCCATTATTGCAGATCCAAAAGAGGAAGGAAATTGCTAGGATTTCAGCTAGTAATCCTGTGAGGGATCATCCCCTCACCTTGCCATCACCATTTCCATCAGACTAGAGTTTATTGAAGAAAATTTTATCAGGCATTGAGTCTCTCCCTCTTGAACAGCATAGTGTTTCTAGCAATGGCATCCCCAGTTGCTACATCTTGAAGGAGGAGAAAGAAGAGACAAGATCTCAAGCTCCTAGCTTAAAGATCTGAAGGAGGGATCAACCCTCAAAGCTCAGATCTGTTTATATAACATATTGTAGCCATCTTTGGATCAGATCTAGCTTTATATCTACATAACCTAATAGTCACAGGATCAAACCCTAGGAGAGTGATTTTCCAAAGTCATAGATATGGAAAATCCTTTTCGGGTTATCTTGGGTTCCCATCACATTAGCAAGATCTTGAATCTTGGCATCATCAAATATCCTGAGCTCCATAGATCTACATTTCCTTTTGCAGCAGATTCATGTACATTAGCAACAAAAGGGATAACGCAATATTTCTTCATGTAGCTCACTAGTTACGCAGTGATAGTTGTAGCATGCTTGCAGGGTGATTCTAGGCCATCTCTTTGGCTAGATTCCCTCATCTTTTGTACATTGTACAACTGAATTCTCTCCACATAATAAAAAGGCTCAGCTTATCTATATATTCTGATGTTCTCTTTATATTTATTTTTTACTTAGTTGCAATCCTTATATTTTGGTTTAGTATTACTACATTCTCCCTTTTGGGATATTACAGTGGTATCAGAGTGTGATCCTTGGCTCAGCTTGTGGACACTTCATATTTTTCATCAAAAGAAGAAGAGGATAGTAGAGATATACTATAATGGAGAGATTAAGTTTTTTTGCATCTTCCTTGAGAACTATGAAGGATCTCTCTAAGGAGATCAATAAGATGAAGGAATAAAGGTAGAAAGAAACCTCAAGAAGGCTTCAAGATGGAGAAGGTCCTATTACTTCTTATCAGCAACAAAGGAGACCAGAGAATCATATATCTCCCCATATATATACTATGCCCATTTTCTCTAAAGAAGGTGAATGGTACAGAAATGAAGAAGAGAAAGAACCTGAGACTCATGAGACTCTCAGTTTGTATCTTGAAGAGTACAAAGCACGGTCTAGAGCATTCAAGGAGAATCTAACTCTCCAATAATACTTCAAAATCAAAGAAGAAAGAGGATTCTATAGCATCAATAGAAGAAAAAGGAACAATAGATTCTATTTTCCCACATTTGATGGATCTTCTCCAAGCACTGTTAAAGATTGCAGGAAAGAGTTAGATGCATTTTTCAGGCTACATCCTGTGGCTGAAAAAGAGGTTGTCTAGATTGCAGAACTTCATCTTCTAGGTGAAGTTAATGATTGGTGGTTTGGTCACATGGAGTATGAAATGGTGACTAAATATTCAGATTTGTTTCACAAATTGAGTGAGAAGTTTGATGTGAGAAAACTAGAGTTGTGTCACAAAGAGAAATTTCCTAAGGGAACAAGGGAGGATGTCAATCTTGTCAATCTGGCCAAAGAGTCACTACATTCACCACCATCTGCAGAAGTACTTGCATCTGGATAAGAGACACTTGCACTTTTTCAAGACAGTCTTGAGCTCTTGACACATAGAGTCCCATGCATGATTCAGGAGATTCATGAGGAAGAGGAGGTAGATTCTAGCATTGGTACATTGATAGAAGAGCAGCCATCACTCTTACTAGTAGTTGGAGACACCATTGTCCCAGTTGGAATAACTCTTGTGTTCTTGCAAGATGTTTCCACACATAAGTTGATCCAAGGTATGCATGCACTTTCATCACACATTGTTTCAGTACATATTATTGAAACTTATGGTGACATCCCATCAGGGCCAATTCATAACCAAGGGTTAGAACAAAATGCTAATTTGGAGCAGCAACATATCACTATGTAAAGGACCCTTGATCAAATCAAGGAGGAGATGAAAAACTATCCTAGTTTTTCATTGATAAACTACATTCAACCCTTTGAGTTGAAATGTGGAATTTAAGAAGATGGGATGAACATGATCCTATGTACAATGGTTGGTTATGAGATCAGCATTGTGCCTTGCTTTGAGATAGCATATACATCATTTTGAAGATCTACAATGCTATTAAGGAGCAACAATGAAAAGAGGAGGACCCATTCCTTATGGGAGCAATCATATGGCAGCTTCATTCATGAAGCAATGGAGAGAAATTTGATAAATGGTAGACATCTTGAGATGGGAAATATTTTCCCCTTTGAAGATGAATCTTTCACAATGATCATCTCACAGCTCAAAGATAACTTCTACCTACAACATATCCAAAACCTTATTGTATTTTGAAGGCCATTGATGAGAAGAAGGTCTCACTACGAGATCTCATTGGAGGTGCACTTCAACATTTCATGGAGTGCAAATTTCTTCATCATTTTAAGGTGGATGATATTCTAAAAAGGGAGGATACGATGTTTATGTAGAACATCATTCATCATCCACATTCGGATGAGTGGGTAAGGATGATGAGAAAGGGGTTGCAAGACCACTTGCCATATATATGACATGGGCCAGAAAGAAGCTCGGTTACGCTGGTTTCTCTTAGGTGAGTTTGGTTACTACCCAAAGGCTCCTATTTCTTTGATCCATGCCTTGAATAACACTCATGTAATGAAGAAGGAGGCATGGTTTCGCTGGATGCTCTTGGGTGAGTATGGTTACCATCCAATAACTCATATTTTTCTGATTCATGCCTTGTTTATCAATGATAGAATGAAAGAAAAGAAGGCATGTTCACTTGGGTTGTCCATGAGAGAGTTTGACAATCACATGACATCTCCTATGTCTATGTGCTTTGTATTATGTGGAACTTGGAATGATGCTCTCATGATGTGTATTAATGGTGCTTACTTTTATTGGGCTGATGTGACATTCCACATGTCTATCAGTGTGTTTTTACTCCATGATGCACATGAGGAGGAGAGAAGGCAACAAGATCTCTTGTTTCTTTGGTTGGTTTTGGGGGAGTTTGGCTTGTCCATCTTGCATGGTGGAGATGGAGGATGGCAGCAAGAGGCCCTACTCCAGTGGTTACTATTGGGAGAATATGGCTTGAAATATTTTTCTACCCATATATCTCTATTTATTCTTTTGCATAATATTGGAATGATGCTTGGATGCAACAAGGCCAACAGGGCTAAAGATGGGAGCATGTCATGGAATGAAGAAATTCTTTGTGAGATGGGACTTTTCCTTTGTGGGAAGAACCACTTTATTTTATGTATCTCATTTATTGATGATGATGTTTGACATCATATAATTGTCACTTGGTACTTATTGGAGAAAGGAGGACATCTAACTATATAGTTGGAGGTCATTCTATGCATTCTCAAGAGGTAACTTTGGAACCAAACATGCATAACAAATTGCAGCAAATGGTGGAGGCCTTCCTTATGTGGATGCCATTTGGAGGCGAATAGATGGCTTTTCATATACTTTTGTAGTTTCTTGAGGACAGGCAACATTTTTCCGGGGAGGACTGTAATATTCCCAAATTTTCACATGATATTTGGAATATTAGAGTTCTTAATTTTCTTAATGAATTAAGTAATAAAAGGGTGGAGGGACCCATAATACTCAAGATCAATAAATATCCACTTTTTGTGTGTGAATGTTGATTAATTAAGAAAATATCAACATAATGGAGTAGTGGGGCAACTATTAATTTGAATGGAGTGGAGATCATGTCTCATTAATGAGATAGATCATGGAGGTTGAAGCAGTCAACTGAGATCATGGAGGGAATCTAATGAAAGATCATAGAGCATTCATGATGAATTGATGGAGGAAGTGGTGCATTTAACGCACACATGATGGAAAGGGTGCACATTGCATGTAGACATGATGGAGGACTTCGAGAGTCAGCGCAGTCAAACATGGAGGACTATGCCCACATGCACAACGTAGTTTAGAGGTGGGCCCAGGCATGGGAAGGCTCATAAACTATATAAAGCATATGAAGGCAACATTGGATGGATATTTTTTTATTATTAATTTGAGATTTTTTTAGATCTGGAAGTGTCATTTGACATTCCATGCATTCTTATGTTGTTTAGCTAAGTCTGCAGTGTCGTTTAGCACAGGGTGTTCTCGAGTGGGAATCCCACCTCTTTCCTTGATTGATCTCTAAGGAAGAGGGTTGTGCTTCATTCATCATCAGGCATTGATGCCACACTATTTCCATTCTATGTAGAACACCTACCTTTAGGAATTACACAATTTCTAAAGATCAGTTTGGAAGGTGGAGGTTGTCTTCAGTATTTCAACTGGAGAACTGATGAAGGATTATTCCTATCACCTTGGGCTTCAAGATCAGACTTCCCAGGAATTCATTTGAGATCTGGAATCAGGCCAAAATTTATTGACCTCCTATCAGCAACAATCCCATCAAGGATTGCACAGTCCATCATTGTAAATCCAAAGGAGGAAGGAATTTGCTAGTATTTCAGCTAGTAATCCTCTGAGGGATCATCGCCTCTCCTTGCCATCACCATTTCCATTAGCTTGGAGTTTATTGCAGCAAATTTTAGTATGAATTGAGTCTCTCCCTCTTTCACAACGTATTTTTTCCAGCAACTGCATCCCCAATTGCTGCATCTTGAAGGAGGAGAAAGAAGAGACAATATCTCAAGCTCCTAGCTTGGGGATCTGAAGGAGGGATCATCCCTCATAGCTTAGATCTATTTATATAACATATTGTAGCCATATTTAGATTATATATAGCTTTAGATATTCATAACCTAGCAGTCAAAGGATCAAACCCTAGGAGGGTGATTTTCCGAAGTCATAGATCTGGAAAATCCTTTCTGGGTTATCTTGGGTTCCCATCACATTGGCCAGTTCTTGAATCTTGGCATCATCAGAGCTCCTGAGCTCCATATATTTTCGTTTCATTTTTCAACAACTTCATGTACATCAGTAGCAAAAGGGGCAGTGCAATATTTCTTCTTGTAGCTCACCCGTTACGCAGTGCTAGTTGTAGCATGTTCGTAGGTTGATTCTAGGCCATATCTTTGGCTAGATTCCTCATATTTTTTACATTGTGTAACTGAATCCTCTCCACATATAAAAATTCTCAACTTCTCTATATATTCTGATGTTGTGTTTAGATTTATTATTTACTTAGTTGCAGTCCTTATATTGTGTTTCAGTATTACTGCATTCTCCCTTTTGGGATATTACAATAGATGTGTTGGTTCATTTGAAAAGCACACTAGAGGCATAGGGTTCAAGTTAATTTTTAAAATGGGATATGAAGGAAAAGGTTTAGGAAAACATGCACAAGGCATGATTGATCCTATTTTGGTTGAGGAGAGACTTAAGAATTTTGGTCTTGGTTATGTTCAATCTATGTTGCAACAAGAATATTGTAGACATGAAACTTGTGGCGAGCATGCGAGTTTGGACAATTTTCAAGACATAAATGTTGATGTTAGTCTACAAAAGAAAGCTGGAAACTCTACAAGTTCATCTCCTCAATAAGTAAAAAAGGATGGACATGCAAAGAAACATATGAGGTATAATTCTTTCCATAGTCAAGTTGATTATGTTTCTGCAAGGCATGACAATTATGCATGCTTGAATGGAAGAAAGAGTTGTTTTGCATATTTTGATATGTTTAACCATGATGTTTCGAGATGCTGGAAGAGGATGAAGACATACAGGAAGCAGATGAAACAAAAAAAACTTGGAAATAAGGTGCATAAGACTTGCAAACATTTCTAGAAGAGGGGACATGTTGTTTCCCAATGTTGGACATTGCATCCAACTAATCATCCCAAGCACATGAGGCAAGAGGACAGAAAGACTAGAGAAAGTGGAACCAAGGATTCCATCATTGATGTGAGAAAAGATGTTTCACATGAAGAATATTTGCAACAACGAAAGTTGTCGTGGATGTGGCTTGGTAAGAAGTGATTTGACTTATTGACATAGTAAGACATACATTCATTTGTACATAGGCAAATTTTAGTTAAGTATGCATGTGTTATGATGTAATCTCACGCTTGTTTGAGCCACCTTGGATCGATGATCAAGGACATGATGTTCAGCTACCTTCTCTAAATTTCTCACCAAAAATTTAAGTGAGTTCAAGGAAGACAATTTTTAACAGGAGGACAAGTGCATCGAGTAAGGGAAGTGTCGACTACCTTTGAGTTATGGTTCAAAGGCACTAGCCATGCAAGGCAAGTATATAGAGGCTGAAAAGAAGAGGGTGTTGTATCTCATTTACTGTACATATCAGTATATCAGTCTTTTGGGGTCCAAAAGATTCCTAATGGGGAGGTGTGATCAAAACTGGCTCATGGACGTAAGTGATAGCTCAAAATTCAAAGTGTTCGGAAGTGTGACAAACCTAAGCGACTGGATAGATCTCGTCTTCCTGATTTCGGCACCATGAACAATTCAAAAGACTGACACCGTATGAAGAAGTTATCATAGCTTGAAAATTCTAGTAAAATGTAAAATTTGGACTTTAAACAAGTTTGACTTGGATTTGGGAAAATAAAAAAGAGAATATTCCAAGGAATATTCCTAGAATATTCCTCAAAATATTCCCCCAAATATTTCATATGGGCCAGTCAGATTTTGAAAAGTATCAACATGTGATTTGGTAGTGGGTTGACCTTTATGAATTTCAACCAACGATAAGCTACCACGTGCCAGGCCCGGAGGCCGCCACGTGGCCCAGGTTCAGTCTTGTAAAATTTGGGACTACATAGGAATTGAACGCCTGACCTCCTGCCTGCAAGCGTCGTATTTTACCGTTGGGCTACACCATAAGTTCTTACCATTAATACGACGTGAGTCTTATTTATGGTGATAAGGTTTCATATTTTGGGCTTGGAGGGTGGCCATCCCCGAGGGCCAGCCACCCCCATAGGACTGCTAGCCCATGACCTGGATTCAAACCCCCTCCAACAAAACTTTAATTCCACGGTTAAAGTTCTAAACGAATTGCATAAGTCTGCCAACGGTTATGGATAGACCAAAACCATGTGACAGCTGCCTTCAACCAAAATTTATTGTCATGATTAAATTGGTGGTTTAACTGGAGTGCCCACCAATTTTGGCAGAATTTTCCAACTTATCTGTAGTTAAGTTCAGTCTCTCCACATTTGGTGGAGAATTTTTGGGTTTCATTGGACAAATCTTGTTTTGGCTCTATCTTGAGCTAGATTCGACCAATTTTGGAGTGCCAATAGTTAATTTCGACTATCTCCAACATTATAGACTCATTGGTCAATGTTTTAGAGCCATAAAAGGAACTTTGAGTAGGTTTTTTCTTCAGAGAATCTCTAGGGGCCACTAGAACCACCATGGGCCAGCAGCAGTTGGAGGCCTAGCTAGGAGAGATAGAGGCCTTATTTAGAAAACCAATAGTCAATTTTGGATGTTTCATATTTTTTGGAACTAATGGTGTGGTTTTTAGAACTTTTAGATTACTTTTGAAGGCCTATATGCTTCAGTGAAGTTACAAGGGCCATCTGTGCCAGCTTTTTCCAGTAGCAGTTCGGGGCCTAGCCAGGGGAACTAGAGACCTTATTCAGTTAACCAATAGTCATTTCTGACTTCAATAAACATTTTGAATCCATTTTTGGAGGTTATAGAAGCTTTTGAGGACTTCTAGAGGTCGATAACCCATCATATAATTTTTCAGTGACCCTAGTGCCAAGGGGTGCCGACAAGTGTTGGAGGCTAAACCGAAATAGATGAAGGCCATTTTTAGTGAACCAATAGTCTATCCTGACTATTTTTGGAATTATGAATCCTACGAAGGGATTTTAACAGCCATTTTCAGACTTCTAGATCTGGAGAACCTTCAGGGAAGTTTTGGGCAGCCCAGGGAAAATCGTGGAGGGAGGCCTAATTTGGGGATGCAGTGCTCATTTTGAGCAAATGATCAGTCCATTTTTGGTGTATGATATGTGCTGGAGAAATTAAGTGAGGGTTCAGGGATAGAAAATAATTCTGAAGGAGTTAGTGCCATGGAGAAGTTGAGTGTATCTTAGAGCACTAATAAAAGGAATCAAGTGTAACGGAGCCTAGATCTGTTTGAAGAGTGATAACAGCCATCAGAGTGATATAAATGGTATTATAAGCTCATTGGTTTAGTTCAATAACCATTGGAGTTAATTTTGGAACTTGTAAAGTAATTTTTTCCATAATCCCATAGAGCCAAGTCAAGATGACAAAAGCTCAAGGAGACGTAGCCCACAATATTTGGTGAACTCCTAGATTAAATTTGTTGTTGTGTGGATTTTTATTTTCTACATTATATTTTTGTTACACATGTTTAATTTCAGCAAAAAACAAATGGACTTAAGATACTTAAACAATTGAAAAACATACACCTATTTCAAGTAAAAATTTCCGGAAAAGTCAAGTACAAGCTAGATCTTTTATTTATTTAACTGAGTGGGAGGTTCTTGAAAAGAATAACAAGTTATCCAACCCATTTTTAGATCACCTTCTATCCTGACAGATGCAATCTTCATCTCATCACCTGATTCAAATCTTAGGCCAATCGGTCCAACACCTACAAATCCTACAATGATGATCTTCTCCTCATCGTATGATTCAAAATCTTGGTCTTGTTGCATGGTATCGGCTGTATTCTACACTGAATTTCTTCCATTCCTCTTTGGCATCAACTCCAATATGATTTCCAACAGTTGTCCTCATTATGCCCTTCTTCCTCACAATGAGTACAAGATGGATTTTCTTCCTTTCTCTCAGTTGTTGATGTCATCTTTGGGTAGTTATCTTGCTCATTATTCCCCATAATTTCAATATTTACAACCTTCACACTAGCTTATTCAAGGGTTTTAGGTTCAAAAAATAACAATGAATGACACAAAAAACTATGCAAAGAGCCAACGTATTTCATCAAAGTCTTAGGAGAGTCTAATTAAACATTCAATGCTAATTTTTGTTTCCTAAACTCCTCTATAAAATTATGAAAATTTTTACTGTTAATTTGTTTCAAATGTTTCGATTCCATCATGTCCTTCTGTCTATATCACAATGGGTAAAAATTTCCTCTTAAAGCAGAAACAAACTCGGACCAAGATGAAATAAGTTTACGATTACTCTTACCACCTTTCTGCAGTTTTATTTCACACTATTTGAGAGGAGTTCCACTTAGTCGAAGAGATGCTAAGTGGATATTGGCCTCGTCCTCTTTTATTTTTTGTATGTGGAAATTTATTCAGCCTGTTTTATTGAGATATCTAGCTTTTCTACATTAGATTCTGCATTAAACATAGGCAAATCAAAATTGACATCCAACTTGAAAATTTGATTTTTATTAGCTTTTCTACTTTTAGAACGATGAGAATATGAAGAAAAAGTGGAGCATTCACTAGAATATTGAGATGGGGGTTCATGAGGATTTTATCCTCCTCCTTGATTTACTGAGGCATAATTATCTCATTATTTATTATCCTACTTCGCCATTTTCTTCTCAAAATTTGTAAACATTTTTTCAACCTTGTATACCATGTTGTAAAAGGATTCTCAAAAATTTCACTCTTCCTCCAACCAAGCATCTTCATTAGCCATTTTCCTTCTTCATGTTGCATGCCCTTCTTCTGGATCAAAGGATTTAACTTTACCTTCACCCATTTGTATTTATTCCCTAATTATCATACACTTGCAATTCACATCAACATAAGACCCACTCGGATACCAAAATTGATCCAGATCTTCTTACTTAAAGGATGCATATAATATTGCATTTAAAATAGCATGTAACCATAAGATGCACACATATAAAATGTGTGGAAATAAAATTCAACCATGAGAAATAAAGGCATGCAAAAGTTGATAACGAAGTTCACCTAGTGTGGGTTACATCTCCAGGTCCTGCTCAACGTGGGGAGACATATTTCATTAATATTTAGTGAAATAAAAATTCATATAATTACAAATGACAATTATCCCTCCACTTCCAGCGATGGCTAAAAATGCATACCTCTGATGAAGAAACAGACTGCAAGGTTGAATTCCTAGCAAAAAATCATGAAAGTTGACTATAAAATCAACCATGTTTAGCGATCGTGACCTTTGGGGCTAAAGGGAATATTTTAGATTTCCTATAGATTATCTTTGGGAAATATACCTTGCAATATTCTAGGAATATTTATTGAAAAACATGACGAAGAGGGTCATAATTCTAGCAGGCACAGGGTTCTGTAGGCTTGGTAATAGGCAGATGGGTTACGTTCATAGCTCATCCTTCCTATCGCTCATCGAATGATTGTTTAAATAAGTGTGGGATGGAAGACCTCCCTGTAGAAATTTATCAATACTGATAGTATTACCAGATTCTCCTGATATAAAAAATTAATCTTATGTTAAATACAAAATCCTTCCACTTAATTCTTTGCGAAAATTAAATCGGCAATTGCAAAACACATGAAGAAAATCAATCGCACATAAACACAGTTGTTTTACGGGAAAGATTAAAGCTAAAAACCCCAACTATCATATATTATGTATATCAATGGAATCAAGTAATAATCTCATACAAATGTTAGTACATCAAGCTCTCAGTATAATCAACAATCATTACACATTGTCATGCAGAATTTTGCATATCTATGCACCAATTTCTTGCCTCCTGACAGCTTGCGTCCACTGTGCAATTCCTTTTGAAGAAAACCTCTGAATGAATTTGAATTGGCCTTGCCTTGACTGCGCAATCCTTATTGGAAACTCCAATTTGTGTCAGACGCATTGAATGCATCACTATAGTCACAATAGATAGTCCATCTCACCCTTTCACCTATCTCTCCACTGGGTCTCCACTAGATCTGACCTGCAAGTAGTTAACTGTTGTATTTGTTCAGTTTCAAGTGAGTCTCTAGTTACTAATTAATTAAATAATTAATTAACTAAACTCTCACAAGTGTCTCTTCAGTTAGAACTAGACACAACTAGCACAACTAAGTTTAACTCACTTAACTGAGTTAAACTGAATAACAACTCCCCTAACTACTATTCCAACTTTGTCACAACTTTGCCACTTCAGTTCTAACTGATTCCTCCATGCATGAGTCACCAACCACCCTAGGATGTGTAATCCCTTAAGCCCATTTATTTTCCAAATCTGTTCACTGAAATAAAGTGCTCCAAGAGAATAAGTTGATATTTATTGTCGGATTATTATTAAGGGCTAATTATAATCGGCATGCATCTATTTTTAGATTAACGATCTATAAATAGATTTCACCCAATATTCTAAAAATATAATCTCATATATTTTTTGCATTTGACCAACCATCTACAAGTACCATCTTACAACTTATAGAATATGCTCACCATGTCTAAAAATAGACATAGACCTAAAAATAGCTTGCGGGCCCCACTTAGTGAAGGTGCTTAATTTTCACTAAGCTCATCATATTTTTGAATCTCAACACTCCCTCTCAACAAGATAGGGATTATCCTTCACCCCGATCCTACCTCTATGGTATTCAAATTTTCTCTTGCTAAGTGCCTTCGTCAGAATATCTACATCCTGATCTTCCATAGGAATGTGCTGAAGCAACATGATCTTCCGCTGCACAAAATCTTTGATATGATGATATCAGATATATATATGTTTAGATCTATCATGAAACATAGTATTAATCAAGAGTTTAATGCAAATTTTATTATCACAATGTAACACTGTAGGATCTAAATGAGAACCGAACAAATTGACCAAGATCTTCCTCATCTAGATAGTCTCACATGCAGCTTGACTTCCTGCCATGTACTCTAATTTAGCTGAAATAACTGCGACGGATCTTTGTTTTCTATTGTACCAAGAAAATTCTGTAGATCAGATACTAAAAACCCCTCCTGATGTGCTCTTTATGTCTGTTGGGCTGCCTGCCCAATCTGCATCCATGAAGCCATGCAACTTCACTTCATACTTCTATTTGTACCATAAGCCATACTAATATGTGCCCCTGATATACCTTAGGACATGCTTGCCTACCTTCCAAAAGAGCTTGGTAGGCTTAACCATCACTTGACTAATCTGGTTCACCATATAGCATATGTGCGGTCTTGTATTAACTAAATACATGAGCGAACCCACCAATTGTCGATAAACAGTGGAATCCACTACCTCTGCCAATGTAGCATCCTCTTTCCTCCAATTTCCTGGAAGAGGAGTATCCATGGGCTTGCAGTCCTCCATGTGAAACTTACCAAGTATCTCCCAAGCATACTTTCCTTGAGACAAAAACAGTTCACTTTCTCACTTCCATATTTCCAATCCAAGGAAATAATGAAGGAGGCCCAAATCCTTCATCTCAAACTCCTTTGCAATAAATGCCTTGCATGAGTGTATCAAATGCTCATCACCCGTTAGTATTAAATCATCAACATAAAGAACAATGATTAAAAGCTTACCCTCCACTAGAATTTGGTACATGTTTGCATATGCCTCACTCTTGGTGAAGCCAAGTCTAATGAAATAGCTATCGATCCATGTGTACCAAGAATGGGGTGCTTGCTTCAACCCATATAATGCTCTTTTGAGTCTGCACACATGCAACTCACTACTGAAGATCTCAAATACTTCAGGTTTCTCAATGTACACTTCTTCCTCAATGATCCGATTAAGGAATGTGGTCTTCACATCCATCTGATGAATGTGCCAACCCATCTGCACTGAGAGAGCAAGGATGGTCCTTATGGAAGAATATTGTGCGACAGGTGCTAAGGTTTCTTCATAATAAATCCCCTTGATCTGTGAGAAGCCCCAGACAACAAATCTTGCCTTATACTTCTCAATGCTCCCATCAGCAGCTTGCTTTGCCTTGTAGATCCATCTTGAACCTACCACTGATTTACCAACCGGCCTTGGAACAAACTCCCAAGCATTTTTTCTGAAAATGGAGTCATACTCCTCCACCATGGCATCTACCCATGTGGGCTCCTACGCTGCTTCTTCAAAAGAAGATGGCTCTGTCATGATACACTTGCCCATAAGAGCCATGTATCTAGTAAATAATTCAGGTGACTATCTCTGTCTACGCTATGATGTAGGGACTCCTACATCCTGTGCCGCATCAAGCTTCAGTCTCTCAGCTTATGTGGTACGCCTTCTGCCTGTTCTAATGTTTGGATCTATGTGAGTGGACTCCTCCACTCCATGATCCTCCTCCTATGGCTGATCCACATCTTGTTGAAAATGCAACAAGATGATGGAGCTTAGTGAAATGAAGTCGCCTTCACTAAGTGGGCCCGCAAGCTATTTTTGGCGCAAAGTCTATTTTTAGACTATGTCTATTTTTATACATATGGATCATGGTCTATGAGTTGCAGGATGCTATTTATGGATGATTGGTCGAGTTGGTAAAAGTAGATGGACCTCTATTTTTAGACTGCCAGGCTAAAAATAGAACAATCAAATATTATTAACCCTTAATAATATTTAGACTATAAACATTATCTTTTCCTCTTGGAGCACTTCGGTTTGATGCTTGGATGTGGCACATGCAGCTGACAGAAGGAAATACACTTTTCCTAAGGGTTAGTTGATCTATTGCATGGTTGACTTCAGTTAGAACTCAAGTGGCAGAGTTTGGTGGAGTTGATGAGATAGTTGGTGGAGTTGTGTTCGGTTTAACTTAGTTGAACTAGTTTTATTTAGTCTAACTGAAAAATACACTAGTGATGAGTGGTGTGAATTAATTATTAATTAATTCACTAATTATTAACTCATAAATCAACTAAAGAACACATCAGTTAACTGCAATGCATGGACAGTTCAGTGGAGACCAATGTTAGAGGTGGGTGAAAGGGTGAGTTTGCTATCAGTTGTGACTATTGGCTGTGCATGAGATTTGCACACACATTGATGGAGATTTCCAATGAGGATTGCGCAGTTGGAGCTAGTGGGATTTGAACTTGGATCTCATTCATTACTCACTTGGATTGCGCAGTAGAGGCAGGCAGACTTGTGGAGGAGATTTGAACCCAGGACTTGTTCAAATCTCATATAGTTTGTGTGTAACTTTTGGAGATAGTACTGAGTACTTGTGAGGAGTATTGTGCTATGTATTGTTACATGTTCTCTATCATTATAATATACAGATAGCTGGGGGTTTTCAACTATTGCTTTCCTCATTACATCATGTGTTGATATGTGTGCTTGATTATGTTTTAATGAGCGCATGCGACTGCTTTCTATTTCCGCATATTGATGATCAATTGTAGAAGAGGTTATGTATTATGCATGAAGCTTAAATAGTGTGTAATCAGGATAATCTCGGTGAATAATTCAGCTATTATTAAAATTTCTACATGGTATCAGAGCGAGATTGATCATCGGATCTATTACAGTGATTACAATTATTTCGGTAGATAGAGTCTGTAACGGGCCAGGTAGCCTCTGGATCCATCCTTTCTCTGAAAGGTGATATATCCAGTAAATGCCCCTACAGCCAATCTCTGTGCTAGAAATAATTTTTTCTCACAGATCGGAAGCTGTTGAGTTTTGAGCTGGTGGAATTCGAATTTGCAGCAGAATTTGGAATTCGAATTTGTAGCAGTTTTCTTGGTGTCGAAGTTAAAAAGTATTTCAAAGGATTGCGACTGGAATATACCCTTGAGGGCAGTTCGAATTATGTTGCATGGAAGGACAGAATGGAGGCGGTATTAGATGATAATGGGCTGAAGGATTTCATAGAAGCTGAGATCCCAAAACCTACTGGTGCTGCTCAAGTTGAGGCTTGGCAAAAGAAGATGGCAAAATGTCGAAGGATTTTGTTGGAGGGCGTGAAGGATCACATTGTATCTAGCATGCATGGAAAAGATTCTCCATACTTGATGTGGAAAGCGTTGACAAATTTATTCCAAAGCAAGAGCGACCAAAGGAAGTTGGCGCTCAAGGATAAACTTAGACATATAAAGATGGAGAAAGGCAACAGTATGCCGAAGTACCTCACGAAGTTCATCCAATGCAGGGATGAGCTGGGAAGTGTGGGGGTGACTGTCGATGATGAGGAATTGGTGAGATTGGCTCTCCTTCATCTTTTGAAGAGTTGGCATGCCTATCAAGATTCTGTCAATGGTCGGGAGAAATTGCCAGGATGGGAGCGACTTTGGTCGGATCTTGTGCAAGAGGAGATAAGGCGGAATACCAGGGACGGATCTTCATCAAAGGCATCTGATGAAGAAAATTGTGCTTTGGCTGCCAAAGCAAAGAAGGGGAAGAGAAAGAAAGCTTCTCATTCCGGTGTGAAAGGTAAGAAGCAGGACATGTCCAAGGTGAAGTGTTTTCACTGTCACCAACACAGACATTATGCCACAAATTGTCCGCAGAAGAAGAAAAATAAGCAAGCTGCTGGATCTGCAGTGGGAGAGGCCTTAGCCTCGCAGTTTGAGCTAGATTTTTCGTTGATCGCATGCTTGGTCTCAAGTGTGATGGGATCAGTATGGTTCTTAGACAATGGTGCGTCTTTTCACATGACTGGAGATCGAGATATGTTTTCAGATCTGGATGAGAAAGATCTTGGAGTGCACATCGAGATGGGCGATGATGGTAGATATAGTGCGACTGGTATCGGTACCATTTCCTTTGAGAGGGAGTCTAGTAAACCCTTCGTATTGAAGGAAGTGATGCATGTTCCAGGATTGAAGAAGAATCTGATCTCTGTGGCGATGTTAGAAGACAAGGGGTATGATGTGGTCTTCAGCGAAGGAAAAGCTTTCCTGCGCAGTAAGACAAATGGAGAGACCCGGAAGATAGGGGTTCGAGTCAAGAACCTTTATCAGTTGCAAGTAGATGGCTGCGCAGCAATGCCATGCAAGGTGGAAGGAATGGTGAGCCGAGATGATGGCGAGCTGTGGCACTGGAGATTGGGCCACCTTCACCATGGAGCTTTGAAGATACTGCAGTAGATTTCTACTGGGCTTCCTAAGGGCACTCTTGCGCAGTCAGATCAGTGCAAGGGGTGTACCTTGGGAAAATTTGTGAAAGCCACCTTTCACGAGAAGGATAGTCGCGCCACAACGATCCTTGAGAGAGTTCACACAGATGTGTGTGGACCTTTCTCAGTAGCTTCGATAGAAAAGAACAAGTACTATGTGATCTTTGTTGATGATTTCTCTCGGAAGTGCTGGATCTTCTTCATGCAGAAGAAGAGCGAGACATACTCAAAGTTCTGTGAGTTCAAGGCGCTGGTTGAGAAGGAATCGGGGAAGCATGTGAAGGCTCTTAGGAGCGACAATGGTGGTGAATTCATCTCTGCCGAATTCAAGGACTTTTGCAGTGCAGAAGGAATTCAGAGAGAGCTCATAGCACCTCATAACCCACAGCAGAACGGGGTTGCTGAGCGGAAGAACAGAACGATCGTGGGTGCTGCACGGGCGATGTTGCATGATCAGGGCCTACCCCTTCACTTGTGGGCCGAGGCATGCAATACTGCAGTGTATGTGCAGAACCGTTGTCCTCACAAGATTCTTGGCATGAGTACACCGGAGGAGGCGTTTTCTGGTAAGAGACCTGACATTTCTCATTTGAGGATTTTTGGTTCACTTGTCTACTTGCATGTGATGAAGGATGCCAAAAAGAGAGTTTGGATCCGACCGCGAGAGGGTTGGAATATTTGTGGGGTACACTGATACACCCCAACTATCGTGTGTATTTTCCGGGCAGTCGGATTACTGTTGTCGACGGGATATCAAATTTCAGGAGGAGAAAACCATGAAGTGTTCACTTGAGAGGGAGCCACACTTGCATGCAGATGAGGAGCTATTAGTTCCTAAGGATGAGATTTCGGATGTGGATCAACCACAAGAGGAAGTTCATGGAGTGGAAGAGACCACTCATGCAACGCCAACCATGAGAGGGCGCAAGCACACTACAGAAGCTAAGTGACTAGCTCAAGATGCAGAGAAGGTTGTAGGACCACCTACAACATAGTGCAGACAGAGACAGTCACCGGATCGGTACACTAGATACATGGCTCTTGTGAGAAAATGTGTCGTGACAGAGCCATCCTCTTTCGAGGAAGCTGTGGAGGACCCCGCATGGGTAGATGCCATGGTGGAAGAATATGATTCTATTGTCAAAAACAGTGCATGGGAGATTGTCCCGCGACCGGAAGGGAAATCAGTGGTGGGTTCGCGATGGATCTACAAAGTGAAGCAGGCGGCTGACGGGAGTGTGGAGAAGTACAAGGCAATATTGTTTCCCGAGGCTTCTCACAGATAGAGGGGATCGATTATGAGGAGACCTTTGCACATGTCGCAAGGTATTCTTCCATACAAACGATCCTAGCTCTCTCAGCGCAGATGGGGTGGCACATCCATCAGATGGATGTAAAGACTGCGTTCCTTAACAGAGTCATTGAGGAGGAGGTGTACATAGAGTAGCCCGAAGGTTTTGAGATCTTCAGCAGTGAGTCTCATGTGTGTAGACTCAAGAGAGCACTGTATGGGTTGAAACAAGCACCTCGTGCTTGGTACACACGGATATATAGTTATTTCACCAGACTTGGATTCTCCAAGAGTGAGGCGGATCCTAACCTGTACCAGATTGTGGTGGAGGGGAAGTTGCTGATCATTGTACTGTATGTAGATGATCTGATTTTGACGGGTGATGAGCTGTTGATACTTTCATGCAAGGAGGATCTTGCTAGAGAGTTTGAGATGAAGGACTTGGGCCTCCTTCATTATTTCCTGGGATTGGAAATTTGGCAGCGCAGTGATGGACTATTTGTTTCTCAGGGTAAGTATGTCCGGGAGATACTGGAGAAGTTCAACATGCATGGCTGCAAGCCTGTTGATACTCCTCTTTCTGGAGGTTGGAGGAAGGAGGATGCTACTTCAGCGGAGGTAGTGGATGCCCTTTGTTTATCGGCAGGTTAATTGGGGTCGCTTATGTATACGGTCAATACATGACCCGTGGTCAATACATGACCGATATATGCTATGTTGTTAACTTGACTTTTGCGAAACTATGGATTGCAAGCCTACCAAACTTTATTCTAGAAGGTAAACTAGCATGTATTTAGTTATCTTAGAGGCACATCGGTATATGGCTTGTGGTACGGACGGGGAGGATGAGGTGAAGCTGTGTGGCTTCACGGATGCAGATTGGGCAGGGAGCCCAACAGACAGAAAGAGCACATCTGGAGGGATCTTCAGTATCGGGTTGACAACATTTTCTTCATACAGCAGGAAGCAGAGATCCGTGGCACTCATCTCAGCAGAGGCTGAGTATATGGCAGCAAGCTTGGCTGCATCCGAGGCCATATGGATGAGAAAGATCGTGGTCGGGTTGTTCGGTTCGCACTTGGAGCCTACTGTGATTTATTGTGATAACTAGAGTTGCATTAAACTCTCGGCTAATCCAGTATTTCATGATAGATCCTAACACATCGACGTCAGGTACCATCATATCAGATATTGTGTGCAACGGAGAATCATGTTACTTTCATATATTCCCACGGAGGATCAGGATGCTGATATCTTGACGAAGGCGCTCACCAGGAGCAAGTTCGAATACCACAGAGGCAGGATAGGGGTTGCAGATAATCCATATATTGTTGAGAGGGAGTGTTGAAAATGCAACAAGATGATGGAGCTTAGTGAAATGAATTCGCCTTCACTAAGTGGGCCCCGGAGCGCTATTTTGGCGCAAAAGTCTATTTTTAGACTATGTCTATTTTTAGACATATGGATCATTATCTATAAGTTGCGAGATGCTATTTATGGATGGTTGGTCATGTTGATAAAAATAGATGGACCTCTATTTTTAGACATATGGGTGGTTTCTATTTTTAGACTGCCAGGCTAAAAATAGATATGTCGAATATTATTAGCTCTTAATAATATTTGGACTCTAAACATTATCTTATTCTCTTGGAGCACTTCAGGTTGATGCCTGGATGTGGCACATGCAGCTGACAAAATACGTTTTTGTGGAAGGGTTAGTTGAGCCCCTGCGTTGTGCATGGTTGACTTGATTAGAACAGAGTGGCGAGTTTGGTGGATTTGATAGGGCAGTTGGTGGAGTTGTGTTCGAGGTTTTAACTTAGTTGAACTAGTTGTATTTAGTCTAAGTGAAAAATACACTAGTGATGAGTGGTGTGAATTAATTATTAATTAATTCACTAATTATTAACTCATAAATCAAGCTAAAGAACACATCGGTTAAGCACATGATGCATGGAAAGTTCGGTGGAGACCAGGTGTTAGAGGTGGGTGAAAGGGTGAGTGTGACTATCGGTTGTGACTATACACATTGCATGAGATTTGCACACACATTGATAGGTGCCAATGAGGATTGCGCAGTATAAGCTAGGGGATTCGAACTTGGATCTCACTCATTACTCATCTTGGATTGCGCAGTAGAGGCGGGCAGACTTGTGGAGGAGATTTGAACCCATGACTTGTTCAAATCTCAGTTAGTTTGTGTGTAACTTTTTGGAGATAGTACTGAGTACTTGTGAGGAGTATTGTGCTATGTATTATTACATGTTCTCTATCATTATAATATACAGATAGTTGGGGGTTTTCAGCTATTTCTTTCCCCATTACATCCTGTGTTGATATGTGTGCTTGACTATGTTTTAATGAGCGCATGTGACTGCTTTCTATTTCCGCATATTGATGATCAATTGTAGAAGAGGTTATGTATTATGCATGAAGCTTAAATAGTGTGTAATCAGGATAATCTCAGGTGATAATTCAGCTATTAGAAATTTCTACACATCTTGAGGCTCATCTTTGGGAGCGAGTAGCCCTCTACATCTTGATGTAATATCTCCCATCTCAAGCGACAACTTCATGGCTTTCACCTCATTGAATTTTAAATCATTAAGCACCACAATCATTCAAATATTTGGAAAGTACACATTATATAGCAAGTGTTTCACATTAATACCCTAAATATTCCTTTAGTAGTCGGCTCTGACTTCTTCACGGCATCCTTTGTCACATGAATGTAAACAAATGAGCCAAAAATCTTGAATGAGAAATATCGGGCTTCTTACCGGTAAAAGCTTGTCGGTGTACTCATGCCAGAAGTACTCTACGAGGACAACATTTTTGCACATAAACTGCAGTGTTGCATGCTTCCGCCCACAAGTGCATCGGTAGGCCCTGGTCATGCAACATAGCTCGTGCAACACCCACGATCATTATGTTCTTCCTCTCCACAACCCCATTCTGCTGTGGGTAATGAGGCGCTATGAGTTCTCTTTGAATTCCTTCTTTGCCACAGAAGTCTATGAATTTACTCGAGATATATTCACCACCATTATTGCTCCATAGAGCCTTTGCGTGCTTCCCCAACTCCTTCTCCACCAATTCTTTAAACTCACATAACTTTGAGAATGTTTCGCTCTTCCTCTGAATGAAGAAGATCCAACATCTACGAGAATAGCCATCAACAAAAATAACATAATACCTGTGTTTTGCTATTGAAGCAACCCAGAAAGGTCCACACACATCTGTGTGAATTCTCTCCAGGATCACCGAAGCACGGTTCTCCTTCTCATGAAAGGTGGTCTTCACAAACTTACCCAAGGTAAATCCCATGCATAATATGGCTATAAGGGAAATAGTACCCTAGGGAAGTCGATAGAATTCTCTTGCCAAAATCTTCAAGGAGCCATGAACAGATATTTAATCTCTTGTGCCATATTTCTCCCTCATCCCGACTCACCCTTCCTTCTGCTTCCATCATTGCGGTAGCAACCATCTACCCTCCGGCTGTAGAGATTCTTAACTTGAATCCCTATCCTCTTGGTTTGACCCATTGTTTTATGTTGCAGAAAAGCTTTTCCCTCACTGAAAACAACGTCATAACCTCTGTCCTCTAACATTGTGACTGAGACCAAGTTCTTCTTCAGACCTAGAACATGCATAACATCTTTCAACAGAAATGGTTTAGCTGACTCCTTATCAAAGCTAATGGTTCCAATTTTGGTAGCACTGTATCTACCATCCTCGCCCATCTCTATATACATTTGGAGATCCTTCTCCTCCAAGTCACTAAACAACTCCTTGTCTACCGTCATATGGAAGGAAGCACCACTATCAAGATACCACACTAATACCATTTCGCTTGAAGCCTTCTTGTTCTTCTTTTTCTCTGGGCAGTTAGTGGCGAGATGCCCATGTTCGTGACAGTGAAAAGACTTCACTTTGGACAAATCTAGCTTCTTTCCTTTAGCCTCGGATTTTGGATGGGATTTATTCCCCTTCCCTTTCCTTTCTTTGGCAGCCAAAGTAAAATTCTCTTCATCATCATTCTTTGATGAAGATCCATCCCTAGTACTTCGCCTTATCTCCTCTTGCACTAGATCCGACCAAAGTTGCTCCCAATCCGGCAGTTTCTCCTGTGCATTGACAAAGTCTTGATAACTGTGCCAACTCTTCAGTAGCCCAAGGAGAGCCAAGCTCATAAATTCATCATCCGCAACTGTGATTCCCCCACTCCCCAACTCATCCCTACATTGGACAAACTTCATGAGATATTTTGGAATACTGTCGCGCTTCTCCATTTTGATTTTTCTGAGCTTATCTTTCAATGCCAACTTCTCCAGTATTCTTGCTTTGGAAAAATATATGTCAAAGCCTTCCACATTGCAAATGTAGTGAGAAAACTCCTAGTAAAGGCTTGTCACAATATGGTCTTTCACACCTTCCAACAAAATTTTTCTTGTCTTCGCTACCTTCTTTTTCCATGCATCAAGTAATGCAACATCACTAGAAGTACACTTAGGAACATCGTTATCAATGAAATCCTTCAGTTCATTATCTTCAAGCATTGCTTCCATCTTGTCCTTTCAGGCTATGTAGTTTGAGCTACCCTCAAGGGAATACTCCAATCGCAACCCATTGAAAGCCATTTCATTGAATACTAAACTATCACACCAAGAAATTTTTAGCCTTAAATTCAAAATTTCTGACACCATTATTTTAGCTTCAGTTTTCAATCTCCAGCCATGAATTAACACGATTATTCTGTAAAAAAATTTAATACTAATATTGGCCACTGGAATTCTCTAGTCTAACAAATTAATATTATGTTAAATACATAATCCTTTCACTTAATTCTTCATGGAAATTAAATTGCCAATTGCAAAACACATATGAAGCAAAAGCAATCGCACATAAACACAGTTGTTTAACGGGAAATCTTAAAGATAAAAACCCCAACTATAATATATTATGTATATAAATGGATCATGTAATAATGTCATACAATGATTAGTACATCAAGCTCTCAGTACAATCAGCAATCATTACACATTGTCATACAGAAATTTGCATCTCCATGCACCAATTTCTTTCCTCCTGACAGCCTCCCTCCACTGCGCAATCCCAGCTGAAGAAGACCCCTGAATGAATTTGAATTGGCCTTTCCTTGACTGTGCAATCCTCATTGTCGTCTCCAATGTGTGTCAGATGCATTGAATGCATCACTATAGTCACAACAGATAGTCCATCTCACTCTTTCACCTATCTCTCCACTGGGTCTCCCTTTGGGCCCGACATGCAAGTAGTTAACTGCTATATTTTTTCAGTTGCAAGTGAGTCTCTAGTTGTGAATTAATTAAATAATTAATTCACTAAACTCTCACTATTGTATCTTCAGTTAGAACTAGATACAACTAGCACAACTGAGTTTAACTCACTTAACTGAGTTAAACTGAATAACAACTCCCATAACTACTCTTCCAACTCTATCACAACTTTGTCACTTCGATTCCTAGCCAGGTACTCTATGCATGATTCTGTACTAAAGTGCATAATTCCTTGACCTTGAAGTTGCCAAATCACTGTTCACTGAAATAAAGTGCTCCAAGAGAATAAGTTGATATTTATTGTCGGATTATTATTAAGGGCTAATAATAATCGACATGCATCTATTTTTAGATTGATGATCTATAAATAGACTTCGCTCAATATTCAAAAAATAGAATCTCATCTATTTTTCGCATTTGACCAACCATCTACAAATAACATCCTGCAACTTATAGAATATGCTTACCATGTCTAAAAATAGACATAAACCTAAAAATAGCCTGTGGGCCCCACTTAGTCAAGGTGCTTAATTTTCATTAAGCTCATCATCTTGTTGAATCTCGATACTCCCAACGAAGGCCACTTGGCCCACTGACAGTGGGCTCTCTACTAGTCTATTGGCCAATCGACGATTACAATGTTGAGGCTTGATATTGGTTTGTTTTGTGTGGTGTCTTTTTTATTGGGTCATTGTTTTAACATTTCCAATGGACCGGTCGACGATCCCCTTGGGCAAGTCTGACTCCTGCCAATGTTTTTTAATGTAATATATATGTGTGTGTGTGTGTGTGTGTGTTGGCCGGATAAATCGTTCTTGCGGACAAGACCGATCTCCCTAGTGTCAGAAGACAATCTAGCAACAAACGAACAACTAAGTTTGTCTTTCTCTAGATATATTCGTTTTACAAATAAATGTTATGAAGGCGTCGATCCTACCTTAGATCCAAATGCTTATTTGCGGTCGCAGTGCTTCCGTTGCATCAATAATCCTTCGTCGCAACAAGGGCCCTTTTGTCACAAGAAAGTATCATGTTTCGTTTGATCTGCAATCACAAACAATAAAATATCAATAGCACCTGTATAACAAATAATCATAAAACATACCTATCATAGTGATCAAGGAATCTATGAAATAAACGATCAAACGACAACTTATTGAATTAAACAATCGAACGACAATTTATTGAGAAAAACAGAACTTGATTGTATTAATCTTAAAATATACAGAAGAACCTTACAACCTTTGCCTTGATGTTCGAAAGGCCTTCCCGGGGTCCGAAGTAGGAATCTCCTCTACTCTGATAAGTCTTGCACTCTTCCTCCAGAAGCACAAAGAGGTATGTGATCTTTCCTCTCAAAAGCTCAGCAGAAGGAAATCTAAATCTCAACAGCACTTCAGCTCAAAAATCTTCTCCAAAAAACTTCTTGAACCTTAATCCTCAATCTCCAAAATCTCCATCCCAACTTCTCTTGTGTTAACCCTTTTAGGCTACCCAATGCTTCCTTTTATAGAGCAGATGAGGAGGTTAGGATTCCACCTTCAAAGGGATAGAATCCTCCTTCAAAAGGGATAGGCTCCTCATATCAAGGGATTAGTTCCTTAAGGTATGGGATACATGCACCTTATCAAAGCGTACTCATCCCCAAAAAATCTCATCCAGAACCTTCCAGAATTGACCAAAATTCAACTTTTTTGGTTTAATTTCGCGCTTTTTGACTTTACAGGGGTACCGCACCTATAACACAGAGAAAGTGCGTTCTAGAACGCAGTTTATCTTCACATTAGCTGCGTACCCAAGCTAAAAACGCATGCAGGCTTCATGTTACCTGCGTACCTTGAGTTTCAGAGATTTTTAGGGTTTTTCTTCCAGTTTCAGGGCTTGGAATGAGGAACAAAGGTTGTAGGACTTGCAGAGGAGGCATGTATGAGTGTTTATGAGCTCATACAGTCAGCAAAATGTCAAGGTGACAGTTTTCAGTGTAACAGTGTGTGTGTGTGTTTTTGAGCTTTTTAGGGTTTTTCCTCCATTTTCAGGGCATGGAATGAGGAACAAAGGTTGTAAGACTTGCAGAGGAGGTAAGTATGAGTGTCAATGAGCTCATACAGTCATCTAGATGTCAAGGTGACATTTTTCAGTGTAACAGTGTGTGTGTGTGTCTATATATATATATATACACACACACACACACATATAACGACTGTTGGGTTAGCCAACAAGGCTTGACCTCCCACTAGCTAGATAATGTTTTTTAAAAAATATTTACCTACAACGGTTAAAACTCCCTTCGATTTTTTCGAAGTTCATTGGACAAATTAATTAGGTGAAAATTTTTTCACTTCCGGCTGCCGCAAAAGTGAAAAAAGTCACCTCATTAATAAAATATCTAGCTATTGACTGGTTGCTCGTGGGACAACCTAACTGGCTTGTACTTTTGACTGGGTCACTGACTAGGTTGTTGACGTCATGCTGATGTCACCTGCAATGACTTTCCTTTTGATTGGTCCTTTGCGAACCATACTTCCATGTAACCTTATTGACATTAGCATCCCTATGAATGCTATCCATGTTGCAGATGTTAGTGACACATCTTGTCCCGGTGGGTCCTACATGAAAAATTTTAGCTATTTCTTAAAAAATTCAACATGACATAATTTTCATAGATGGTGTCATATTGAGGTGTCTTTCACTCCATTGGGTTCAAAACGATGATCTCTTCGATTTGAGATAGATTTTGTTGAGTTTCAAGGAATTAAAAAAATTTGGCCTTTTATGATCCCCTTGGATCAACCATGAAAGTTGTACCATTTTAACGAATTTTCACCATCACTTTTTCTTTTGACATCAAACATTAAGGAGATCTATTACAACCCTATTTATGACCCTAGATTTATATTGATGGAATTTTGCATCTACCATGTTGAAACACTAAACATATACCGTAGGAAGAAAAATGAGTTTTTCATCACTCTTGGTTCACTGAAAAGGAACAATTGAGACATATCATATAACATTTTGCTAAAAATATATGTCAAACCCTTGATAAACAACTAATGATGGAGATATGAGATGGGTTCATACCTCTTATTAAGATTGTGTGATCCTCATTGATGTTGTTGTAGGAGATCCCACTTAAATCCTTGAAGGTATTGATCCTTCTCACAAAGATTCAATTTTCACTCATTCCACCAATATCCCACAAATAACACAAAAACACGTAAAAATATTATTTTCAAACAATGTGAAGGTAAGAAAAATTGTAGATCTCTCAAGACAATCCATGTCTAAATACTTGTGCACTAAAAATTATGTACTTGATGCGAAATAATATAATCTCTATTAAGAAATTAATAATTACAATGCTTATACCTTGAGTGACATTGTAAAATTTCCTCATAGCTCTTTGGCTCCAAGATCCTCCTTGTCCCAGATTCATAAGCAAGGAAACCTGTGAAACTGTATCTAATCAAGAAAACCTCTCTCTTTGATATTTTGGCAGCATATAGCTACCTATAACTTTTCCCATTAGCTCTCTATTAGGAATGACATCATTGAATATAATTGGTGAGTATGTAAGAGGATGAATCCTACTGAATTCAAGTCTAATAAGAGTTCCAAAGTCCATTAAATTAGGTACTCCAGCTCTATCTAATTTATATCCTTGGAAATGACCAAATATAGAATCTAGGAATGGTCATTAGTCCTTGCTAGGGTGTAGAAAGTGACGATATCTTGTTGATAAGGTACAATAAGTGATGACTTGGTAAGGATGGGCCTTCAATTGTCTAAATTTAGGTATTGTGAACAAAAGTATGGCCTGGACGATATGGCAAGAAAAATGCCATTGGTTGATGGTAAAAAAATTAAATAATAGTAGGTGAATTATTTATGAAAAGTAATAAATTTAATTCTCAGTTTTAAACATGTAATTTAACAATTTAACATAACAATTAAAATAATTTACACTTTATCAGTTTAACAAAAATCATAAATCATGTACTGCCATCAAGATCATACAATAATTCTGGAGTTTTCTATGTCATTGATATGGATCTTGAGGGGAGGCCCCCAAGATCTAAAAAGTTGAAATGGATCTGACAAGATCTGTAAAATTATAATTCTATAAAAAGAGAGAACACACAACAGTAAGTAAAACCACAGAGAAATTTTATTAAAACATAAAATAACTATAAGGGCTACATTGTGGTGGACCATCTATCCTTTTACAAACTGAGACTTGTCATTTATAGCCTTTTTTGAGTTACAATACCATGTATAGATACCATAGGCCAATACCATGGGTAGATACCACTTACAATACCATGGGTAAATCCCATGTGTGGATGAATACCATGGGTGGATACATACCATGGGTCACTTACAATACCATGAGCGAATAAATATCATGGGTGTATGAATACCATGGTTAAATCCCATGTGTGGATGAATACCATGGGTGGATACATACCATGGGTCACTTAAAATACCATGGGAGAATAAATATCATGGGTGGATGAATACCATGGGTTGATGTCATTTACAATACCATGGGTAAATTCCATGGGTGGATGGATAACATGGGTAGATGAATACCATGGGTTGATGCCATTTTCCATTCGGATCATTCCTCCCTCCTTAAGAAGCAATGGTCCCCATTGCGTGAAGTTCCCTCCAGAGAAGCCTTTTTTGAATATGAAGAGCCACTGAAGAGAAGGGTTTTGTGTAGTTAACCCATAACCGTGATGAACGAAGATCCGAGGATAGAGATACCCTGTAATGCTTGTGACCAATTGTGATATTGACAGTGTGCAGCCTAGCATATGGACTTCGATGAAGTGTGGGTTTGTGGATGAACCAAAACCATGAAAAACGAAGATCCGAGGATAGAGATACCCTGTAATGCTTGTGACCAACTGTGTGACTAACAGTGTGCGGCCTAGCAAATGGACTTCGATGAAAATGATTTTGTGCGGTTGACCCATAACTGTGATGCTGATTGTTGATGAAGTAGCAGGTGCCTACATAGCTTGGGGTGGGAGGGCACGTCTCCAAATAACCCAAGCCAAATGCTGCTATGATCAAACTGATGAATGTGAAGTAGGTGCCTACTAAAGCGGGGTGGGAGGGCACGTCTCCAAAGGGAACCCGCTCCGAATGCTGCTCCAGATTTAAAATGAGCATAACTCGGTCAATATAACTCAGAATATTTATTATAACCTATTTTTGGAAATGGAATGATCATTCTGCATCTTCTTATATGTTTGAAACCACTATCTAGAGACTCTAGAGTCTCATATTCGCGCTGGAACTGTCTCGCCGTCACAAAATTTCTGAAAAAATAGTTGATTTTAAATCAACGATAACTCCCACATCCAGACTCTGATTCGACCGATTTTTTTTTTTAACTTGGGTGATTTTTGAAGAGGAGCTCAGATATATATCCATTTCTCTGAACTTTTTCACTAAAAACTTCCAAAAATGACAGTATAGCCGCCCTCCATGAATTGTCGTCGAAACAATTACTTCAACATTATTGATTTTGAATCAGCAATATCTCCCTCATCCAAACTCCAATTTGGCTGATTTTTTTTTTGAATTTGAGTATTTTTTCGTAAGGAATGCAGATCTTGTCTTTTTTTTTGCAAAATTTTTAGCAAAAGTTTCAGATCTGATCTAAAAACTCGCCGCCCAAAAAACTTCATGGATTTCGCTGAAGATTGTTGCAAAACATTGAAACTGAAATATGTTTCAAACCCTCATTCCCATGGAGGAGTAACCTAAATTTGATACCACTGATCTAGATCTTGAGGGGATGCCCCCAAGATCTAAAAATTTGAAATGGATCTGACAAGATCTGCAAAATTATAATTCTAGAAAAAGAGAGAACACACAACAGTAAGTAAAACCACAAAGAAATTTTATTAAAACATAAAATAACTGTAAGGGCTACATTGTGGTGGACCATCTATCCTTTTACAAATTGAGACTTGTTATTTATAGCTTTTTTTGAGTTACAATACCATGTATAGATACCATAGGCTAATACCATGGGTAGATACCACTTACAATACCATGGGTAAATCCCATGTGTGGATGAATACCATGGGTGGATACATACCATGGGTCACTTACAATACCATGAGCGAATAAATATCATGGGTGTATGAATACCATGGGTAAATCCCATGTGTGGATGAATACCATGGGTGGATACATACCATGGGTCACTTACAATACCATGGGCGAATAAATATCATGGGCGAATGAATACCATGGGTTGATGTACAATACCATGAGCGAATAAATATCATGGGTGTATGAATACCATGGGTAAATCCCATGTGTGGATGAATACCATGGGTTGATACATACCATGGGTCACTTACAATACCATGGGCGAATAAATATTATGGGTGGATGAATACCATGGGTTGATGCCATTTACAATACCATGGGTAAATTCCATGGGTGGATGGATAACATGGGTAGATGAATACCATGGGTTCATGCCATTTTCCATTCGAATCAGTCATATGACATGTTATTTAGATACCATGGACCTATGCAAAATATGAACTTATGGATCTAAGTTAAAGGTTTTGTTTTCTTTCCTATCTTCCTTTGTGATGTCCTCGTTATCTCCCATTTATTTCTAATGGTTGCATGGATCATTTAAAGTTTCTTAACCTCGAAAATCTTTATTTACTTACCCTGAGTCAAATGCATTAGATGTGTATTGATTGTGGGACTCTCATGTTATTGTTATTTTCTATGAGTGTTCATGGCCTTGGTTCTACTTCCCATTATTACCATTTTCCAGCTACATGAAATTTAGATTCAATCTAATCCATTTAAAGGATACGTCTCATATTTTGGAACACTTTTCAAAATGGTTGTATTCATATATGAGAATATTCATTACATTAACAAGGATATTATTTGTAGTTTATATTCTAGATACGAGTCCAATTTTCAAAGTCAAGTCCAATAGAATTTGGAAGTCCATTTGTAGTTCAACTTCTATGTGGATAGAAGTGAAAGAATAAAAACCTTCTTCTATCCCGTTTTCCTCTAAATTTTATATTTAATCCATTTATTTTGTTGGAGAGATAGGAATAGCTTGTAAAGTTTCGAGTTTGCAAAGGTTGAGAAGCAGAAAAGGAAGACTAATGCATAACAAGATGAATTTTGTGATCTATTTCTCTATGTGAAATTTAAATTGTCATTAGTCTAGGTATAGTCCACAAGAACCTAAAATCCAAGGGCCATTTCTAAAACCAAAATCGATATCACTCTGCTGTGAAAACTAGAAAGGGAAATATTCTTTGCCACAAACATGGAAATTTGAAAAGGACTTCGGCCTGCAAATGAAATATCAAATGTTTCTTAATCAATCCCTCGAGGGTTTTATTATTATATTATTATGTAGTAAATATTTTGACCAGAATGTGGTTTGTGGTCTCCATGATACAAAGACTTATTTTATGCTTTTATGGGGAGGAATTTAAGTTTAGATACTTCTTATGTTTTCCTAATAAGAACAACTTAGAAGTTGCAAAATATTTTGTAGTTTTATAAGAGGAAGTTGCAGGAAGCTTTTCCAAATCTTTCAAAAATGTTTCAAAAGATCAAAAAAGGAGGGAAAGTCACCCTCTCTGCCTTGGAAAAACCATTTCAGTTTGTCAGATCAATTTTTTTAAATACAAAATTTATTATCTAGGATTATTTTTAACTATATGAAAATGGATTAGGGAAACAAACACACTATCCTGTGGGACTTAAATAAACAATCACATTTGGAATCACAATTATTGATATTATGGCTATGATATTGTTGGAAATGCAAGTTCCACCTTGTGGAAAGACATTATTTTATTTGAGATAGAATGATAAAGGAAGGGTTTTGTGTTTTTGAGACAGAGAATGATAATGGAAAATTGTCATTTTTTAAATGCTTGATTTAAAAGCCATATAACTGGCCAAAAGACATATTGCATCCATAACCAACTTCACTAATAGGAAATTTAGACTTCAAACCTACTAATAGCCTGTAGTTAAGGCTTAATTTAGAAAATTCATAGTTCGAACCTACCAACATTCTATAGTTAAGGCTTACCTGGGAATTCATAAAGCTAAATTCCAAAACATGTTGTGACAATGATTCATGTCAGGTAGAAATAGTCATATTATATTTAAATCCTCAAGGACTTTAACTACAAGCAAGGCAACCCACAAATATGCGACTTTAATCAAATCAAGCAAAGCAACCCATGAAATATTTTTTTAATTTTCCTGTTCTTTTCATTAATATAACAGACATTCCAAGGATAAGAATACTATTCTCATATAAAAATATTATAAAAATAAAATCAAGATATAGATTTTAATCAGAGACAAACCTGACAAAACAGTTTACAGTCATTACTTATGATTTTTAGGCATAATTAAAAGCAGAAGAATACCTTCAACTGAGATGGTATTTGGAATCACAATTATTGATATGATGGCTACATGCTATTGTTGGAAATGCAAGTTCCACCTTACACAAATACCATATTTTATTTGAGATAGAATGATAAAGGAAAGGTTTTGTTTTATTGAGATAGAATGATAAATGAATATTGTCACTTTATAAGTGATTGATTTAAAAGTATTATGACTGGCCCAAAGACACATTGCAGCTATAACCAATTTGACTTCTATGAAATTCAGAGTTCAAACCTACTAACAGCCTGTAATTAAGGCTTAATTTAGAAAATTCAGAGTTCAAACCTACCAAAAACCTTGAATTAAGGCTTCCTTGGGAATTCATAAAGCTAGAGTCCAAAACATGTTGTGACAATGATTCATGTCATGTAGAAATAGTCATATTAGAGTGAAATCCTCAAGGAATTTAATTACAATATTGTAGACTATGCTATATTAAAGGGATCTAAGTTGAACCAATTTGAATTTAGCTCTCATTGTTCCTCCACTTAGTCTCTTAGGAACGATATTGTTATGTTAAATTGATAAATATTTCATGTTTTTTTATTTTTTTTGGGGTATTGAACTAAAAATTGTTTGTACCGTGGATCAAAAGATTTGGCAAAGAAGAAGAAGTAATGGAAAGTGTGAGTAAACAACGTCAACCAACTCTAGGATATCCTATTGGAGGAAAAACAGAAGAGGAACACATTCCTTAAGTCGTTGATGAATCCCAACAAGATGAAGCCCATGATTTCTAAAGCTATTAAAGCTTGGCTTATGGTTATTCCGATTACAATCCTGTTATTTTTTTCTAACACACAAGTTTTTGGGGAAAAAAATTTAAATATGAGTTACAAGTGATGTTATAATGTAAAAACAGGTAGAAAGAAAATTGAAATTCTAGATCTGAAATTTGAATATATTACATAATTTATTGAATTTCCCAAAAAAAAATATAAGGACCCCTAGGAAACCCACAGATCTCATATAAGGTGAGGATGGTGAAAGTAGGGATAGAAGAAACATATCTTGAAAAACCTTAAGCGTATTATAATTAAGAAACTTGATTGAGTACACAATTGTGCAAGGTTTACCGATGGTAGCTACAAATAATGGAGGACCTGCAGACATACAAAGGGTACAATATTTGATATCTTAAACCAATTTAGATATTTGGTGTCTTGCAATTAGTACCTCTGCGATGACAAAAAAAAATAGGGAATGATTGGATGGTGTGATATCCGACAGATATTTTGAGTTTCCACCTTGTGTTAATTGCGTTTTGGAAATCATTTTGACGAGCAAACTATTTTTCCAATATTTTTTGTTAAGTTTTGAAACATATGTTTTAACATGTGGCAAAAAATAAAACCTCTAAAAAACCTTTGTTTCTCAAAAATTTTGCAGACTTTGAACAATTGACTATTAGTTGATCCCCATGATCAAAAATCCATAATAAATGGATTGCTACAACTCATATCAGAAAAAAACCTGTGGAATGATGTTTCCATAATGGTTTGAGAAACATTTACCTTTTCCCATGGCTTGAACATTGCAGAAAATATTTGTCTCAGGTAGCTGTATGCAAGGTGAGGCTTCCTCAGTGCCTAATGTAGCAATCATTTATCATGACTTCTCAATGTCTAAATAAAATGTATTTTTTTAACTTGAGCAGCGTGGGATAAAGCCACGGTCAAGGGTAGACTGTAAATGGTGATAGCATGCCTTAAAATGGTAATTGAGATGGTTTTCTTTTTTAAAACATCATTAAAAAAATTACAGACTGAAACAACATAAATAAATGATTGTAAAATTGGTCATGTAATTTTTATTGTAACTCTTTATATTCATTTTATGGCTCTATTTTTAGAAGAGACAACGCGCCTACATAGCCACTGATGGTAGCAAGTCTCACTATAGTAGAGTTTCAGTTTCACAAACATCTTATAGTTTGGCTTTCACAAGCAAATTTTCGTGCAGTTTTCTTATGATTTGCAGTCATTATAGTCAAAGTGAAGAATACCTGGAACTGATACAAGGAGACAGAGCACGCCAAGGAGGTAGATTGAGCATGCTGAGGACACAGAGCAAACCCTAAAAATCCTGCAAAAATATTGCAAACACAGCAAAAAAGGAAATTAGCATTAAAACCCGAAAAACAAGCATAAAAAAAAGAAGAAAAACAAGACCAATTGCAGATCATCCAATTGATCCAGAACCTCACCTTTACCTTCATTTTCTCCCCTTCTGGTTCAAGATTAGCCAACACACCTAAACAATGAAAAACAATCTCCATCCCTCTCCAATGGTCACTGTCAAATACATAGCTCGCGACGCTCTCCAACGGTAACGCAACAGAAAACTCCTCGAAAAATTCTTGTGGTCTGAGGGCTACTATATCTATAACAAAGCGATTCGATTGAGCTTTTAAGGCCGGTTTGTCTGCCTCCAACCAAAATTCTGGTTACTATTGTTGTCAACATAAATGACGGAGTAAGTTCAATTAATGGAAAAAAAGTTTGGTTGAACTTTTGAAAAGTTCAACCAAACTTGTGGGAGATTAAATTTTTCAACCACGTTTCTCACGAAGTTGTAACCCATCTTCATACTTACACCCTTATATATAATGGAACAATTTGTGGAGCAACTCACTTTTCTATCCAAATAATTTTCCTGCAAAGACCATTCCTGAAACCTTTACTAGTACTAACTCATTAATCTCTTCCTCTTTATTTTCAATATTTGGGTTACTTCTTATTTTTTTTCAAAGATACTAATCCTCTAATAAATTCATAGATAAAACCTTGTTTACCCAAGGGACATCTTCCAATAACTTTCCTTCTTCTATTTCACACTCCATAAACTCATCATCGCTACCATACTCACACTCCTTGATTTCATTATCTTCTTCATTATTGTAGGGCCTACTCAGCTAAGAGGAATTCATATGTTATTATCATTTTAAACATGGAAATACTCTCTACATCTTCTACGACACTAATTCTTGATGGTAATTCATCTGTTACCTCTAAAGCATCACCCTTGAGTCTCCTTTCCTCCACTAAAATATTCAGTCTCTTCTCTTTGCGAAGGGTTCTTTTGGCCATTTTCTATTTTTTGTTTCTGTTCTTGGTAAAATCCATAGGTTTACTCCACTACTTCATACATAAGTATACTTTTCCTCATTTCTACAAGAAGATTCTTATAAGTTGTCCTCCTCGGAATTCCTTATTAACTGAAATTTATAGCCTTCACTTTTCTTCCATAATTCATTCCTAGACTCACACTATGTAATCTACTTCAAGTTACAGCTCTACCAAAATTAAATTTTAGATTTCTTTTCAAATACCCTCTTGAAAATTTAAAATTTTCTTTCAATTGTCCAAACTTGAAAAATGAGAATTCCATTTTCCTCACTTGTCTACACCTTCAAATTTCCATAGCACTACACAAGTGCAGTAGGTTGTCCAAAATTTTTTCTCTTACAAATATACTCATAAAACATAGAAATCAAAGATTTAACTCTTCAATTGGGTATACTTCTTCAAATACCACCGAATGAAAAAAGTTTATCTGAAGAATACATCTCCTCCAACACAAAATAGGAGCATTATAATCCCTCAAGGTGATAGTGACAATAACTCAAAGATATATGAGATCAAACACATAGTAATTAAAAGATGGAAAGTAAAGTTTTGTTCATCAAAGTCCCTCAATATTTTTTTCTATTAAACTTTCAAAATTTCTAAAATTTTATCTTACAATCCTAAATAAAACTTTAAATTATCTAAATCTACAAATGAGTTTAAAGTCCCTTTAAATTTTCTAAACAAAAATCTTATTAGTCTCAATAGCTATAATAAATCCAAATAGTTTTCATAAAATATAAATATAAATTATCTCTCTCACATATATAAACACACACATACACATGTTTGTGTTGTACAACTCTTTTTACTCTCCATGCATCTCCTTTTCTTGAAAATTAGTTCCCCTTCATATTATTTTCCCATGTCTTATTCTATTTAATGTTTTTGTTTAAAAAATTTGATCTAAGTTACTCTACCAGTCTAATTAAAAGCCTTCAAAGATTGACCTTGTTACGTTCAACAAATTGGTCTAATATTAATATGGGCTTAGGCATTCAAATATTGACTTTTCTAAGTTCAACAAATTGGTCTAATATAGAATTAACAATTTTTTTTTTTTAATAGAAAATATGTATATGTATATTTTTATATTTATATAATTGTTTACTCTCCATGCATCTCCTTTTTCTACCAGAATTACTTCCCCTTAATTTTTTTTTCCTATACCTTATCCTCCTTTTATATTTTTCGTTAAAAAAAAATATTTTAATAATCTATGTTGCGACCACCAATCTAAATAAAGGCTTTCAAAGATTGACCTCACCCAAATATTTAATGTGTTCTTAACAATATGAAAAAGTTTCAAAATTATAAGAAAAAAAATGAAATAGGAAAGCAAGAATAACCTTACCTAATTGGTCGAATATTTAATGGGTTCCTAACCATATGAAAAACTTTCAAAATTATAAGATAAAATGTTTCAAAATTATAAGAAAAAAAATGTGTTCTTAACCATATGAAAAAGTTTCAAAATTATAAGAAAAAAAATGAAATAGGAAAGCAAGAATAACCTTACCTAATTGGTCGAATATTTAACGTGCTCTTAGCAATATGAAAAAGCTTCAAAATCATAAGATAAAAGGTTTCAAAATTACAAAGAAAAAAAAAATAGGAAAACAAGAATAAAAGGCTATACAAATAAAATAAAAATAATATTTTAAATATATTTTTTCATATATATTTAACGATATATTAAAATTAGATTTTTGTATCATTTTATTCTGAATAATGATATTTTAGTTTGTATAGCTTTATGTTGAATAATGATGTTTTAGTAAAAAATAATAAAATAAAATTGAATAATAATAATAATAATAAGAGTTTAAATTAGATAATTGTATGGTTATTGGGTGCAAATCTCAGAATTGATGATTGATGTTATGTGATTCATTTCACTAGTTTCAATTCTATTTCTACACTTTTGCGAGCATCATTCGATGCAATAAATGCTCAGTGGACTATTGAAAAATCATGAGAAATTAGTTAGTTACGATTAACTATCTCTCATAAAAATGATCACTTGAATTCCAAAAAATAATATCCAATTACAAAATAATTAAATAAATTTTAAAATAATTAAAAAAATAAGATAAATATCAAACTTTTAAATACAAAATATGATATTTTCATAAACATAATTTAAATCTTCTAATTTTAACTTTTGACATATTTTCTAATAAATTTTACTTAAATCTTTAAAAATTATTAAAATGACAAATTTAAACTATAAAATATACACAATGCTGAGACCAAAACATAAAAGTGTTAAAAGTAAACCTTGGTTCACATTACAAACAAACTAACTCTATATATCTATGAAACTATGTTTAAGCGTGAGCTGTTAGGTGTGAGAGAGAAGGATAGGTGGTCGGAGATCATCCGAGCAACCCACGGATGATAGGTTGATCGACGGTTGAAGGGATCTCGCACGATTCTCGGAAGAGAATCTCCTCCCAAATCACATCCGTGGAGAAAAGAAAATAAAGTGTTTAGTGGCAACACATCAATGGCACCGATTTTATCGGGTTTTCACTTGAGCTGACACTTTGTAAACGTATGTATTTTTATTGGAAATATATATATATATATATATATATATATATGAGCGGAAAATATACCTTAAAAACCTTTCAAGCAGAAAATATACCTTAAGAACCTTCCAAAAATTAGCGCAATTTGACTCTGGCTTGGATAAAGTCTTTGGCGTCTCTGAAACGTTTTTGCCGGGTTCTTCGCCCGTCAAGGTCGGCGAACAGATGCTGTTGGATCATATTAATTAAATAAATGGGGCAAAGTCTTTTTTTATATAGAAATAACTCTTATCACATTTAAAAATTGTCAGATTTATTCTCTAAACGAAAACCATTTTACTTTATAAATAATAATATAACTTAATAAAGTATGTTAAGTTTATTTTATATTAACAAATTCAGGTGCAAAAGAGAAAAGTAATTCACGATATAATATGTTCCATTTTACTTTATAAATAATAATATAACTTAATAAATTATGTTAACTTTATTTTATATTAATAGATTCACTGGCAAAGGAGAAAAGTAATTCACAATATAATATGTTGAGTTATTCTATAGTGTTAATCAAATATAAGTGCAAACGAAAAAAGTGATGCATCATAAAAACGAAAAAAGTGATGCATCATAAAACACACTCAGTTTCTATAAGTGCAAAGGAGGAAAACGAAATGCATAATAAGAATAAACGTCATTAACATCTCATGACATGGACATCCATCACAAAACACGAAATAACTACTTTAAAGAATTTTATATGTCATCATTTCAATTATAAAAGCAATATATTCCATTTCAGTTTCCTCATCTTATATATTGTTATGGTTAGCTATTAATTAAAAAAAAAAAAACCGTATAAACAATAATAATCTCCCAAATATTATTTTAAACTTTAATCACAATTATCAAGATATTAGATTTTGGTACGAAGATATTATAAAAAAGAAATCACATTTTAGTTTAATAAATGAAAAAATAAAGAAATTTGATTTTATATTTTACTTATAATATTAAAAATATTATTATATTAAAAATATTATTATGTCTAAATTTAAAGAGAAATTGTAATATAATAAAAACTTAGAAAATGAAAGAGAGTTAAGATACTATAAGGAGAAGGTTATTAGGTTACTTTAATAAGATCAAAAATAAATTTTAGTTATGATTATGTTAATGAAGAGGTGCATAGTTGGGTTAAGAAATCAAAATTCTAGATCGTGGTCAACTAAATTATGCGGAGAAATATGAAGAATGGAATCGGGAGGAGGGGGAGGAGGGAAGCGGGGTTACAGACAAAGGAGGATCGGGCCGATGGGCAAAGATTTCAGGTGGACGAATATTCAAAGGGCTTAGTACAAAGGTGGAACGGGGAACCGAGTCCTCTGTTGCAACCAGAGGGTTCATATTAGGGGGACAAGGTGGGACAAAGAAGGGGTGAAGAGCCTCCCATGGGTAAGAATCCGATAAGATATGATGATACATAAAATGTGTTGAAAATTCAACAAGAAATGAGTGTCTAATTTAATTTTACCTTAATTAAACTGGACAATAAAATGTAATCTTATCTCATAATCACTTGTAATAGTTAACTGAGTGTGATAAACTCAGTTAGCTCATGAATTTCAAGTTGAGGGTGGTTGGCGGGGCATGCAGACCGATTCTATTATTTATTGAGTCCAAGTTGCAGTTAGTGCATTAGTTTAATGCATGAAAAACCAGTTAACACAATTAATTAAGTTAAAATTAGTTTAACTAGTTGTAATTGTTTATTGCACTAGTGAGAGGTCAAGTGAATTAGATCAGATTTAACTCACATGAAGTGATCTGTCATGTAACTGATGATTTACTATTAAAAGTTACATGCATGTCAGTTCTAGCGAAGACCCAGTTGAGACAAAGGTGAAAGGGATGTTAACTATCAGTTGTATTATTAGTAGGCTACCCTCATGCAGTAAAACACCCACATGATTTCCTATGAGAATTGCACAATTTTGGAAAGTTGAATTTCCTAAAGAATAGGCATTGTATTCCACATGAATTGCGCAACCAAGGCACGCTGAGAAGAGGCAGACAATTCGCTAAGTGTTGGCTGATTTTGTCTGGATCAGTGTGAGACAACTGTGAGAGTGTAAGAGACTCTTGTGGGAAGAGTGCATTGTAATTTTTACATGACTCCTTGGTGAATATACAATAGAAAATAGAGGGGTTTTTGGCAAAAATCTTTCCCCAGAAAAATATTTGTGTTGTGGTTTAATTTTCTTCTTTCATTACTTGTTGTAATTGGCGATCATGTTTATTTTCCGCAATTAATTTGTAGATGGATTAATTATATTTCTTTAGTATATCGTATGATTAGATTGAATCCATTTATATACATATTGTTTGTATAATTTCTACATAGTATCAGAGAGCAAGAAATCACTATAATGGAGAAGAAATTGAGTTTGTGTTAAATAACATTCGAATTTGAAAAAACTTCTTTGGTGCAACAGGCAAATGAAGGTCAAGATGGATTTCAATGGCTTGAGATTGGAATATGCACTCGAGGGAAGTTCCAATTATATTCCGTGGAAATACAGGATGGAGGAAGTTCTGGAGGACAACGGGTTGAAAGAATTCATTGATAATGACATTCCCAAACCTACAACAGCAGATGCCGCTCTTCTTGATGCTTGGTAAAAGAAGGTTGAAAAGGTGACGAGGATCGTATTAGAGGGAGTACGGGACCACATTGTCCAAAGTCTCCGTGGCAAAGCGACCCTATATGAAATGTGGAAGGCTTTGACATATCTATTTCAGAGTAGTAGTGACCACTGAAATTGGCACTGAAGGAAAAGCTCAAGAAAATCAATATGGAGAAAGGCGACACTATTCTGAAATATTTAACCAAGCTTTTCCAATGTCGAGATGAGCTTGGGTGTGTCAGAATTATTGTAGCAGATGATGACTTGGTTAGCCTAGCTCTTCTAGGCCTTCCTAAGAGTTGGGATATTTATCAGGACTCTGTCAATGGGAGGGAGAAGCTGCCAGATTGTGAGCAACTTTGGTCAGATTTGGTGAAAGAAGAATTCAGGAAGAATACCAGGGCTGGATCCTCATCCAAGATGGATGATGAGGAAAATTGCGCCTTTGCTGATAAGGAAAATAAGGGGAAGGGAAATAAATATTATTCCAAATATGAGACCAGCAAAGAAGGTAAGAAGTGTGACATGTCCAGAGTGAAGTGTTTTCACTGTCATGAGCATGGATATTATGCCACTAATTATCCACAAAAGAAGAAGAACAAGAAGGCTTCAGGATCTGTGCCTAGTGAGGCTTTGGCCTTGCGATTTGAGTTTGAATTCTTTCTCATCCCATCTATGGTGTCTAATGCGATGGGCTCAGTGTGGTACTCGGATAGTGGTGCATCTTTCCAAACTGACGGGAGACAAAGAACTTTTCAGTAGCTTGGAGGAGAAGGATCTCCATATGCATATCGAAATGGGTGATGACGAAAGGTATAGCGCTACTAGGATTGGTATAGTTACCTTCCAAAGATAGTCATGTAAACCCTTCATGCATGTACCAGGCTTGAAAATAATGTAGTTTCAATTGCAATGTTGGAGGATAGAGGTTAGATGTGGTTTTCATTGAAGGGAAAGAATTCCTTCATCATAAGGCCACAGGAAAATAAAATAAGATTAGGATTCGTGTGAAGAATATATACAAACTTGATGTAGATGGTTGTGCAACATTGATTGGTAAAGCAGACAAAGTGGTGAGTCGGGATGAGGGTGAGTTATGGCACATGAGATTGGGCCATCTACACCAAAGAGCTTTGAAGGTCATTCATCATATTTATATGGGTTTTCCAAAGGGTACTCTTGCGCAAATAGACACATGCAAGGTATGTACCATGGGGAAGTATGAAAATTCCACTTTTCACGAGAAGGAGAACCGAGTAGCGGGAATCCTTGAGAGATTTCACTCAGACGTGTGTGGAGCATTCTCTACAGCTTCAACTAAAAAGCACATGTATTATGTGATCTTTTTTGATGATTTTTATAGAAAGTGTTGGATCTACTTGATGCAGTAGAAAGATTAGATATTCTCAAAATTTTGTGAGTTCAAAGCAATGGTTGAGAAAGACACGAGGAGGCATGTGAAGGATCTAAGTATTGACAATGGTGGTGAGTACATCTCCAATGAATTCAAGAACTTATGTAGCAAAGAAGGAATTTAGAGAGAGTGGATTGTGCCTCATAACCCATAATAGAATGGGGTCATAGAAATCAAGAATAAAACAATTATGGGTGTGGTACGAGCGATGTTGCATGATCATGGCCTACCGTTGCATCTGTGGGCAGAGGCATGCAACACAACTGTATTTGTGAAAAACCATAGTCCTCATCGGATACTTGGCATGAGTACATTAGAGAAGTATTTTTAAGGTAAGAAACCTGATGTTTCATATTTTAAAATTTTTGGCTCATATGTCTATTTCCATGTGCCCAATGATTCCAGGAAGAAGCTAGAACCAACAACTGAGATTGGGATACTTGTGCGGTACATTGATACTCCCCACAACTATCAGGTGTATTTTCCAAACAAAAGGATGAATGTTGTGAGACAGGATATAAAATTTTATGAGGAGAAAGCCATGCGATTGTCCCTTGAGAGGGAGCTTGATTTTCATGTAGAGGAGGAACTCTTGGTTCCAAAGAATGAACCTCTAGATGTGGAGAAGCCACATGTGGAGGATCATGGAGTGGTAGAAAACACTCATGTAGATCCATCCACCAGACATGGTAGAAGGTGCACCATGGAAGCTAATAGATTGAGAGTTGATGCAACAGAAAATATAGGAACACTTACTTCACTACGAAAACATAGACAGTCTCCAGACAGGTTTACCAGATACATGGCTCTTATGAGCAAGTGTATTGTGACAGAACCATCCTCTTTTGAGGAAGCAATGCAACAACCAATTTGGGTTGACACCATGGTTTAAGAGTATGACTCCATCTTCAAGAACATTGTATGGGAAGTTTTCCCAAGACCAGTCAAAAAGTCAGTGGTTAAATCTATATGGATCTATAAGGTGAAGAAGGCAATAGATGGGAGTGTGGATAATTACAAGGCTATATTTGTAGCCCGAGGATTCTCACAAGTTGAGGGGATTGACTATGAAGAGACTCTCACACCGGTTGGGAGATAATTATCGATTATATCTATCCTTGCACTCTCAGCACAGATGGGGTAGCAGATACATAAGATGGATGTGAAAACTGTGTTCCTCAATGGAGTTATTGAGGAAGAAGATGTAGTGGGGAAAACCAAACACCCCCCATTTTTGAATTTTTACTTCGAATAATGGGGACCCTTTCTATTAATTTTTGGCTAAGAACCTTTTATGATTTTGATTAAGTTAATTATCTTGCAATTTTTACCAATTTTTCATTCTTGTCGGATTTCTATTTCGATTGTTTCATTGAATCCGATTTTTCACAAGCTTTCCAACAATAATTTGTTTCTCCATTTGTTCAACCGGTTTGTAAATGGCACTCCTTTGAAGGTTGATGATATTTGTGTCGCCTAAGTTAAAAAATGTAAATTATTGTATAATATTTTTATTTTCGCAATTAATATAGTCTTTGTTGTAAATATTAATTTGTAGTTAATTTGTACTAATTTTTATTTTTTGCTAACGGTCCTACAAAATGACCCAACTAAATTGTATAATAAGATGAAAACACGTTTCGGGATCTTGGTAATTTATTTCAACTTGTTATTTTAAAATAAATTGCCATACCCAAAACCTCAAAATGTCATGATAGCTGAAGTCAAATTTGTAGGATGGTTAATCCCACGTGGGCCCCAATTCATGTCCCTTCTCCTCCTTACAAAAATGGTATCCAAATAAATTTGTGAATTTTTATTGCGATTACAAAAGTTGTGATATTACAATATCGCATATCGCATTTCGCTAAGCACTTCAAACACATCTATTTTGAAATTGCGATGAGCAATGAGCGATTTGGTTTTATACGGCATGTTGAAAATTTTAATGTAAAATTTTAAACTCCTTATAACTCCCATGACCTCATGCTTACCTCACATTCTCGCATCGAAAAATTTCTCACATCACAACAAATTATAAGTGAACATTTTAAAAACCCCGATGAGAAATTTCTCCAATATATGAAAAAAATTTGTGTCACCTTATAGCTCCCGCTCACATCGCATCACCTCCCTCACCCATCTTGTCCCTCCACAAATTTACATTCCTGCATTGCATGCTTTATAAGTGGGCATTTCAAAAAAAATGCTATCAATCATTTCTTGCGATATGTGATAATCTGTTAACTCCTCCCTCTCCTTAACTCTTTTATTTGGTTTTTGACTTAGTTTGTAAGTTATATAGTTTTGGTTTTATAATATAAAAACATATATTATATTATAATTATAATTCATATTATAATTTAAATTATAATATTAATATAATATAATAATATTTTAATTAAATAATTAAAATTGTTTTTTTAATTAATTTAATTAAGTTAAATAATTAATGTGTAATTAATTTAGATTAATAGTGTACTTGTAATTAATTATTATTAATTATTTAGAATATTTTTATTTAATTTAGGATTAGGTTTTTAATTTAAAATTTTGATTTTTAGCCCAAGCAATAGAAAATCTTGAATTCTGGCAATTTTAATATGCCAACTTTGGAAGCTCATAAATGGAGTTTTACTTGGCCAAATGAGGCCTAGAATAGCTCATTAGATAGATAAAATTATATATATTATTCTTGAAATGGTTTCATTTCCATATTTTATCATTTACTGGGTCTAAAATTCAGCAGAAGATCAAACTCTGAATTTTTAAAACAAAATCAATTTTCCGAGTTTAATTTTTTGCATTTTCATTTGCCCACAACTTCTTCTCAATTCATATCCATTCGTCAATGATATTCTTGGTAAATTATATCATCACATGCATCAATATAAATATTATATTTCCTTTTCAATTATTTATTTAATTAAGTTTTGATTGGATTTATTTAATTCCAGAGTTGGCATTTTGATTTTATTTTTACATTTTAATTTTGGTTTTGATTTTTTTTTTTGCAGGAAAAATAGTTGAAGTGATGAGAAAAATAAGACCTCAATCAATGATAAGGCTCCAAAAATTGAAGAATATGATTTTGAACCAATGAAAATTGATTGAGAAAAACCACTCTTCAACAAACTTTCCTATGAAGAAATCCTTTTGTAAATATTATAAATAATAGATTGTAAAATGTAATAGGGGGCTTCTCTTCTCTGAAATTATGGAATTATTGATGGAACTATTGTCTAGAGGATTTATAGGGGTAGGGGAGAGGAGAGAAAATTCAGATCTAGGGTTATTAGGGATTTTTATTTTTGCATTCTGAACTATGTATGGAGAATAGAGTTTGTAATTCTACAACTCTTATTTTAAAAGCAGAAATTCAAGCTTTGTAAAGCACTGATTGGAGATTGGAGTCAGAGAAATGGTTTCAATAAATTGGTATTTATAATACTATTGTTTTAAATATTGGTTTCATTTTATGAAATAAGAAATGTGTCATTTTATTCATATTTGCGCACTTTTTTCGGTATGAGTAATTCACCTCAATTATATGTTATTATGGGTTGAATTGTGATTTATGAGTAACTATTTACGTAGAAATTTGTCTTTTAGTATTGATTAAATAAATAATGTTATGTTGTGAAATTTTTCCTCATATTATTGTATAATTATTCGAATTACTGATTTAACAAGAAATATCATTTTTGTGAACTAATTCCTAAATGTTCTTGGTTGATTATCTCAGTTAAGAGATCTATGAATAGAATGTATTTCAGTGTACATCATATTATTTAATTGAACTTCTTCATTAGTTTGATATTCATTATAAGCTAGATATATTTAAATCCCAACTATTTAAAATATATTTCTCTTGGTTGGGTTAGATCTACATCTGCCTTGTTGAGATAGGATTAGGATAAATTTTATTTTCTTACATTTTAGAATAATTTTGCATTTTAAATTTAATTCTACATTCCTAGAATTCCTCTTTCAAATGAGGCTAAACTTTATTTATGTTTTTCCTCGGCCCCAAATTAGCTTAAGGATCACTTTCTTTCTTGATCAACAAGAGAAATTATTTGATGTCTCTTTCCCATTGGTAGTCAAAAGTTATATTTTAAGCCATTGGAGATTGAGAGAAGATAACTAGACCTAGTTAAACCATTTGAAACCACCATTCCAAACTTAAAAGAAGCTTCTTTAAGGTCCCGACCGAGTGGCCATCCCTCATGTTGTTGCAACGAATTTCGAGGCTTCAACATTTTGGTGCTAGAAGGAGGGCCCGAGACTTGTTTTCCTTTGGAGTCTTTGTATTCTAACATTTTATTTTATTAAAATGGCTCATATTAAACTTCCAATTTCAAGTTGTATTTTTTGACATGCATCTTCGAATACTCCACGAGAAATAATAAGATACTTGCCTCAGGTAAAATTTAACGGTAAGAAGAATACTTCTACTTTTGATCATGCCTTTCAATTTATTCAAAAATTTTCACATTATGACTTTCAAGAAATTGATGACGGTATTTTATGCAGTATTTTTACTCTTACATTCTTGGCAAAATCCAAAAGCTAGTGTCAATCACTTCTAGTTGCCTCAATTCACAGTTGGGATCAATTTATTACAAATTTTCTTTGTAAATTTGATGGTTATATCTATGAAAAGGTATATGACGAAATTGAAGGTCTACGAAGGTTTCAAAATGAATCTTTGGTCGATTTTACCATTAGATTTCATTTAAACTATTTAAAATTTAAAATGGAAGATAAACCTTTGAAAAAAGAATTATTAGATTGGTTTGAACATATTTTCTCTCTTCCTTCCATTCATAATCCATGTCAAATTATTTAAATCTTTGGTCAATCTCCTTCTAATTCTCATTGATATAATTGAGAATTCCAATATGGAGGTAAAAACAAATGATGATGAAGTTGCCTCTATTTTGTATGATCAATTCCTTCAACAACTGTGCACTTCCTATAGTATTGATAAAGATCAAGGTGCACCTTCACATGTCAATGCATCTCAATCACAAAGCTTGGAAAATTTCACTATTCAAATATAATAAGATATGAGCAGAAATCTTGAAGAAGATACCGCTTTGAAATATGAAAATTAGTGTGAATTAGAACCAGAAAATCAGAGGCTAATCTGGCAAGTACAAGTAACGATTAAAGTTCCCAATAATACACAATCCTCTGTATAAATTTATGAATTCTTTTACAATGAGAGAATGCCAAATTTAGGATAGCAAAGAAACATTCTTCAAGAAAGCATAAATTAACCAAGTAAATGATCTTAAATCTGAAATTTGCAATGAAGAAAATGCAAAAGAGTTCTCAAATAGAGACATTTTCAAATGCATTGTTTCATATTCATACTTCTCTCTTCATCTTGATAATTTTTCTAATAGCAATTTTTCCTCTCCTCCCATTAAAGATATTTAAAAAAATAGAGAGGCTGATCTAAATGAATTGCCGAATAGTTTTTATCAGGATAGAAAATTAATTAATGATCATTCCTCTTTCATTAATGAATATGAACTCGTCCTTCTTGTTTTGATACATTAGGTGAGATCGAAGGGAATTCTAATGAATGTCATGAGGTCATTTATGATAGCTAATTTGACATTGAGGATATTGAATTGTCTTCTTTACAATTGAATCCTCATGATCAAAGTCTAATCACATGTGAAAATGAATAACAATTTGATTCAAAAATTATTTCAAATAGTTCTCACTTTCAGAAAATTAATCATACTCATGAATTCATCATTAAAGAAAGAATTCCAATTTATGAGTTATATGACTATCAATCTCGCATTTCCATTCAGAGTCATAACCCCCTCTCAAATTCACAAGTTGGTATCATAAATCATCCCAATTACATTATTCTACCCAATCCTTGTGAAGAGGAAATTTTTTTAAGACAGTCCCAATTGCGTTGTAACAATACTTGTAACACTAGTGTAAACTATGATTTAATTTTGTTAGTATTCCATCATTTATTCTTAACTTCAGATTTATTTTCTGTTTTTAGTCTTTTATTTTTAGATACTTTATGCAGGCATATTAAGAAGCTTAATTTTGAACACTCAATCAATGCATTGCCTCAATGGAGAAATGAAGATTCAAATTATAATTGTGAACATTAAGAGCTATTAAAATTCCAATTTAAATTGTTATCAATCACTTATTTATTCTAAAAAAAAGTACCAAAAAGAGAGTGTATTTTCACAATATGACCAACAATCTAATTCAATTAGTAATCTTCTGTTGGACCTATCACACTTCCATTTATTTTTCTGACTGGGTCACTGACTAGGTTGTTGACGTCATGTGGATGTCACCTGCAATGACTTTCCTTCTGATTGGTCCTCTGCCAACCATACGTCCATGTAACCTTATTGACATCAAAATCCCTATGAATGCTTTTATCATCGATGTTGTTGATGTTAGCGACACATCTCGTCTTGGTGGGTCCTACATGCAAAATTTTAGCTATTTATTAAAAAATTCAACACGAGATAATTTTCATAGATGGTGTCATATTGAGGTGTTGTTCACTCCATTGGGTTCAAAATGATGATCTCTTCGATTTGAGATATATTTTATTGAGTTTCAAGGAATTAAAAAATTTGGCCTTTTATGATCCCCCTGGATAAACCATGAAAGTTGTACCATTGTAACGAATTTTCACCATCACTTTTTCTTTCAACCTCAAACATTAAAGGGGATCTATTACAACCCTATTTATGACCCCAGATTCACATTGATGGAATTTTCCATCTACCATGTTGAAACACTAAACATATACCCTAGGAAGAAAAATGAGTTTTTCATCACTCTTGGTTCACTGAAAAGGAACAATTGAGACATATCATATAATATTTCACTAAATATATATGCGAAACCTTTCATAAAAAACTAATGATGGAGATATGAGATGGTTTCATACCTCTTATTAAGATTGTGTGATCCTCATTGATGTGGTTGTAGGAGATTCCACTTAAATCCTTGAAGGTATTGATCCTTCTCACAAAGATGCAATTTTCACTCATTCCACCAATATCCCACAAATAATACAAAAACACGTAAAAATATTATTTGCAAACAATGTGAAAGTAAGAAAAATTGTAGATCTCTCAAGACAATCCATGTCTAAATACTCGTGCACTAAAAATTATGTACTTGATGCGAAATAATATAATCTATATTAAGAAATTAATAATTACAATGCTTATACCTTGAGTGACATTGTGAAATTTCCTCATATCTCTTTGGCTCCAAGATCCTCCTTGTCTTAGATTCATAAGCAAGGAAACCTGTGAAACTGTATCTAATCAAGAAAGCCTCTCTCTTTGATATTTTGGCAGCATATAGCTACCTATAACTTTTCCCATTGGCTCTCTATTAGGAATGACTTTGTTGAATATAATTGGTGAGGATGTAAGAGGATGAATCCTACTGAATTCAAGTCTAATAAGAGTTCCAAATTCCATTAAATTAGGTACTCCAACTCTATCCAATTTATATCCTTGGAAATGACCAAATATAGAATCTAGGAATGGTCATTAATCCTTGCTAGGGTGTTGAAAGTGATCATATCTTGTTGATGAGGTACAATAAGTGATGCCTTGGTTAAGGATGGGCCTTCAATTGTGTAGATTTAGGTATTGTGAACAGAAGTATGGTCTGGACGATATGACAAGAAAAATGCCATTGGTTGATGGTAAAAAATTTAAACAATAGTAGGTGAATTATTTACGCAAAGTAATAAAATTTAATTATCGGTTTTAAACATGTAATTTAACAATTTAACATAACAATTAAAACAATTTACACTCTATCAATTTAACAAAAATCATAAATCATGTACTGCCATAAACATCATACAATAATTCTAGAGTTTTCAATGTCATATGACATGTTATTTAGATACTGTGGACCTATGCAAAAGATGAACTTATGGATCTAAGTTAAAGGTTTTGTTTTCTTTCCTATCTTCCTTTGTGATGTCCTCTTTATTTCCCATTTATTTCTGATGGTTGCATGGATCATTTAAATTTTCTTAACCTAGAACTCTTTATTTACTTACCCTGAGTCAAATGCATTAGATGTGTATTGATTGTGGGATTCTCATGTTGTTTTTATTTCATATGAATGTTCATGGCCTTGGTTCTACTTCCCATTATTACCATTTTCTAGCTATGCGAAATTTAGATTCACTCTAATCCATTTAAAGGATATGTCTCATCTTTTGGAACACTTTGCAAAATGGTTGTATTCATAGATGAGAATATTAATTACATTAAAAAGGATATTATTTGTAGTTTATATTCTATATATGAGTCCAATTTTCAAAGTCAAATCCAATATAATTTGGAAGTCCATTTGTAGTTCAACTTCTATGTGGGTAGAAGTGAAAGAATAGAAACCTTCTTCTATCCCGTTTTCCTCTAAAGTTTATATTTAATCCATTTATTTTTTTGGAGAGATAGGAATAGCTTGTAAAGTTTCGAGTTTGAAAATGTTAAGCAAAAAAGGAATACCAATGCATAACAAGATGAATTTTGTGATCTATTTCTTTAGGTGAAATTTAAATTTTCATTAGTCCAGGTATAGTCCATAAGAACCTAAAATTCAAGGGCCATTTCTAAAACCAAAATCAATATCACTCTGCAATGAAAACTAGAAAGGGAAATATTCTTTACCACAAACATGGAAATTTGAAAAGGACTTCGGCCTGCAAATGAAATATCCAATGTTTCTTAATCAATCCCTCGAGGGTTTTATTATTATACTATTATGTAGAAAGTATTTCCACCAGAATGTGGCTTGTGGTCTCCATGATACAAAGAATTATTTTATTCTTTTATGGGGAGGAATTTAAGTTTAGATACTTCTTATGTTTTCCTAACAAGCACACCTTAGAAGTTGCAAAATATTTTGTAGTTTTATAAGAGGAAGTTGTTGGAAGCTTTTCCAAATATTTCAAAAATGTTTCGAAATATAAAAAAAGGAGGGAAAGTCACCCTCTCTGCCTTGGAAAAACAATTTCAATTTCTCAGATCAAATTTTTTAAATACAAAATTTATTATCTAGGATTATTTTTAACTATATGAAAATGGATTAGGGAAACAAACACACTATCCTGTGGGACTTAAATAAACAATCACATTTGGAATCATAATTATTGATATTATGGCTATGCTATTGTTGGAAATGCAAGTTCCACCTTGCGGAAAGACACTATTTTATTGAGATAGAATGATAAAGGAAGGGTTTTGTGTTTTTGAGACAGAGAATGATAATGGAAAATTGTCGTTTTTTAAGTGCTTGATTTAAAAGCAATATAACTAGCCCAAAGACATATTGCATCCATAACCAACTTCACTGATAGGAAATTCGGAGTTCAAACCTACTAATAGCATGTAGTTAAGGCTTAATTTAGAAAATTCATAGTTCAAACCTACCAACAGTCTGCAGTTAAGGCTTACTTGGGAATTCATAAAGTTCAATTCCAAAACATGATGTGACAATGATTCATGTCAGGTAGAAATAGTCATATTAGAGTTAAATCCTCAAGGAATTTAATTACAGGCAAGGCAACCCACAAATATGTGACTTTAATCAAATCAGGCAAAGCAACGCAAGCAATATTTTATTAATTTTCTCGTTCTTTTCATTAATATAACAAACATTCTGAGGATAAGAATATTATTCTCATATAAAAATACTATAAAAATCAAATCAATATATAGATTTTAACTAGAGAAAAACTTGACAAAACAATTTAAAATCCTTACATATGATTTGTAGGCATAATTAAAAGCAAAATAATACCTCGAACTGAGACGATATTTCGAGTCAAAATTATTGATATGATGGGTACATGCTATTGTTGTAAATGCAAGTTCCACCTTGCACAAAGACCATATTTTATTTGAGATAGAATGATAAAGGAAGGGTTTTGTTTTATTGAGATAGAATTGTTGAAAATGCAACAAGATGATGGAGCTTAGTGAAATGAAGTCGCCTTCACTAAGTGGGCCCGCATGCTATTTTTGGCGCAAAGTCTATTTTTAGACTATGTCTATTTTTAGACATATGGATCATGGTCTATGAGTTGCAGGATGCTATTTATGGATGATTGGTCGAGTTGGTAAAAATAGATGGACCTCTATTTTTAGACATAGGGCGGTTTCTATTTTTAGACTGTCGGGCTAAAAATAGAACAGTCAAATATTATTAACCCTTAATAATATTTAGACTATACACATTATCTTTTCCTCTTGGAGCACTTCAGTTTGATGCTTGGATGTGGCACATGCAGCTGACAGAAGGAAATACACTTTTACTAAGGGTTCGTTGAGCTATTGCATGGTTGACTTCAGTTGGAACTCATGTGGCAGAGTTTGGTGGAGTTGATGAGACAGTTGGTGGAGTTGTGTTCGGTTTAACTTAGTTGAACTAGTTGTATTAGTATAACTGACAAATACACTAGTGATGAGTGGTGTGAATTAATTATTAATTGATTCAATAATTATTAACTCATAAATCAACTAAAGAACACATCAGTTAACTGCAATGCATGGACATTTCAGTGGAGACCAGTGTTAGAGGTGGGTGAAAGGGTGAGTGTGACTATCAGTTGTGACTATACCTATGCATGAGATTTGCACACACATTTATGGAGATTGCCAATGAGGATTGTGTAGATGGAGCTAGTGGGATTCGAACTTGGATCTCGTCATTAATCAACTTGGATTGCGCAGTAGAGGCAGGCAAAATTGTGGTGAAGATTTGAACCTGTGACTAGTTCACTTTCCATACTAGTTTTGTGTGTAGCATTGAGATAGTGCTGAGAGCTGTGAGAGCTTTGTGCTATGTATTGTTACATGTTCTCTATCATTATAATATACAGATAGTTGGGGGTTTTCAGCTATTCCTTTCTCCATTACATCCTGTGTTGATATGTGTGCTTGATTATGTTTTAATGAGCGCATGCGATTGCTTTCTATTTCCGCATATTGATGATCAATTGTAGAAGAGGTTATGTATTATGCATGAAGCTTAAATAGTGTGTAATCAGGATAATATCGGTGAATAATTTATCTATTATTCAAATTTATACATGGTATCAGAGCGAGATTGATCATCGGATCTATTACAGTGATTATAATTATTTCGGTAGACAGAGTCTGTAACGGGCCAGGTAGCCTCTGGATCCATCCTTTCTTTGAAAGGTGATATATCCAGTAAATGCCCATACAGTCGATCTCTGTGCTAGAAATAATTTGTTCTCACAGATCAGAAGCAGTTGAGTTTTGAGCTGGTGGAATTCGAATTTGCAGCAGTTTTCTTGGTGTCAAAGTCAAAATGTCTTTCAACGGATTGCGACTGGAATATGCCCTTGAGGGCAGTTCGAATTATGTTGCATGGAAGGACTGGATGGAGGCGGTATTAGATGATAATGGGCTGAAGGAGTTCATAGATGCTGAGATCCCAAAGCCTACTGATGCTACTCAAGTTGAGGCTTGGAAAAAGAAGATGGAAAAATGTCGAATGATTCTGTTGGAGGGCGTGAAGGATCACATTGTATCCAGCATGCATGGAAAAGATTCTCCATACTTGATGTGGAAATCGTTGACAGATTTATTCCAAACCAAGAGCGACCAGAAAAAGTTGGCGCTCAAGGATAAACTCAGACACATAAAGATGGAGAAAGGCGACAGTATGTCGAAGTATCTCACAAAGTTCATCCAATGCAGGGATGAGCTGGGAAGTGTGGGGGTGACTGTCGATGATGAGGAATTGGTGAGCTTGGCTCTCTTTGGTCTTCCGAAGAGTTGGCATGCCTATCAGGATTCTATCAATGGTCGGGAGAAATTGATAGGATGGGAGCGACTTTGGTCAGATCTTGTGCAAGAGGAGATAAGGCAGAATACCAGAGATGGATCTTCATCAAAGGCATATGATGAAGAAAATTGTTCTTTGGCTACTAAAGAAAATAAGGGGAAGAGCAAGAAAGCTTCTCATTCCGGTGCGAAAGGCAAGAAGCAGGACATGTCCAAGGTGAAGTGTTTTCACTGTCACCAACACAGACATTATGCCACAAATTTTCCGCAGAAGAAGAAAAATAAGAAAGCTGCTGGATCTACAGCGGGAGAGACCTTAGCCTCGCAGTTTGAGCTGGATTTTTTGCTGATCACATGCTTGGTCTCAAGTGTGATGGGATCAGTATGGTTCTTGGACAGTGGTGCGTCCTTTCACATGACTGGAGATCGAGATCTGTTTTCAGATCTGGATGAGAAATATCTTGGAGTGCGCATCGAGATGGGCGATGATGGTAGATACAGTGCGACCGGTATCGGTACCATTTCCTTTGAGAGGGCGTCTGGTAAACCATTTGTATTGAAGGAAGTGATGCATGTTCCAGGATTGAAGAAGAATATGATCTCTGTGGCGTTGTTAGAAGACAAGGGGTATGATGTGGTCTTCAGCGAAGGAAAATATTTCCTGCGCAGTATGACAACTAGAGAGACCTGGAAGATAGGGGTTCGAGTCAAGAACCTTTATCAGTTGCAAGTAGATGGCTGCGCAGCAATGGCATGCAAGGCGGAAGGAGTGGTGAGCCGGGATGATGGCGAGCTGTGGCACCGGAGATTGGGCCACCTTCACCATGGAGCTTTGAAGATACTGCAGCACATTTCTACTGGGATTCCTAAGGGCACTCTTGCACAGTCGGATCAGTGCAAGGGGTGTACCTTGGGAAAATTTGTAAAAGCCACCTTTCACGAGAAGGATAGTCGCGCCACGATGATCCTTGAGAGAGTTCACAGAGACGTGTGTGGACCTTTCTCAGTAGCTTTGACAGAAAAGCACAAGTATTATGTGATATTTGCTGATGATTTCTCTTGGAAGTGCTGGATCTTCTTCATGCAGAAGAAGAGCGAGACATACTCAAAGTTATGTGAGTTCAAGGCACTGGTAGAGAAGGAATCGGGGAAGCATGTGAAGGCTCTTAGGAGCGACAATGGTGGTGAATTCATCTCGGCTGAATTCAAAGAATTTTGCAGCGCAGAAGGGATTCGGAGAGAGCTTATCGCACCCCATAACCCACAGCAGAACGGGGTGGCTGAGCGGAAGAACAGAACGATCGTGGGTGCTGCACGGGCAATGTTGCATGATCAGGCCCTACCCCTTCACTTGTGGGCTGAGGCATGCAATACAACAGTGTATGTGCAGAACCGTTGTCCTCACAAGGTTCTTGGCATGAGTACACCGGAGGGAGGAAGCCTTTTGGTAGAGACACGATATTTCCCATTTGAGGATTTTTGGTTCACCTGTCTACTTACATGTGACGAAGGATGCCAGGAAGAAGCTGGATCCGACCGCAGAGGTTGGGATATTTGTGGGGTACACTGATACACCCCACAACTATCATGTGTATTTTCCAGACAGTCGCAAGACTATTGTGCAATGGGATATCAAATTTCAGGAGGAGAAAGCCATGAAGTGTTCGCTTGAGAGGGAGCCACACTTGCATGCAGATGAGGAGCTATTAGTTCCTAAGGATGAGCTTCCGGATGTGGATCATCCACAAGAGGAAGTTCATGGAGTGGAAGAGACCACTCATGCAGCGCCAACCATCAGAGGGCGCAAGCGCACTACAGAAGCTGAGCGACTGGCTCAAGATGCAGAGAAGGTTGTAGGACCACCTACAGCATAGCGCAGATAGAGACAGTCACCGGATCGGTACACTGGATACATGGCTCTTGTGAGCAAATGTGTCATGACAGAGCCATCCTCTTTCGAGGAAGCTGTGGAGGACCCCGCATGGGTAGATGCCATGGTGGAAGAGTATGATTCTATTGTCAGAAACAGTGCATGGGAGATTGTCCCGCGACCGGAGGGGAAATCAGTGGTGGGTTCGCGATGGATCTACAAAGTGAAGCAGGCGGCTGACGGGAGTGTGGAGAAGTACAAGGCGAGATTTGTCACCCGTGGCTTTTCACAGATCGAGGGGATCGATTATGAGGAGAATTTTGCACCTGTCGCAAGGTACTCTTCCATACGGACGATCCTTGCTCTCTCAGCGCAGATGGGGTGGCACATTCATCAGATGGATGTGAAGACTGTGTTCCTCAACGGAGTCATTGAGGAGGAGGTGTACATAGAGCATCCCGAAGGTTTCGAGATCTTCAGCAGCGAGTCGCATGTGTGCAGGCTCAAGAGAGCGTTGTATGGGTTGAAACAAGCACCTCGTGCTTGGTACACACGGATAGACAGTTATTTCACTAGACTTGGATTCTCCAAGAGTGAGGCGGATCCTAACCTATACCAGATTGTGGTGGAGGGTAAGTTGTTGATCATTGTACTTTATGTAGATGATTTGATTCTGATAGGTGATGAGATGTTGATACTTTCATGCAAGGAGGATCTTGCTAGAGAGTTTGAGATGAAGGACTTGGGCCTCCTTCATTATTTCCTGGGATTGGAAATTTGGCAGTGCAGTGATGGACTGTTTGTTTCTCAGGGTAAGTATGCCCGGGAGATACTGGAGAAGTTCAACATGCATGGTTGCAAGCCTATTGATACTCCTCTTCCTGGAGGTTGGAGGAAGGAGGATGCTACTTCGGCGGAGGTAGTGGATGCCACTGTTTATCGACAGTTGGTGGGGTCGCTTATGTATCTGGTCAATACACGACCCGATATATGTTATGCTGTTAACCAGCTTTCACAAGCTATGGTTAATCCAACCAAGCTCTTCTGGAAGGCAGGCAAGCATGTATTGCGTTATCTTAGAGGCACATCGGGATATGGTTTGTGGTACAGACAGGAGGATGAGGTGAAGCTGTGTGGCTTCACGGATGCAGATTGGGCAGGGAGCCCAACGGACAGAAAGAGCACATCTGGAGGGATCTTTAGTATCGGGTCGACAACAGTTTCTTGGTACAGCAGGAAGCAGAGATCCGTGGCACTCAGTTCAGCAGAGGCTGAGTATATGGCAGCAAGCTTGGCTGCATGCGAGGCCATATGGATGAGGAAGATTCTGGTCGGGTTGTTCGGGTCACACTTGGAGCCTATTGTGATTTATTGTGATAACCAGAGTTGCATTAAACTCTCGGCTAATCCAGTATTTCATGATAGATCCAAACACATCGACATCAGGTACCATCATATCAGAGATTGTGTGCAACAGAGAATCATGTTACTTTCATACATTCCCACGGAGGATCGGGATGCTGATATCTTGACGAAGGCGCTCACCAGGAGAAAATTCGAATACCACAGAGGCAGGATAGGGGTTGCAGATAATCCATATCTTGTTGAGAGGGAGTGTTGAAAATGCAACAAGATGATGGAGCTTAGTGAAAAGAAGTCGCCTTCACTAAGTGGGCCGGCAGGCTATTTTTGGCGCAAAGTCTATTTTTAGACTATGTCTATTTTTAGACATATGGATCATGGTCTATGAGTTGCAGGATGCTATTTATGGATGATTGGTTGAGTTGGTAAAAATATATGGACCTCTATTTTTAGACATTGGGCGGTTTCTATTTTTAGACTGCCGGGCTAAAAATAGAGCAGTCAAATATTATTAACCCTTAATAATATTTAGACTATAAACATTATCTTTTCCTCTTGGATCACTTCAGTTTGATGCTTGGATGTGGCACATGCAGCTGACAGAAGGAAATACGCTTTTCCTAAGGGTTAGTTGAGCTATTGCATGGTTGACTTCAGTTAGAACTCATGTGGCAGAGTTTGGTGAAGTTGATGAGACAGTTGGTGGAGTTGTGTTCGGTTTAACTTAGTTGAACTAGTTGTATTTAGTCTAACTGATAAATACACTAGTGATGAGTGGTGTGAATTAATTATTAATTAATTCTCTAATTATTAACTCATAAATCAACTAAATAACACATCAGTTAACTGCAATGCATGGACAGTTCAGTGGAGACCAGTGTTAGAGGTGGGTGAAAGGGTGAGTGTGACTATCAGTTGTGACCATGATTGTGCATGAGATTTGCACACACATTGATGGATATTGCCAATGAGGATTGCGCAGTTGGAGCTAGTGGGATTCGAACTTGGATCTCATCATTAATCAACTTGGATTGCGCAGTAGAGGCAGGCAGACTTGTGGAGGAGATTTGAACCTGTGACTAGTTCACTTTCCATACTAGTTTTGTGTGTAGCATTGAGATAGTGCTGAGAGCTGTGAGAGCTTTGTGCTATGTATTGTTACATGTTCTCTATCATTATAATATACAGATAGTTGGGGGTTTTCAACTATTCCTTTCCCCATTACATCCTGTGTTGATATGTGTGCTTGATTATGTTTTAATGAGCGCATGCGACTGCCTTCTATTTCCGCATATTGATGATCAATGGTAGAAGAGGTTATGTATTATGCATGAAGCTTAAATAGTGTGTAATCAGGATAATATCGGTGAATAATTTAGCTATTATTCAAATTTCTACAAGAATGATAAATGAATATTGTCTCTTTTTAAGTGATTGATTTAAAAGCATTATGACTGGCCCAAAGATACATTGCATCTATAACTAGCTTGAATTCTATGAAATTCAAATTTCAAACCTAATATCAGCCTGCAGTTAAGGCTTAATTTATAAAACTCAGAGTTCAAACCTACCAACAACCTGCAATTATGGCTTACTTGGGAATTCATAAAGCTAGAGTCCAAAACATGTTGTGACAATGATTCATGTCATGTAGAAATAGTCATATTAGAGTGAAATAATCAAGGAATTTAATTACAATATTGTATTCTACGCTATATTAGAGGGATCCAAATTGAACCAATTTGATTTTAGCTCTCACTGTTCCTTCAAGTCTCTTAGGAATGATACTGTTATGTTAAATTAATAAATATTTCATGGTTTTTTAATTTTTTTGGTGTACTGAATTGAAAATTGTTTGTACCATGGATCAAAATATTTGGCAAAGAAGAAGAAGTAATGGCAAGTGTGAGTAAACAACGTCAACCACCTCCAGGATATCCTACTAGAGGAAAAATAGAAGAGGAACACATTCATTAAGTCGTTGATGAATCCCAACAAGATGGAGCCCATGATTGCTAAATCTATTAAAGCTCGACCTATGGATATTCAGATTAAAATCCTATTCGTTTTTTCTAACACACAAGTTTCTGGTGAAAAAAAATTAAACATGAGTTAAAAGTGATGTTATAATGTAAAAATAGGTAGAAAGAAAATTAAAATTTTAGATCCGGAATTTGAATATATTACATAATTTATTGAATTTCCCCAAAAAAAAATATAAGGACCCCTAGGAAACCCACAGATCTCACATAAGGTGAGGATGGTGAAAGTAGGGATAGAAGAAACATACTTTGAAAAATCTTAAGAGTATTATGATTAAGAAAACTGATTGAGTACACAATTGTGCAAGGTTTACCGATGGTAGCTACAAAGAATGGAGGACCTGCGGACATACAAAGGGTAAAATTTTTAATATCTTAAACCAATTTGGATATTTGGTGTCTTACAATTAGTACCTTTGCGATGACAAAAAAAAATAGGGAATGATTGGATGGTGCGATATCCGACAAATATTTTCAGTTTCCAACTTGTGTTGATTACGTTCTGGAATTCATTTTGACGAGAAAAATATTTTTCCAGGATTTTTTTATAAAGTTTCGAAACAAATGTTTTAACATGTGGCAAAAAATAAAACCTCTAAAAAACCTTTGTTTCTCAAAAAGTTTGCAGACTTTGAACAATGGACTATTAGTCAATCCCCATGATCACAAGGCCATAATAAATGCATTTCTACAACTCATATCAGACAAAAACCTATGGAATGAATGTTGCCATAATGGGTTGAGAAACATTCACCTTTTCCCATGGCTTGAAAATTGCAGAAAATATCAGCCTCGGGTAGTTGTATGCAGGATGAGGCTTCCTCAGTGCCTAATACAACAATCGTTTATCATGGCTTCCTAGTGTTTAAATAAACTGTATTTTTATGACTTGAGCAGCGTGGGATAAAGCCATGGTTAAGGGTAGACTGTAAATGGTGATAGAATGTCTTAAAATGGTAATTGAGATGGTTTTATTTTTTGAAACATCATTAAAAAAATTACAGACTAAAACAACATAAATAAATGATTGTAAAATTGGTCATGTAATTTTTATTGTAACTCTTTATATTCATTTTATGGCTCTATTGTTAGAAGAGACAACGCGCCTACATAGTTTCTCATGGTAGCAAGTCTCACTATAGTAGAGTTTCAGTTTCACAAACATCTTATAGTTTGGCTTTCAGAAGAAAATTTATGTGCAGTTTTCTTATGATTTGCAGCCATTACAGTCAAAGTGAAGAATACTTGGAACTGAGACGAGGAGACAAAGCACGCCGAGGAGGCAGAGTAGATGAGGAGGAGGTAGAATGAGCATGCTGAGGACGCATATCAGACCCCAGGAATCCTGCAAAAATCTTGGAAACACAACAAAAAAGGAAATTAGCATTAAAAATAGAAAAACAAGCATAAAAAAAGAAGAAAGTCAAGACCAATTGCAGATCACCCAATCGATCCAGAACCTCACTTTTAACTTCACTTGCTTCCCTTCTAGTTCAAGCTTAGCCAACACACGTAAACAATGAAAAATGATATTCCAACCCTCTCCAATGGTCACTGCCAAATACATAGCTCGCGATGCTCTCCAACGGTAACGCAACAAAAACTCCTCAAAAAATTCTTACGGTCTGAGGGCTGCTATATTTATAAGAAAGTAGTTTGATCGAGCTTTCAAGGATTTTTTTTGTGACTCCAACAAAAAATCTGGTTACTGTTTCCGTCAACATAAATGACAGAGTAAGTTCAATTAATGGCAAAAAAAGATCGGCTGAACTTTTGAAAAGTTCAACCAAACTTGTAGCAGATTGAATTTTTTGACCGTGTTTCTGACGAAAGTGTAACCCATCTTCCTACTTACACCCTTATGTTATATATAATGGAAAAATTTGTGGAGCAACTCACTTGTCTATCCCAATAATTTTCCTGCAAAGACCACTCCTCAAACCTTTACTAGTACTAACTCATTAATCTCTTCCTCTTTATTCGCAATATTTAGGTTGTTTCTTATTGTTTTTCATAGACACTAATCCTCTAAGAAATTCATAAATAAAACCATGTTTACCCAAGGGACATCTTCCAATAACATTCCTTCTTCCATTTCACACTCCATAAACTCATCATCGCTACCATACTCACACTCCTTGATTTCATTATCTTCTTCATTATTATAGGGCCTACTCAGCTAAGAGGAATTCATATGTTATTAACGTTTTAAACATGGAAATACTCTCTACATCTTCTAGGGCACTAATTCTTGATGGTAATTCATCTGTTACCTTTAAAGCGTCACCCTCAGTTCTCCTTTCCTCCACTAAAAGATTCAGTCTCTTCTCTTTGCAAAGTGTTCTTTTGGCCATTTTCTATTTTTTTTTTTCGTTTTTTGTAAACTCCATGGGTTTCCTCCCCTACTTCATACCTAATTATACTTTTCCTCATTTCTACAAAAAGATTCTTATAAATTGTCCTCCTCGGAATTCCTTATTAACTGAAATTTGTAGCCTTCACTTTTCTTCTATAATTCATTCCTACACTCACACTATGTAATCTACTTCATGTTACAGCTCTACCAAACTTAAATTTTAGATTTCTTTTCAAATACCCTCTTGAAAATTTAAAATGTTCTTTTCAATTGTCCAAACTTGAAAAATGAGAATTCCATTTTCCTCACTTGTCTGCACCTTCAAATCTCCATAGCACTACACAAGTGCACTAGGTTGTCCAAAAAAATTTCTCCTATAAATATACTCATAAAACATAGAAATCAAAGATTTAACTCTTCAATTGGGTATACTTTTTCAAATACCACCGAATGAAAAAAGGTTCTCTGAAGAATACATCTCCTCCAAGAAAAAATAAGAACATTATAATCCCTCAAGGTGATAGTGACAATAACTCAAAGGTGTATGAGATCAAACATGTAGTAACTAAAAGATGGAAAGTAAAGTTTTGTTCATCAAAATCGCTCAATATTTATTTCTATTAAACTTCACAATTTCTAAAATTTTATCTTACAATCTTAAATAAAACTTTAAATTATCTAAATCTATAAATGAGTTTAAATTCCCTTTAAATTTTCTAAACAAAAATCTTATTAGTCTCAACAGCTATGATAAATCCAAATAATTTTCATAAAATATAAATATAAATTATCTCTCTCACATATATAAGCACACACATACACATGTTTGTGTTGAACAATTTTTTTTACTCTCCATGCATCTCCTTTTCTCGAAAATTAGTTCCCTTTTTCATATTATTTCTCCATGTCTTATTCTATTTAATATTCTTGTTTAAAAAAATTGATCTAAGTTACTCTACCCATCTAATTAAAAGTCTTCAAAGATTGACCTTGTTACATTCAACAAATTGGTCTAATCTTAATATTGTCTTAGACATTCAAATATTGACCTTTCCAAGTTCAACAAATTGGTCTAATATAGACTTAATCATCCTTTTTTTTTTAGAAAATATGTATATGTATATTTTTATATTTATATAATTGTTTACTCTCCATGCATCTCTTTTTTTCCAAGAATTACTTCCTCTTCTTAATGTTTTTTCCTATACCTTATCCTCATTTTATATTTTTTTGTTAAAAAAAATCTATTAATAATCTATGTTGTGACCACCAATCTAAATCAAGGCTTTCAAAGATTGACCTTACCCAAATATTTAATGTGTTCTTAACAATACGAAAAAGTTTCAAAATTTTAAGAAAAAAAATGAAATAGAAAACAAGAATAACCTTACCTAATTAGTCAAATATTTAATGTGTTCCTAACCATATGAAAAAGTTTCAAAATTATAAGAAAAAAATGTGTTCTTAACCATATGAAAAAGTTTCAAAATTATAAGAAAAAAAATGAAATAGAAAAACAAGAATAACCTTACCTAATTGGTCGAATATTTAATGTGCTCTTAAAAATATGTCAAAGTTTCAAAATTATAAGAAAAAAAAATGAAATAGGAAAACAAGAATAAAAGGCTATACAAATTAAATAAAAATAATATTTTAAATATATTTTTTCATATATATATATATATATATATTCAATGATATATTAAAATTGGATTTTGTATCATTTTATATTAAATAATGATATTTTAGTTTGTATAGCTTTATGTTGAATAGTGATGTTTTAGTAAAAAATAATAAAATAAAAATAAATAATAATAATAATAATAATAATAAAATGTAATTATAATAAGAGTTTAAATTAGATAATTTTATGGTTATTGGGTGCAAGTTTTAAAAGTAATGATTGATGTTATGTGATTCATTTCACTAGTTTAAAATTTATTTCTACATCTTTGTGAGCATCACCTAATGCAATGAGTGCTAAGTAGACCATTCAAAAATCATGAGAAATTAGTTAGTTACGATTAACTATCTCTTATAAAAATGGTCACTTGAATTCCAAAAAATAATATCCAATTCCAAAATAGTTAAATAAATTTTAAAATAATTATAAAAATAAGATAAATATCAAACTTTTAAATACAAAATATGATATTTTTCATAAACATAATTTAAATCTTCTAATTTTAATTTTTGACATATTTTCTAATAAATTTTACTTAAATCTTAAAAAATTATTAAAATGACAAATTTAAACTATAAAATATACACAATGCTGAGACCAAAACATAAAAGTGTTAAAAGTAAACCTTCGTTCACATTACAAACAAACAAACTATATATATATATGAAACTATGTTTAAGCGTGAGCTGTTAGGTGTGAGAGAGAAGGATAGGTGGTCGGAGATCATCTGAGCACAGCTCAATGATGAATGACCTCGTTTGATTGTGAACCCACCGATGATATGTTGATCGACGGTTGAAGGGAACTGGCACGATTCTCGAAAGAGAATCTCCTCCCAAATCACATCCGTTGAGAAAAGAAAATAAAGCGTTTAGTGGGAACAGATCAATGGCACCGATTTTATCGGGTTTTCACTTGCGCTGACAAATTGTAAACGTATGTATGTATAGAGACCTATATATGTAACTCTCTGAGGCAAATATCTGCCACTTCAAGCAAATATACCAAAAACCTTCAAGCTTAGAAATATATGGAACCTTCCAAAAATTAGCACAATTTGACTCCGGCTTGGATAAAGTCTTTGGCGTCTCTGAAACGTTTTTGCCGGTTTCTTCGCCCGTCAAGATCGGCGAACAGATGCTATTGGATCATATTAATTAAATAAATGGGGCAAAGTCTTTTTTTATATGAAATAACTCTTATCACATTTAGAAATTGTGAGATTTATTTTCTAGATGAAAACCATTTTACTTTTTTATAAAGTATGTTAAGTTTATTTTATATTAATAAATTCACGTGCAAAGGAGAAAGGTAATTCATAATATAATATGTTGAGCATTTTACTATATAAATAATAATTTAACTTGATAAAGTATGTTAAGTTTATTATATATTAATAAATTCACGTGCAAAGGAGAAAAGCAATTCACAATATAATATGTTGAGTTATTCTATAGTGTTAATCAACTGTAAGTACAAACGAAAAAAGTGATGCATCATAAAACACAACATGAATAAAAACTGTCTACAAAAACATGAAACCGCCCCTATCAAAAGAGGAATAACTTGTTTCTGAGTTTTTTAATAATTTAACGTTTTTTAATAACATGAAATAACTACTTTAAAGAATTTTATATGTTATCATTTCAATAATAAAAGTAATATATTTCATTCTAGTTTCCTCATCTTATATATGGTTATGGTTAGCTATTAATTAAAAAAAAACCATACAAACAATAATAATCTCACGAATATTATTTTAAACTTTAATCATAATTATCAAGATATTAGATTTTGGTACGAAGATATTATAAAAAAGGAAATCACATTTTAGTTTAATAAATGAAAATATAAAGAAATTTTATTTTATATTTTTCTTATAATATTAAAAATATTATTATGTTCAAATTTAAGGAGAAATTGTAGTATAATAAAAAGTTAGAAAAATAAGGAGAGTTAAGATATTTTAAGACGGTTACTTTAATACGATCAAAAATAAATTTTAGTTATGATTATGTGAACAAAAAGGTTCATAATCGGGTTAAGAACCTAAAATTCTAGATCGCGGCCAACTAAATTATGCGGAGAAATATGAAGAATGAAATCGAGAGGATGGGGAGGAGGGAAGCGAGGTTACAGACAAAGGAGGATTAGGCCGATGGGCAGAGATTTCAGGAGGACGAATATTCGAAGGGCTTAGTACAGAGGTGGAACGGGGAACCGAGTACTCTGTCGCAATCAGAGGGTTCATATCAGGGGGACTAGGCAGGACAAAGAAGGGATGGAGAGCCTCCCCTGGGTAAGAATCCAATAAGATATGATGATACATAAAATTTGTGTTAAAAATTCAACAAGAAATCTGTGTCTAATTAAATTTTCCCTTAATTAAATTGGACAATAAATTGTAATCTTATCTCATAATCACTTGTAATAGCTAACTAAGTGTGATAAACTTAGTTAGCTCATGAATTTAGAGTTGAGGGTGGTTGGCGAGGCATGTAGACCGATTCTGTTATTTATTGAGTCCAACTTGCAGTTAGTGCATTAGTTTAATGCATGAGAATCCAGTTACACAATTAATTGAGTTAAAACCAATTTAACTAGTTGTAACTGTTTGTTGCACTAGTGAGAGGTCAAGTGAATTAAATCAGATTTAACTCACATGAAGTGATATGTCATGTAACTGATGATTTACTATTAAAAGCTGCATGCATGTCAGTTATAGAAAAGACCCAGTTGAGACAAAGGTGAAAGGGATGTTAACTATCAGTTGTATTATTAGTAGGTTGCCCTCATGCAGTAAAACACCCACAGGATTTCCCATGAGCATTGCACAATTTTGGAAAGTTGAATTTACTAAAGAATGGGGATTTCATTCCACATGAATTGCGCAACCAAGGCAGGCTAAGAAGAGGCAAAAAATTGGCTAAGTGTTGGTCGATTTTGTCTGGATCAGTGTGAGACAATTGTGAGAATGCAAGAGACTCTTGTGGGAAGAGTGCATTGTAATTTTTTCATGACTCCTTGGTGAATATACAATAGAAAATAGAGGGGTTTTTGTCAAAAATATTTCCCCGAGAAAATATCTGTGTTGTGGTTTTATTGTCTTCTTTCTTTACTTGTTGTATTGGTGATCGTGTTTATTTTTTGCAATTAATTTGTAGATGGATTAATAATATTTCTTTAGTATATTGTATGATCCGATTGAATCCATGATATACATATTGTTTGTATAATTTCTACATGGTATCAGAGCGCAGGAAATCACTATAGTGGAGAATAAATTGAGTTTGTGTTAAATAGCATTCGAATTTGAAAAAACTTCTTTGGTGCGACAGGCAGATCAAGGTCAAGATGGATTTCGATGGCTTGAGATTGGAATATGCACTCAAGGGAAGTTCCAATTATATTCCATGGAAATAAAAGATGGAGGCAGTTCTAGAGGACAATGGTTTCAAATAATTCATTGATAATGACATTCCCAAACCTATAGCAGTAGATGTCGCTGTTCTTGATGCTTGGTAAAATAAGGTTTTAAAGGTGAGGAGGATCATATTGGAGGGAGTACGAGACAAAATTGTCTCAAGTCTCCACGGAAAAGTGACTCCATATGCAATTTTGAAGGCTTTGACATATATGTTTCAGAGTAGTAGTGACCACTGAAAATTGGCACTGAAGGAAAAGCTCAAGAAAATCAAAATGGAGAAAGGCGACACTATTCTGAAATATTTAACCAAGTTTTCCAATGTCGAGATGAGCTTGGGAGTGTCGTAATTATTGTAGCAGATGATGAATTCGTGAGCCTAGCTCTTCTAGGCCTTCCCAAGAGTTGGATATTTATCAGGACTCTGTCAATGGGAGGGAGAAGCTGCCAGATTGAGAGCGACTTTAGTCAAATTTGGTGGAAGAAGAATTCAGGCAAAATACCAGGGATGGATCCTCATCCAAGATGGATGATGAGGAAAATTGTGCCTTTTCTAATAAGGCAAAGAAGTGGAAGGGAAAGAAATATTATTCCAAATCTGAGACCAAAAAAGAAGGAAAGAAGCGTGACATGTCCAGAGTGAAGTGTTTTCACTATCACGAGCATGCACATTATGCCACTAATTATCCACAAAAGAAGAAGAGCAAGAAGGCTTCAGGATGTGCACCTAGTGAGGCTTTGGCCTTACGATTTGAGTTGGACTTCTTGCTCATCCCATGCATGGTGTCTAGTGTGATGGGATTAGTGTAGTACTCGTATAGTGGTGCATCTTTCCACACTGACGGGAGACAAAGAAATTTTCAGTAGCTTGGAGGAGAAGGATCTCCATATGCATATCGTAATGGGTGATGACTGAAGGTATAGTGCTACCGGGATTGGTACAGTTTCCTTCCAGAGATATTCATGTAAACCCTACATGCATGTACCAGGCTTGAAAATGAATTTAGTTTCAAAAGCAATGTTGGAGGATAAAGGTTATGATGTGGTTTTCATTGAAGGGAAAGCATTCCTTCATCACAAGGCCATAGGACAAGACAAGAAGATTGGGATTCGTGTGAAGAATATCTACAAACTTGATATAGATGGCTTCACAACATTGATTGGTAAAGCAGACAAAGTGGTGAGTCAGGATGAGGGTGAGTTATGGCACATGAGATTAGGCCATCTACACCAAATAGCTTTGAAGTTAATTCATCATATTTCTATGGGGTTTCCAAAGGGTACTCTTGCGTAGATAGACACATGCAAGGTATGTACCATGGGGAAGTATGAAAAGGCCACTTTTCACGAGAAGGAGAACCGAGCAGTGAGAATCCTTGAGAGAGTTCACTCAGACGTGTGTGGACCATTCTTTATAGATTCGATAGAAAAGCACATGTATTATGTGATCTTTATTGATGATTTTTATAGAAATTGTTGGATCTACTTGATACAGTAGAAAGATCAAACGTTCTCAAAATTTTGTGAGTTCAAAGCACTGGTTGAGAAAGACACGGGGAAGCATGTGAAGGATCTAAGTAGTGACAATGGTGGTGAGTACACCTCCAATGAATTCAAGAACTTATGTAGCAAAGAAGGAATTCATAGAGAGTTGATTGCACCTCATAACCCATAACAGAATGGGGCCATAGAAAGAAAGAATAGAACAATTATGGGTGCAGCACGAGTGGTGTTGCATGATCATGGCCTACCGTTGCATATGTGGGTAGAGCCATGAAACATAATGGTATTTGTGCAAAACCATAGTCCTTATCAGATACTTGGCATGAGTACACCAGAGGAGTATTTTTATGGTAAGAAACCTGATTTTTCATATTTTAAAATTTTTGGCTCATCTGCCTATTGCCATGTGCCCAAAGATTCCAGAAAGAAGCTAGAACCAACAACTGAGATTGGGATATTTTTGGGGTACATTGATACTCCCCAAAACTATCAATTGTATTTTCCAAACAAAAGGATGACTGTTGTGACACAGGATATAAAATTTGATGAGGAGAAAGCCATGCGATTTTCCCTTGAGAGGGAGCTTGATTTGCATGTAAAGGAGGAACTCTTGGTTCCAAAGAATGAACCTCAAGATGTGGAGAAGCCACATATGGAGGATCATGGAGTGGCAGAAAACACTCATGTAGATCCATCCACCAGATATTGTAGAAGGTGCGCCATGGAAGTTGATAGATTGAGGGTTGATGCAGTAGAAAATATAGGAGCACTTACTTCGTTGCGTAGACATAGACAGTCTCCGGACAGGTTTACCGGATACATGGCTTTTATGAGAAAGTTTATTGTGATAGAACCATCCTCTTTTGAGGAAGCAATGCAACAACCAATTTGGGTTGACACCATGGTTTAAGAGCGTAAATCCATCGTCAAGAAAATTGTATGGGAATTTGTCCCAAGAGTAGTCGAAATGTCAGTGGTTGGACCTAAATGGATCTATAAGGTGAAGCAGGTGATAGATGGGAGTGTGGAGAACTACAAGGCTAGATATGTAGCCCGAGGATTCTCACAAGTTGAAGGGATTGACTATCAGGAGACTCTCGCACCGGTTGGGAGATACTTATTGATTATATTTATCTTTGCACTCTCAGCACAAATGGGGTGGAAGACACATCAGACGGATGTGAAAACTACATTCCTCAATGGAGTTATTGAGGAAGAAGTTGTTGTGGGGAAAACCAAACACCCCCCATTTTGAATTTTTACTTTCAATAATGGAGACCCTTTCTATTAATTTTTGGCTAAAAACCTTTTATGATTTTGATTAAGTTAATTATCTTACAATTTTTACCAATTTCTCATTTTTGTCGGATTTTAATTTTGATTGTTTCATTGAATCTGATTTTTCACAAGCTTTCCAACGATACTTTTTTTGCTCCATTTGGTCAACTGATTTGTAAATGGAACTCCTTTGAAGGTTGATGATATTTGTGTTTCCTAAGTTAAAAAATGTAAATTATTGTATAATATTTTTATTTTCGCAATTAAAATAGCCTTCATTGTAAATATTAATTTGTATTTAAGTTGTAGTAATTTTTATTTTTCACTAATGGTCCTACAAAATGATCCAACTAAATTGTATAATAAGATGAAAACATGTTTCGGGATCTTGGTAATTTACTCCAACTTGTTATTTTAAAATAAATTTCCATACCCAAAACCTCAAAATTTCATAATGGCTGAAGTCTAATTTGTAGGATGGTTAATCCCAAGTGGGCCCCAATTCACGTCCCTTCTCCTCCTTCCAAAAATGCTATCCAAATAAATTTGTGAATTTTTATTTCGACTTTGAAATTGCGATATTGCAATATCGCATGTCGCATTTCGCTAAGCACTTCAAACACATCTATTTTGAAATTGCGATGAGCAATGAGCGATTTGGTTTTATACAGTGTGTTGAAAATTTTAATGTAAATTTTAAACTCCTTATAACTCCCGTGACCTCATGCTTACCTCACATTCTCGCATCAAAAAAATTCTCACATCGCAACAAATTATAAGTGAACATTTTAAAAACCCTATTAAGAAATTTCTCCAATATGCGAAAAACATTTGTGTCACCTTATAACTCCCGCTCACATTACATCACCTCCCTCACCCATCTTATCCCTCCACAAATTTACATTCCCACATTGCATGCTTTATAAGTGTGCATTTCAAAAAAAAATTATCAATTATTTCTTGCGATATGTGATAATCCATCAACTCGTCCCTCTCCTTAACTCTTTTAACCAATGTTGGATTTTGTTTTTGACTTAGTTTGTAAGTTATATAGTTTTGGTTTTATAATATAAAAACATATGTTATATTATAATTATAATTCATATTATAATTTAAATTATAATATTAATATAATATAATAGTATTTTAATTAAATAATTAAAATTGTTTTTTAATTTAATTTAATTATGTTAAATAATTAATGTGTAATTAATTTAGATTAATAATGTAATTGTAATTAATTATTATTAATTAATTAAAATATTTTAATTTAATTTAGGATTAGATTTTTAATTTAAAATTCTGATTTTTGGCCCAAGCAATAGAAATTCCAAAATTCTGATAATTTTAATATGCGAATTTTGGAAGCTCATAAATGGAGTTTTACTTGGCCAAATGAGGCTCAGGATGGCTCATTGGATAGATAAAATCATAGAGATTATTACTGAAGTGGTTTCATTTCCATATTTCATCATTTATTGGGTCTAAAATTCAACAGAAGATCAAGCTTTGAATTTTTAAAACTAAATCAATTTTCTGAGTTTAGTTTTTTGCATTTTCATTTGCCCACAACTTCTTCTCAATCCATATCCATTCGTGAATGATATTCTTGGTCAATTATATCATCAAATGCATCAATAGAAAGATTATATTTCCTTTTCAATTATCTATTTCATTAAGTTTTGATTGGATTTATTTTAATTACAGATTTGTCATTTTGATTTCATTTTTACATTTTAATTTTGGTTTTGATTTTTTTTTTGCAGGAAAAGTAGTTGAAGAGATGAGAAAAATAAGACCTCAATCAATGGGAAGACTCCAACAATTGAAGAATATGATTTTCAACCAATGAAAATTGATTGAGCAAAACCACTCTTCAACCCGCTTTCCTATGAAGAAATCCTTGTGTAAATATTATAAATAACATATTGTAGAATGTAATAGGGGGCTTCTATTCTCTGCAATTATGGAATTCTTGATGGAACTATTGTCTAGAGGATTTAGAGGTGTAGGGGAGAGGAGAGAAAACTCAGATTTGGGGTTATTGGGGATTTTATTTTTGCATTGTGAACTACGTATAGAGAACACAGTTTGTACTTCTACAACTCTTATTTTAAAAGAAGAAATTCAAGCTTTGTAAAGGATCGATTGGAGACTGGAGTGAGAGAAATGATTTTAATAAGTCGGTATTTATAATACTATTGTTTTAAATACTGGTTTCATTTTATGAAAGAAGAAATGTGCCATCTTATTCATATTTGCGCACTTTTTTCGGTATGAGTAATTCGTCTCAATTTTGTGTTATTATTTATCTTTGCTATTATGGGTTGAATTTTGATTTATGAGTAACTATTTACTTAGAAATCTGTCTTTTAGTATTGATTAAACAAACAATGTTATGTTGTCAATTTTTTCCTCATATTATTGTTTAATTATTCGAATTACTGATTTAACAAGAAATATCATTTTTGTGATCTACTTCCTAAATGTTGTTGGTTGATTATCTCAGTTAAGAGATCTATGAATAGAATGTATTTCTGTATACATACTATTAGTTAATTGAACTTCTTCGTTAGCATTATATTCATTATAAGCCAGATATATTTAAATCCCAACTATTTAAAATATCTTTCTCTTGGTTGGGTTAGATCTACATCTACCTAACTGAGATAGGATTAGGATAAATTTTATTTCTTGCATGTTAGAATATTTTTTCATTTTAAATTTAATTCTACATTCCTAGAAGTCCTCTTTCAAATGAGGCTAAACTTTATTTATGGTTTTCCTAAGCCCAAAATTAGCTTAAGGATCACTTTTTTGCTTGATCAACAAGAAAAATGATTTGATGTCTCCTTCCCATTGGTATTCAAAAGTTATATTTTAAACCATTGGAGATTGAGAGAAGGTAAATAAACCTAGTTAAACCATTCGAAACCACCATTCCAAACATAAAAAAAGTTTCTTTAAGGTCCTGACCAGGTGGCCATCCCTGATGATGTTGCAACGAATTTCGAGGCTTCAACATTTTGGTGCTAGAAGGAGGGTCTGAGACTTTTTTTCCTTTGGATTCTTTATATTCTAACATTTTATTTTATTAAAATGGCTCATATTAAACTTCCAATTTCAAGTTGTATTTCTGGATGTGCATCTTCCAATTATCCACGAGAAATAGTAAGACACTTGTCTCAGGTAAAGTTTAATGGTAAGAAGAATACTTCTGCTTTTGATCATGCCTTTCAATTTATTAAAAAATTTTCACATTCTAATTTTCAAGAAATTGATGAAGGTATTTTGTGTAGGATTTTTACTCTTGCATTATTGGAGAAAGCCAAAATCTAGTGTCAATCACTTCTAGTTGCCTCAATTCACAATTGAGGTCAATTTATTTCAAATTTTCTTTGCAAATTTGATGGCTATATCTATGAACAGGTATGTGACAAAATTTAAGGCTTACAAAGGTTTAAAAATGAATCTTTGGTCGATTTTACCATTAGATTTTATATAAATTGTTTAAAATTTAAAATTGAAGATAAACCTTCGAAAGAAGAATTATTAGCTTGGTTTGAACATATTTTCTCTCTTCCTTCCATTCATAATCCATGTGAAATTATTTCAATATTTGGTCAATCTCCTTCTAATTCTCATTGATATAATTGAGAATTCTAATATGGAGGTACAAACAAATGATGATGAATTTGTCTCTATTTTGTATGATCAATTCCTTCAGTTACTACACACTTCCTATAGTATTGATAAAGATCAAGGTGCACCTTCGCATGTCAATGCCTTTCAATCACAAAGCTTGGAAATTTTCACTATTTAAATACAATAAGATATTAGCAGCAATCTCGAAGAAGATGCTACTTTGAAATATAAAAATTAGTGTGAATTAGAATCAGAAAATCAGAGGATAATCTGGCAAGTACAAGCAATGATTAAAGTTTCCAATAATACGCAATCTGTCGTATAAATTTATGAATTTTTTTACAATAAGAGAATGCCAAATTCAAGATAGCAAAGAAACATTCTTCAAATTAGCCAAGTAAATGATCTTAAATATGAAATTTGCAATGAAGAAAATGTGAAAGAGTTATCAAATAGAGACATTTTCAAATGCATTGTTTCATATTCATATTTCTCTCTTCATCCTAGTAATTTTTGTAATAGCAATTTTTCCTCTCTTCCCGTTAAAGATATTTAAAAAAGAAGAGAGGCTGATCTAAATGAATTGTTGATTAGTTTTTATCAGGATAGAAAATTAATTAATGATCATTCCTCTAGCATTAATGAACATGAGGTCAATATTCTTTCTTGTTTTCATACATTAGGTGAGATCGAAGGGAATTCTAATGAATGTCATGATGTCATTTATGATAGCTACTTTGACATTGAGGATATTGAATTGTCTTATTTACAATTGAATTTTCGTTATCAGAGTCTAATCACATGTGAAAATGAAGAACAATCTGATTCAGAAATTATTTCAAATAGTTCTCACTTTTAGAAAATTAATCATACTCATGATTTCAGCTTTCAAGAAAGCATTCCAATTTATGATTTATATGACTATCAATCTTGCATTCCCATTCAAAGTCATAACCCCCTCTCGAATTCACAAGTTGGTATCATCAATCATCCTAATTACATTATTCTACCCAATCCTTGTGAAGAGGAAATTTCTTTAAGATATTCCCAATTGTGTTGTAACAATACTTGTAACACTAGTGTAAACTATGATTTAATTTTGTTATTATTCCATCATTTATTCTTAACTTTAGATTTATTTTTTGTTTTTAGTCTTATATTTTTAGATACTTTATGCAAGCATATTGAAAAGCTTAATTTTGAACACTCAATCAATGCATTGCCTCAATGGATAAATGAAGATTCAATTTATAATTGTGAACATCAAGAGCTATTAAACTTCCAATTTCAATTGTTATCAATCACTTCTTTATTCTCAAAAGAAGTACCAACAAGAGAGTGTATTTTCACAAAATGACCAACAATCTAATTTAATTAATAATCTTTTGTTGGATTTATCGCACTTCCATTTATTTTTCGTTGATCCATTTGAAAGACATTTGGAAATCTTTCCTTCAAAAAAGATCGCTAATAGTTTAACACTTGCACATAACACTAACAAATTTACGCAGGCCATTGTATGTAAAAAATTTTATTCACAATCGAGCCTGTCATCCCCTTTTTTGAACCTCCCAATAAATAATGGAAATCCATTTAGATTTCTATGATCCAATTGAAATTCAGTTGGAACGAATATTTCAAGAGGAGGTAAGTATAAATAAGTTTTTTTCTGTAAATATATTAGCAAAAAATATACATTTTGCTTTTAGATTTAGTTCTTTTAGTTTAATTATATTTGCGTTTTTGTTACTAATTTTTGATATATACATACATGCAGGAATTAAAATTCTTACATGGTTACATTGGAAGTATGACTATACCTAGTCATGTTTCCTTCATTAAGTTAGAAATATGAATAGATTAATTTTCTTTTCTATTTTCATTTATTTCATTATTTTAGATTTTCAATAAAGCAAGTAATTAATCTACTTTCTTTGGGCACCCCCTTTAAATTGTGGAAAAAGAACTTAGAGAATTTCAGTAGTTCTTGAATAATCAAATCATACATGTTTATGAGCCTTGTAATTGTATTTTTATCTAAAAAATTCATCACATTAATCATACATGAAGAAATTCCAAGAATTTTCTACAACTTGACAATTTTTATTCACAAGTAATTATGAAGAATTCATTTTCACCATTGTTTTTGTCCAATATAAATTTGAGGTATATGCAATTTGAAAATTCATTACTTAGCATTTTATATTAAAATAAGAAGGTGATTTTGAAATTATGCAAGTTTTAAGAAAATTTGGGAAAACTTAAAGCTTCATGAGATAAAAGTTATTGTCAAATTTCTTCGAGGTATGTGTTTACATATTCACCATCATCTATTGTTTGTTTTAAATTTTCAAGGGTTGTTTCTTATTTCTATTTTATTTTGTTTGCAGGTCTTCATTAACTTGATTATGTAGATCTGAGATAATAAAGCAGCCAAATCTTTTCAAATCCACAACATATTCAGGGAAGCATTTATGATTTCATTTAAATTTGAGGATTGTCTAATTTTGCTTCTATTAATTAAAATCTCGATAAAGTTTTAATAAATTCTCGGAAGAGTCATATCAGATCATTATATTTCACAACTCTCTTCATAAGAAACTTTTGATAAAATTACTTTCCAATCAGATATTCTGACAATTAATTAAAATATTAAAGGTTTATTTATTTAAAAGCAAAATCAAATCAGTCGCTTTCTTTTCGAATTGAATACTTTAAGAAATAATCGCCCCCACATATGGCATGTCATATATCACAATTCACAAATCGGAGGTTCTAAAATGAGCATACTCCAAATATTTATGATCTCTCGATATGCCTATTCCCTCCGATCTTCGATGAACCTTTCCGTCTGATATCACATCATTCGTAATGCAATATTATGTATCACAATATTTAATCGGAGGCCACTCTTACCATTTCCCAATAATAAGCCTCCGATGCAAGAGCTTCGATATTCCTTCTCACCCATTCTCCGATAAAATGACTTCGCCAAAAATTGTGATGTCCACACAACCCTGGACCTGATATGACATTTAAATTTAGTTCTAAAAGATATCGTTTCCATTCATAAATCACAAGTTTGGTTGGGGCATATGTTTAAAAGTTTCAATGTCCCATATCTGATATGAAATTAAATCCACATAATAAAATTATCGGGTCCGTTCTTCATCTCACATCGACGTATCAATAATGTTACGTTCTGTACTAAAATTTGTCGATTGCTAATTTCTTATAAAACCAAAGCTGGTCACACCAATGAGCCAAGTCAGTTATCGCATTTTCGTTATCACAAGAATAATATCGGTGTTCTTTTTATTGAACAAATTTAATCTTTTGATATGATTATTCTCCGATATTGCCATCATTCCATTATAGTTTCTCATCACATATATTCATATCACTACATTTCCATTGTAATAATTATATCATATCGCTAAACTAAAAGTAAGTTTTTCTTTAAGATATTTTGATGCGATAAACTTTGATATACATCTCTCCACCATTGTATTTTAATTACTATAAAAAAATCAATTGCATATTGAAAAATATGGAAGTCACAACTTTTAAGTTATGCATGGCAAAGAATCTTGTGAGGCAAAAAATTCGTTAAGGTAATATACCGATGATTAATTCATATTTATAATTTTCTTTTATTTTGAATTTCTCTCCATACTTATCATATAGAGATTCAAATCCTCTTTATATATTGTTATATTATTCGGGGTTTTGAATCAACTTTAATATTTTGGGGCTGATATATATTCAAAATGGAAGAAGAAAAAGTACATTCATCACTACAATTCATATCTTCATCCTCATTTATGATGGATTCGATTTATTTCTGATTCCTTGAACATGAAACATCACTTTCTTTTAGTTTACAACTTGCTTTAGTTTAAGATTCAATAAATAATGATTTTGGGTCAATAAGATTTCAAATTAATTCAACTTCTTCATGTTTCCAATTATAATTACATAAGAACTTAACTTTTATTGGAGAAAATCATCTTCGTCGGGTAAGATTAAATGCAATTCCCCAATAGTAAGTTTATATGCCCACTTTCATTTATATTCATTTCTTCACTTTTTTTTTTTCCTGATCTCGAACTCTGCTTTTACAAGTCTTCATAAAACCTTTCACACCTCTACTAGATCAGTTTTGAAATTAATTCTCCTTTCATCAATTTTTTTTTGAGATTGTTAAAAGAAACAATACTGAGGCTCTTAGAATCAACTAAACTAGGGAGTTTCTGAACCTCTGTTTTGTTTCTTTAAGAATTACTTTCATCAGAAAATAGTTAAGATGCTTTTATACAGGTTTTACTTTGACGAAGGAAAATTTGCAACAGACGGAGACTTCTCATTTAGCGTATTATCTACCACCACTGCTATTCATCCCCTACATTTTGAGAGCCTCATTTATTATAACTTTGCAAGATAAAAAATTTAAATATCAACATACAAATGAATGTACGTATACTTATTTCATCTCTTTTGTTGAGACAATCATATAATTAGTCTTGTTGGAGTTAATCTTTTAAATTTTGTTTTCTTTTTATTTTTCTTTCTTCGTTTTAATTTTTTCATTCAATGATTTCTTTTCTTAATTTAGTGTAGTAATTGTTTTCCTTTTTCTTTCATTTTGATTTGATTTTGGTGACTTTGACATGATTTATGTGAAAATAATTTTTCTTACCTTACAGTTGTTGACATAATTGGGAAATATTTTACTCTATCCATTTAAGTGAATTTAATTTAACATTAAAGACATATATTTATGGGACCAAAAGCCATATTTATTTAAATATTTTTCATGGAGGTACACACATCCTTTCCAAGTGATTGAGTTTACTTTTTGAAGAAAGGAACTTATTTGAGTTTAACACAATGAATCCTTGCCACCCCTCCACATAAAAATCCTCTGAATGATAGTTACAGGGAAAGAATTAGGAGTCAACCTTATGAAAGTATTATGTCCATTTAACATAAATATATATTACCATCCCACCTATTTCATTCAACTACATCATAAACTGAAAGCTTGAAAATTCACTTATAAAAAATGGTAATTAAAAGAGGAAGCATGGGAAATACAGGTAAACTCGTCGGGGCTATGGACGCTCACTGGCAGTGGGACTAGGCTTGTATGGCATAAAAGACAACTTCAACGGGGTACCATTCAAACTCGCTGGCAGCAAAGTGTTGTCAGAGGAAAATCATAAAATTGATATATTATTTATTAAAAAACTCCTATATCCACAACATTGTGACTAGCAACAACCCCCCTTTTTATTTAATATTAGTAATAATACTAAATAAATGGGGACCCTTAGTTAAAAAAATCCAAAAAATCAATTAGGATTTGTTTTCCTTTTCAAATAAAACTTTCTATCATAAACTTAGAGAAATCCCTTAGAAAGAACCTTAAGAAACACTTAAGTTTATGATATATTACAATAAAATTGTTCTTTAAACAAAATAGCGCATCCATCGCAAAATGGTATATATCTTTTATAAAACTGAAAATGCGATTTTGCGATTTTGCGATAATGCGATCCCAAAAAGCCTATACAATAAACATATTGGTCGCAGATCGCATAGCGCAGAAAACAGAAATGTTAAACGAATACCTTTTGCGCTATTTACAATTTTGCGCTTTTGCGAGATTTGCGATGTGCGCTTTTGCGCTATTTCACAATCTGCGCTTTTGCGCTATTTATAAAATTGCGATGGTTCCATTTTGCGATATTGCGATATTGTGACATTGCGATATTGCAATATTGCGCAGCAAATCGCAGATCTCAATGTCGCAGATTCATAAAGGCGCGTTGTTCAAAGACAGTCTTCCCATATATCAATATCTGTTATGCGCTTTAATGATTGGATTAAATGAATGGATTGACAATTAATGGTAAATGAGATTTTGTTTTGATTGAAAGTAATTTCACGTTAAAATAATATATTTCATCCACCTTCGCATTTAAAACAATCTCATCACCTTTCTCATGCCATTACTCTCATTTAACTCGTAAAACGCAGGCACGAAGGAGCAAACGTCTATACAAAGCTTTCACAGAACATTATGGGTAAGAAGGAGAAGAGCTCAAATTCTGAAAAAAGAGAAATGGCTTCACTGTATGCAGACACCGTTTGCAATAAGGATGCCGGTATAACCACATGGGAAGGAATGTATAATTTGCTGGAAGAAGAAAATCCTGTGGTATTGAAAGTTGCGGCTACAGTAGGTTCCAGTAATACGTCTGAGGCAACTCTTAAAGAACTGGCTTGCTCATTTCTGCATAGGATAGCGGCAAGGCCGAGGATTCTCCCATATACAGACATGGTGAAATGGGTGCTAGACAACACAGATATTTCAGACAGGCAATTTAGAACTCCATCTCAAGAGCTAATCGGGTCATTCACCACGGAAGATGTGAGCCTGATGTATAAGTTGTCAGAACCTCAGGCGACTTATAATAAGCAATTCATGGAAAATTTTGCCAGAGAACATGCGAATATGTCAGAATGCACACGGGAGTGGACCAAAAGAGATGAACCATTGAAGAAAAACAAACACGGGCGGACAGTACCAAAAAGGATGTTTCAGACGCTGTTCACAAGTTCAATATCCAAGTGGGCAATTTGACATAGTTCCTACCACAAGATAGGGTATGTGAGTTTGCCAAATTATCCCCTATAGAGCTTTTAGAAGTGACTAAAAAGCTATTGGAGATCAGGAGCTCTCAGGGAAACATAAAGCTCTTGTTGAGAAAATTCGGGAATTGAAGAGACTCGAAATAACTGTAAAGCAAAATGAGGAAACATTGACCAAATTCAAGGCACTTAATGCGAGTATTAAAGAAAAAGATGTGGAGCATGTTCGGCAAGAGAAGAACTTCTTTGCGAAAGGTCGAATCTATAAAAAAAAACTACCTTAGCTGGTATGATATGAGAAAAAGGAAGAGGAGAATGCACAAATCAGAAGGCAGCAGAGGAGGCGGCTACAGCGGCAAACACTCTTACTGATTGTGTAAATGATAATTTACACAAAGCTAATTTGATTTCAGAAACTGTTCCAGGATATCTCCCACAGGCACATCAACTGCAAACAGAATGGAGGAAAAAGGCAGAAAGAAAGAGCAAGATCAATCCAAGGGCTGACAAGATTAAACTGGGACTCTTACTGGACATACTTAGTGAAGCCACACAGTCAGCACAGTGCGCTTAATTGTATCATCAATTCTACAGAGAAGATTGCGCCTACACTTGCCGACTCTATCTTTTCAGGACAGTTGAATTCTGAAGTCGGTCAACCACATCTTCTCAAAACTATGCTAGATGCCTGCAAGTTTAAAGACCAAGTTCATAAATAGTTAGTTAATAAGCTTTATTTTCTTAGATTTAGTTTTAATTTTACTGTATTTTAGCCTAGGAAAAGGATGGTCATTAAACCAAATCCTTAATTTTTGTAATAGACTATTTTTAGATTTAGCTAAGTAGTATTTAAACCCTTCTCATGCATTTAGAGAAGGGTCCTGGATCTTAATATTTTTGACTTGGAGATTACATTTCTGTACTCCATTGGCTTAATATATTTTTAAAAGGATCACATCTGGTGATTTTATGCGGAATTATCTTTGAAGTGTTGCATTTCTGTACCTTGGAATTTGATTTTGCATCAGAATTATTGGATTAGAGTATCAGATTTCATTTGAAAGTCTTCAAGATGAATGAGGTATTTCTATCTGTTCACTGTTGATTTCTTTTGTCTTATGATATTTGCTTTAAAATTTTCTATCATTTATATATATTTGATTTTCACAACGTTTCTTTTTATATATCATTTCTGAGTATAATTGAAACGTTATCTTTCGTTAAGTATATATAGATGGTATACAATGATGAATGCAATATGCTAATACAACTCTATTTAATTTCTTAAACAGAGTTATCTTTATTTGTTTCTGCACATTTCAATTTAAATAATAATACATTTTCATGGTTATTGTTAAATTGGAACAATCTTAAGTTGTATTCACATATAATTACCCGGGTTAGTGTTAGAATTTCTTTATCAATATTTAGTTTAAATTAGATAGTTTTATTTCAGTCAATTTAGTCTCATTTCCACTCATCCAAATCAACCCATCACCAACCCATTTAGTTATAAGGAAACTGGTCCTTTAAATCCAGTCGGAGCCACCATACCAAACGGAAAAGGAGCTGTCCTAAGGTCCCGACCGGGTGGTTTCCCCAATGTTTGAAGCAGAGATTTTCTAGGCTTCAACATTTTTGGCACTAGAAGGAGGGCATGAGCTATGAATGGCAAGTAAATCTTTACCCACAAGCCATTCTGAGAGCAAAACACCCTCATCAACTTCTTCAATTTCTTCTGAAATACAAAATCCTATAGAAGGAATTGAGAAGAATATTCATACACCCACTACTAAAATCTCAAAACATTCAGACAATCAAAATCCTGAGTCTCCTGAAGTTCAAGATTTAATTCATAAATTGAAAGGATTCTCATTATCTCTAGACGAGTCTGAAATATCCGAAGGTAGTGTAACTTCAAAATTTGTTTCTTCAAAACCTCTTACTAGGCTTCAAAGTGAAAAACTTGGTATTTCTCCGAAAGAATTCCCTTTACCTAGTAGAGTCAAGACAAGAAAAAATCAATCGGAATCAGTAAGTGATATAAGTTCAACATCTAATATTCAAATACCTGTTTCCGAAATCCCATCTCAACAAAGTACAATTGTTTCCATATCATCTCCTCAATCATCATCCACTCAATCATTATCTGCTCAATCATCATCAATCTCAACATCATCTATTCCAACAACTTCTATTCAAACACCACCAGTTTCTACTACTCCTCCAATAGTTGTTCCAATAATGGCTAGACCATGGGCTACTCCAGGGGCAGTCAACATGGTTGCACCTTTACATGATTTACCAGACAATCCTGGAAAATGGCTTCCAAAATTTAGTCCAGATCTTAACATTCAAGCTGAAGAACATATCAATAACTTTATGCTGGCTGTAAATTTGAATGGAGTCACACATGAAGATGTTGTATTTAGACTATTCCCTTATACTCTTCAAGGAGTAGCAGGATCATGGTACTTTTCATTACCTTCGGGATCCATAACAAGTTGGGCCATTTTTGCAGATCATTTTTTAACCAAATTTGGAGATGACAGATCAATAGCTACTTTAATCAACAATCTCTCAAATTTGAAAGCAGAACCCAAGGAACCCATTAAAGAATTCAACGCTAGATTCAACAAACTTTTGAACAAAATTCACACAGATTCAAGGCCTAGTGAACAAGTTAGAAGTGAATGGTACATAACTGCCTTACCCTCAAACATAGCAATTTTTGTAGATAGAGTTGCAAAACCTACATTAGCCGAGAATATGAAAGAGGCTATTGCAGTAGAAAAACGAATTATTTCTCTAGAAAAGAAAAATGCTATTGAGGAAAGGAAATCAAAGAAATTCAGCTTCAAAGATGATTCAAAGAAAAAAGCCAAAGACCCATACGACATGGAAGGTTTACAGAAAGTCCTTAAAACCATGTCAAATGAAATGGTTGAAATTAAAAAACAAGTAGCTGAAACTTCTACCAAAAAACCATTCCGAAATTTCAGAAGAAACCAAGTTGAATCTAAACCTCCTAATGCAATTTCTAATGCAGAATCAGAGGAAGAAGAAGAAGAAGAAGATACATCTATAGTATCAGATGAAGAAGATGAGAATGAAGAAATAGATGAATTGAATGGAATGTGGGATTTTATTCTCCCTAATTCTGATAGTGAAGAAGCTATGCCTGTAAGTACTAGGAGTAAATCTATATCGGAACCAGTGCAAACAGTTCCTAAAAATAAAATTACAACTCCAAGTACCAAAGACAAATCCCCTGTAAAGAAAACTTCTCCATTACCTACTCAAAATCAGCCATCTTCTTCTAATCCTCCCACATCAACAACAAAGACTTTAGTGGTGTCAGATCCTATGGAGTACAACATTGTTGAAGACATGAAAAATATCAAAGCCAATATTTCCTTACATGAACTCAGCAAACTAAAACACCAGCAGAAGTTGCTATTGAAATAATTAAACGCTACACCAATTGCTCCTTTACCAAGTGGTGTAGTTGCAAAAGCAGCTAGGGGAGCTGGTAAGCCACCAGATAAGGTAGATGCTACTGATACCGTGCTCATTGGAGAAAATTCAAATTCTCAAACTCCTCCTTTTCTTCTGACTTATGAAATGTACAATAAGAATCTGCATAATTGTTTGATTGATTCTGGAGCCTCCTCCAATATAATGCCTACTTCTGTCCATGCCAAATTGAATATCGAACCACAGAAATCGGCAGTTCATATTGTTCAATTGGATCGCTCTAAAGTTCAAGTTGTAGGAGAAATCAATTCAGTTACTATCAGATTAGCTTCCGATCCTAGGATTGTCCAAAGAATTGATATTTTGATTGCTGATATTCCTGAATTCTATGGATTAATCTTAAGCAGGGACTGGTCTGCGAAACTTAATGGTTATATCTCAACTGATTATTCACATATGTGGCTTCCCTACAAAGAGAAACCAAATCAAATCAAAATTGAACGAGAAAAACATATGACGCACACTGTCACTGAATTCGAACAACCTAATGAGCCTGTGGCATTCAACAACAATATTCTTGGAGGCTATTCTGCTGAATCATTTCTGGGAAACTTCGAAGCACCTCAATCACCTTTTTCTGTAAATACTTTTGTTTCTCAAATAGAAAATTTTTCACAATTTGATTCTTCCAGAATTGTAAATATTTCTGATGTAATTGTAGATAAGCCAATAGATAAATCTTTATTTTGGTCGTTATATTTTGATGGATCAAAGTCTAGTGATGGAGCTGGAGCTGGATGCATCTTAATTGATCTAGATGGAGAGAAAACCATGCTGTCATGTAGGTTAGAATTTGAGTGTACAAACAATACCGCAGAATATGAAGCCTTGGTTCAAGGACTTTATAAAGCTATAGGGTTAGATGTTAAACACTTGAAAGTCTTTGGTGATTCCGAAATTGTCATAAAACAAGTTAGGAATACTATTCATTGCCTTTCAGGACATCTTAAACACTATCAAACCCTAGTACAAGATCTTACCACTCATTTTTTAGCATTTAATATTTCTCCTATTCCTAGGAATCAAAATACATCAGCTGACTTGTTAGCTAATGTTGCATCTAAACTCTTTCCTGCTGAAGATTGCAGTCCTGATAGGTTTTCTGTAGAATTGATTTTTCGTCCATCTGTCCCAGATAATGTTACAAATTGGAGAGTATTCTATCATGATCAAGATATTTTAAATTTCATGATTTCAGAGAAATCATATGATGAGCAAATTATTGACGAAGATGATCATGATTTTCAAATTGCCTCAAAAGGTAATGAAAATCCCATTCCGAAATCTGTTGTTAAATTAGAGGATTTATATGACATTAAAGACAGATTCAAGAAAGTCACTAATGCTAAACTTCAAAGTTCCACTTTGAAGTTTGAGTTAGTAAATCTTGGTTCTGATTCTAAACTTCAAAACGTTAATTTAGGACTCAATTTAACACCAGAGGAAAGGAATGCTTTCATTAAACTCTTGAACAAATATAAAAATGTTTTTGCTTGGAATTATGATGATTTAAAAACATATGATACTTCGGTTATTCAACACACAATTCCAATGCTTCCTGATATTAAACCTATTCAACAGAAGTTGAGAAAGATTCATCCAAATCTCGAAAGTCAAATCAAATCAGAACTTAATAAACTTTTAAAAGCCAAAATCATTTTTCCGGTCAGGCACTCCAATTGGGTTTCCAATATGGTACCTGTAAGGAAGAAGAATGGTGATATAAGAATCTGTATTGATTTCATAAATTTAAACAAGGCATGTTTAAAAGACAATTTCCCATTGCCAACCATGGAACAGATACTTCAAAAGGTAGCTGGTTCTGAACTTATGTCCTTTCTTGATGGATTTTCAGGCTATAATCAAGTATTAGTTCATCCAGATGACAGATTGAAAACAACTTTCAGAACAAAATGGGGAACTTATGCTTATCAGAAAATGCCTTTTGGTCTAATAAATGCAGGAGCAACTTTTCAAAGAGCCATGGACATAGAATTTAAAGGTCTGATCAATAAATCAGTTGTTGTTTATCTTGATGACATAACAATATTTTCAAAAAAGAGAGCCAATCATCTACATGATCTAAAGAAAATATTTGACAGATGTAGAAGGTTTGGTATTTCCTTAAATCCAAAGAAATCTTTCTTTGCTTTGGATGAAGGAAAACTCTTAGGATTTGTTGTGTCAAAAGATGGTATATTTATTGATCCAGATAGAGTGAAAGAAATTTCTGATATTTCTTTACCTCATAACAAAAAATCCATGCAATCATTTCTTGGACAGATAAATTTTGTTAAAAGATTCATTCATGATTTTTCTTTTATTGTTTTACCTATGCAAAATATGATCAAGAAGAATTCAGTATTCAAATGGGGGCATAAAGAGAAAGAAGCCTTTGAGGCAATCAAACAAGCGATCATTAATGCACCAACATTGAATACCCCGGATTTTTCTAAAGATTTTACTTTGTATACTTTGGCCACCGAAACATCTTATGCAGCTGTTTTAACACAGCTCAATGATCAGAAAATTGAGGCACCAATTTCTTTCTTTAGCTCAAATCTGCAAGGAGCTGAGCTTAATTATTCCGATGTTGAAAAACAAGCCTTTGCTGTGTTTAAATCAATCAAACATTTCAGACCTTTTCTCTTGAAAACACATAAAAAAATCATTGTCCCATTCTCTGCAGTGAGGCAATTATTAATTCAAAAAGAAGTAGGAGAAAAGAGAGCTAACTGGGTAACAGCCTTGCAAGAATATGATATTGATATTAAACCAGCTAAGATTGTTAGAGGACAAGGGTTTTGCAGATTATTGGCAGGAGCTCATAACATACCAGAAAATCAAGATTCAAATCAAGATATTCAAGTAAGTCAGATAAATGTTACAGATTCCGGATCTCAGTATGCTGATCTTATCTATTACTTGAAAAATGGGTATGCTCCTTCTAATCTCAGCTATAAGAGTAAACACGCTTTAAGGTTAAAGGCTATTAAATATGAGATCATTGATAATGTGTTATTCAGGAAAAATTATGATTCAATCTTATTAAGATGTCTTGAAAAGACTGACGCTGAAAAGGTTTTGCAGGAATTGCATGATGGACCAGCAGGAGGTCATTTTGGAGGTGATACCACAGCTCACAAAATAATTCGTGCTGGTTATTACTGGCCTACCCTTTCTAAAGATACACATGATTACGTAAGGAAGTGCAGAATTTGTCAAACTGCAAGTGGAAGACAAAGGAAACCAGCTTTTCCTTTGCAACCAGTGAGTATTGAGCAACCATTTGAGCAATGGGGATTTGACATTATTGGTGAGATAGTACCTCATTCTTCCAAACAGCACAAATACATCAATTCATCATAACCAGGTTTGGTGTACCTAACGCTCTTGTCTTTGATAATGCATCTTACTTTTCCGGAAATAGTTTAATAGAATTTGCAGTCAAAAGAGGTTTTAAATTGAAATATTCAGCAAATTATTATCCACAAGGTAATGGTTTGGCTGAATCCACTAACAAAAATCTTATCAAAATCATTAAAAGGACCATTGATAAAAATCAAAAGAATTGGCACAAGTCTTTAATCTTTGCACTATGGGCTGATCGTATTACTGAAAAAGCTTCAATAGGAACTTCACCTTTCAATTTAGTTTATGGAAAAGAAGTTGTGATACCATCAAATTTAGCTCTTCCATCATTAGCCCTAGTACAATTTATTGAAGAAAATCCTTCTTCATCCATTCAATTGAGATATGATCAAATCCTTAAACTAGAAGAAGATAGAGATAAAGAAAAAATTATTCATGAAAAACATCAACAGCTTGTAAAATCTTCTTTTGATGCAAGTTCTACCAGCTCAAAAATTTTGTCAATTGGTGATCTTGTTCTGAAATGGGATAAAGTACACGAAGAAAAAGGTAAACATACCAAGTTTCAGAAAATGTGGCTTGGACCATTTCAGATCATTGAAAAGATAGGCTCAAATACATTCATACTCCAAGATCTAACAGGAAAGAGAGAATCTCTTCCTGTAAATGGGCTTATCTTGAAGAAATTCTTTTCATAAGGAGGTAACCCCTTCTTAAACTGTACATATTCCTTTCTGCAGAGTTTTTGATTGTTTTTTGCAAATAAAGGTTGTTAATGAGTCTCTAATTGACTGTTTACTATTTAAGAAATTTTCTTAGGAAGAATATTATAAATATTTATTTTGTGTAAATAAGAATTTTTAGAGTAATGATCACAGTTTTTGGATAGTTTAAAATAATATGTTAAACTTTGAAAGATTATTCCAATCATTTGCATGATCTTTTGAAAACTTGAGAAGAATGTAAATCATCATATTGATCAGAGAAAGGTTATCTGTAAAAGTAAAGATTTTTCAAAGTTTTGGAACTCAAAAAACTCTGAAAATTGTCATCCATTGATTCTTAAGGATAAAACTATTTCACCCCATCCATTTAAGTTGTGATTTTTTAGAATGTAATTCTAAGAAATTTGAAAATTTAAGAGATAAAAGGTCTCATTATGAGCCGACTTACCATGTTCATAAGGAGTAATAAAACTGACATTACCAATACTGCATACCAAAACAGGGTAATGGCTTATAAATATAAGACAAGGGGTCTCATCACGAGCCAGCTTGTTTAGTTTAATTATAACTAGTGAATGGCATTGCTATTAACTGGCTACCAAACCAGAACAATGGCTCTTAAAATAAAAAATAAGTAAAAGACAAAAACATGAGATAATAGGTCTTATGAATTTATCTTTTAAAAAATCATAATTTTAGTTGGATGGGACAATGAATGGTTAATGGTTTAAAGGTAACCCTGTCGAGACTATGAACGTTTGCAGGTAGCAGAGGCAATACCTATGACAATAGAGTATATTATAAAACCAAAACTTGGAGAAATCCACTTACTTCATTATTAACACCAATCAAAGCTTGAGATAACCCAAAAATGTTTTTATTCTTAAGGAATTAGAAAGAAATTGTGAATGATTTTTATTTCTTTTTCATAGTTAGATTTTATTTAAAATATCCTAAGATAGTTTTTATTATCTTTAAAAATCTTTATTTACTAGAAATATAGTGTTCATTTTATTTTTTCAGAGATAACTGTTTCTTTCAGTGAATCGCCAATTGTTGTGACCAGCAACAACCCCTCTTTTATTTAATATTAGTAATAATACTAAATAAATGGGGACCCTTAGTTAAAAAATCCAAAAAATCAATTAGGATTTGTTTTCCTTTTCAAATAAAACTTTCTATCATAAACTTAGAAAAATCCCTTAGAAAGAACCTTAAGAAACACTTAAGTTTATGATAGATTACAATAAAATTGTTCTTTAAACAAAATAGTGCATCCATCGCAAAATGGTATATATCTTTTATAAAACTGAAAATGCGATTTTGCGATTTTGCGATAATGCGATCCCAAAAATCCTATACAATAAACATATTGGTCGCAGATCGCATAGCGCAGAAAACAGAAATGTTAAACGAATACCTTTTGCGCTATTTACAATTTTGTGCTTTTGTGAGATTTGCGATGTGCGTTTTTGCGCTATTTCAGAATTTGCGCTTTTGCGCTATTTATAAAATTGCGATGGTTTCATTTTGCGATATTGCGATATTGCGACATTGTGATATTGCGATATTGCGCAACAAATCGTAGATCGCAATGTCGCAGATTCATAAAAGCGCGTTGTTCAAAGACAATCTTCCCATATATCAATATCTGTTATGCGCTTTAATGATTGGATTAAATGAATGGATTGAAAATTAATGGTAAATGAGATTTTGTTTTGATTGAAAGTCATTTCACGTTAAAATAATATATTTCATCCGCCTTCGCATTTAAAACAATCTCATCACCTTTCTCATGCCATTACTCTCATTTAACTCGTAAAATGCAGGCACGAAGGAGCAAACGTCTATACAAAGCTTTCACAGAACATTATGGGTAAGAAGGAGAAGAGCTCGAATTCTGAAAACAGAGAAATGGCTTCACTGTATGCAGACACCGCTTGCAATAAGGATGTCGGTATAACCACATGGGAAGGAATGTATAATTTGCTGGAAGAAGAAAATTTAAAGTTGCGGCTACAACAGGTTCCAGTAATACGTTTGAGGCAACTCTTAAAGAACTAGCTTGCTAATTTCTGCATAGGATAGCGGCAAGGCCGAGGATTCTCCCGTATACGGACATGGTGAAATGGGTGCTGGACAAAACCGATATTTCAGACAGGCAATTTAGAACTCCATCTCAAGAGCTAATCAGGTCATTCACCACGGAAGATTTGAGGCTGATGTATAAGTTGCTGGAACCTCAGGCGACTTATAATAAGCAATTCATGGAAGATTTTTCCAGAGAACATGCGAATTTGTCAGAATGCACACAGGAGTGGACCAAAAGAGATGAACCGTTGAAGAAAAACAAACACGGGCAGACAGTACAAAAAAGAAGGATGTTTTAGAAGCTGTTCACAAGTTCAATATCCAAGTGGGCAATTTGACACAGTTTCTACCACAAGATAGGGTATGTGAGTTTGCCAAATTATCCCCTATAGAGCTTTTAGAAGTTACTGAAAAAGCTGTTGGAGATCAGGAGCTCTCAGGAAAACATAAAGCTCTTATTGAGAAAAGTCGGGAGTTGAAGAGACTTGAAATAACTGTAAAGCAAAATGAGGAAACATTGACCAAATTCAAGGCACTTAATGCTGAGCAAGAAAAATATGTGGAGCGTGTTCGGCAAAGAGAAAAACTACTGCGAAAGGTCGAATCTATAAAAAAGAAACTACTTTGGCGGAAGTATGATATGAGAAAAAGGAAGAGGAAAATGCACAAAGAGAAGACAGCAGAGGAGGCGGCTATAGTGGCAAACACTCTTACTGATTGCGTAAATGATAATTTACACAAAGCTAACTTGATTTCAGAAACTGTTTCGGGATATCTCCCACAGGCACATCAACTACAAACAGAATGGAGGCAAAAGGCAGAAGAAAGAGCAAAATCAATCCAAGGGCTGACAAGATTAAACTGGGACTCTTACTGGACATACTTAGTGAAGCCACACAGTCAGCACAGTGCGCTTAATTGTATCATCAATTCTACTGAGAAGATTGCACCTACACTTGCCGACTCTGTCTTTTCAGGATAGTTGAATTCTGAAGTCGGTCAACCACATCTTCTCAAAACTATGCTAGATGCCTGCAAGTTTAAAGATGAAGTTCATAAGTAGTTAGTTAATAGTATTTATTTTTAGATTTAGTTTTAATTTCACTATATTTTTTCCTAGGAAAAGGACGGTCATTAAACCGAATCCTTAATTTTTGTAATAGACTATTTTTAGATTTAGCTAAGTAGTATTTAAACCCTTCTCATGCATTTAGAGAAGGGTCCTAGATCTTAATATTTTTGACTTGGAGATTACATTTCTGTACTCCATTGGCTTAATATATTTTTAAAAGGATCACATCTGGTGATTTTTATGCGGAATTATCTTTGAAGTGTTGCATTTCTGTACCTTGGAATTTGATTTTGCATCAGAGTTACTGGATTAGAGTATCAGATTTCATTTGAAAGTCTTCAAGATGAATGAGGTATTTCTATCTATTCACTGTTGATTTCTGTTGTCTTATGATATTCGCTTTAAAATTTGCTATCATTTATATATATTTGATTTTCACAACGTTTCTTTTTATATATCATTTCTGAGTATAATTGAAACGTTATCTTTCATTAAGTATATATAGATGGTATACAATGATGAATGCAATATGCTAATACAACTCTGTTTAATTTCTTAAACAAAGTTATCTTTATTTGTTTCTGCACATTTCAATTTAAATAATAATACATTTTCATGGTTATTGTTAAGTTGGAACAATCTTAAGTTGTATTCACATATAATTACCCGGGTTAGTGTTAGAATTTCTTTATCAGTATTTAGTTTAAATTAGATAGTTTTATTTCAATCAATTTAGTCTCATTTTCACCCATCCAAATCAACCCATCACCAACCCATTTAGTTATAAGGAAACTGGTCCTTTAAATCCAGTCGGAGCCACCATACCAAACGGAAAAGGAGTTGTCCTAAGGTCCCGACCAGGTGGTTTTCCCCAATGTTTGAAGTAGAGATTTTCTAGGCTTCAACACCAACCTTATTCTATTTTTCATATGAGGTAGTTTTAAAAAACAATTTTTTCCAAAATTTGGATTCATCACTTTTACTCAAGTCCGTTTTAAGTACTTATCTTTACAAACTCATATTTCTTAATCTAATCATGTGGGACCTATGCAAATGCTTTACTATTAGAAGATTTCGTGATTTCCATTATTTTTAACCTTCGGGTAAATTAAAATTCATTATCTTTAATCAGAGATAAATAGTCCTTCTCCTGTGTGTCGCCATTCTTGTGGAGAAAACCAACCACCTCCCATTTTTGAATTTTTAATTCGAATAATGGGGACTCTATATTAATTTTAGGCTAAGAACCATTTATGATTTTGGTTAAGTTAATTATCTTGCAATTTTTACCATTTTTTCATTTTTGTCGGATTTATATTTTGATTGTTTCATTGAATCTGATTTTTCACAATATTTCCAATGATACTTGTTTTGATCCATTTGTTCAACCAATTTTCAAATGACACTCCTTTGAAGTTTGATGATATTTGTGTCGTCTTGATTAAAAAATGTGAATAAATGTATAATATTTTTATTTTCGCAATTAAAAGAGTCTTCATTATAAATATTAATTTTTAGTTAATTTTTAATAATTTTTATTTTTCATTAACGGTCCTACAAAATGTCCGAGCTAAATTGTATAACAAGACAAAAATACGTTTCAAGATCTTGGTAATTTACTCCAACTTGTTATTTTAAAAAAAAAATCCAAACCCAAAAACTCAAAATTGCAAAATGTGTGAAGTCCAATTTGTAGGATGGTTATTCCCACATGGCTCCACTTCACCTCCCTTCTCCTCCTTCCAAAAATGAGATCAAAGAAATTTGCAATTTTTTATTGTGACATTGCAATATCGCATATCGCATTTCGCTAAGCACTTCAAACACATCTATTTTAAAATTCTTATGAGTAATGAGCGATTTGGTTTTATACGGTGTCTTAAAAATTTTAATGTAAAGTTTTTAACTCCTTATAACTCTCGTGACCTCATGCTTACCTCACATTCTCACATTGAAAAATTTCTCACATTGCAACAAATTATATGTGGACATTTCAAAAACCCCGATGAGAAATTTCTCTGATATGCGATAAACTTGTGTTTCACCGTATAACTCCCACTCACATCGCATCACCTCCCTCATCCATCTTATCCCTCCACAAATTTACATTCCGACATCGCGTGCTTTACAAGTGGGCATTTCAAAAAAATGCGATCAATAATTTCTTGCGATATGCGATAATCCGTTCACTCCTCCCTCTCATTAACTCTTTTAACAAATGTTGGATTTTTTTTTTTTGAGACTTAGTTTGTAAGTTATATAGTTTTGGTTTTATAATATAAAAACATATATTATATTATAATTATTTTATATTATAATTGTAATTATAATGCATATTATAATTTTGATATAATTTAAATTATAATATCAATATAATATAATAATATTCTAATTAAATATTTAAAATTATTATTTTTAATTAATTTAATTATGTTAAATAATTAATCTATAATTAATCTAGATTAATAATGTAATTCTGATTAATTACTATTAATTAATTAAAATATTTTTATTTAATTTAGGATTAGATTTTTAATTTTTAATTTTGATTTTTAGCCCAAGGAACAGAAATTTCAGAATTCTGACAATTTTAATATACCTACTTTGGAAGCTCCTAAATGGAGTTTTACTTAGCCAAATGAGGCCTAGGATGGCTCATTGGATAGATAAATTCATAGAGATGATTACGGATGTAGTTTCATTTTCATATTTGATCATTTATTATGTCTTTAATTCAACAAAAGGTTAAGCTCTGAATTTTTAAAACAAAATCAATTTTATGAGTTTAATTTTCTGGATTTTCATTTGCCCACAACTTGTTCGAAGTACAGATCCATTCTTCAATTCTTGGCCAATTATATCATCACATGTATCAATTGAAAGCTTATATTTCCTTTAAATTATTTATTTAATTGATTTTTTATTGGATTTATTTTAATTCCAGATTTGGCATTTTGATTTTATTTTTACATTTTAATTTATTTTTGTAGGAAAAACAATTGAAGATATGAGAAGAAGAAGATCTAAATCAATGAGAAGACTCCAGGAATTGAAGAATTTGATTTTGAACCAATGAAAATTGATTGAGAAGAACCACTCTTCAATAAACTTTCCTATGAAGAAATCATTTTGTAAATATTATAAATAACAGATTGTAGAATTTAATAGGGGGCTCATCTTCTCTGCAATTCTAGAATTCTTGATGGCACCATTGTCTAGAGGATTTAGAGGTGTAGGGTAGAGGAGAGAAAAATTAGATCTGGGGTTATTGGGGATTTCTCTTTTTTCATTTTGAGCTACGTATGGAGAAAATAGTATGTACTTCTATAGTTCTTTTTTTAAAAGAAGAAATTCAAGGTTTGTAAAGGGCTGATTGGAGACCAGAGTCAGAGAAATGGTTTCAATAAATTGGTATTTATAATACTATTTTTTTAAATATAGGTTTCATTTTATGATAGCAGAAATGTGTCATTGTATTCATATTTGCGTACTTTTGTCGGTATCAGTAATTTGCCTCAATTATATGTTATTATTTATCTCTACTCTTATGGGTTGAATTCTAATTTTTGATTAACTATTTACTCAGAAATCTTTTTTTTAGTATTGATTAAATAAACAATGTTATGTTGTGAAATTTTTCCACATATTATTGTTTAATTTTTTGAATTATTGATTTAACAAGCAATATCAATTTTGTGAACTACTTCCTAAATGTTGTTGGTTGATTATCTTAGTTAAGAGATCCTTGAATAGAATGTATTTCGATATACATAATATCATTTAATTGAACTTCTTCATTAGATTGATATTCATTATAAGCTAGATATATTTAAATCCCAATTATTTAAAATATCTTTATCTTGGTTGGGTTAGATCTACATCTGCCTAATTGAGATAGGATTAGGATAAATTTTATTTTCTTTCATTTTAGAATAATTTTTCATTTTAGATTTAATTCTACATTCCTAGAAGTCCTGTTTCAAAAGAGGAAAAACTTTAGTTGTGGTTTGGTTGAGCTCCAAATTAGCTTAAGGATCACGCTCTTGCCTGACCAGCAAGAGAAATTATCTGATGTCTCTTTTCCATCGGTGGTCAAAATTTATATTTTAAGCCATTGGATATTGAGAGAAGGTAACTAAACCTAGTTAAACCAGTCAGAACCACCATTACAAATAAAAAAGGAGCCGCTTTAAGGTCCTGACCGGGTGGTCATCCCTCATGATGTTGCAATGAATTTTGAGGCTTCAACAGACGTGTACATAGATCAGCCAGAAGGTTTTGAGTTATTTGACAGTGAGTCGCATCTATGCAAACTCAAGAGAGAACTATATGTGGTGAAGCAATAACCTCATGCTTGGTATGCTAGAATTGATAGCTATTTCACCGAGTTGGGCTTCAGGAAGAGTGAAGCGGATGAGAACCTGTACCAGATTATGGTTGATGGTAAGCTTTTCATTATCATACTTTATGTTGATGATATTATTTTGACAGGTGATGAGCAACTCATAATTTCTTGCAAGGAGGATTTTGCAAGAGAGTTTGAGATGAAGGCAATGGGACTCCTTCACTATATCCCTAGGTTGGAAATATGGCAGGGGATGGTGAGCTATTTGTTTCTCAAGGAAAGTATGCCAAAGAGATTCTCAGAAAGTTTCACATGGAGAGCTATAACCCATGGAGACTCCTCTTTGAGGAAAATGGAGGAATGAGGATGATACTTTAGATGAGGTAATGGATGCTAATATTTAGAGGCAACTTGTGGGTTCACTGATTTACTTGGTGAACACCGGACCAGACATTTGCTACGTAGTTAACCAGCTGAGTCAAACTATGGTTAAGTCGACCAAGATATTTTGGAAGGTGGCGAAGCTTGTCTTGAGATATATTAGGGGCACTATAGAGTATGGATTATGGTACATACAGATAGAGGGAGTGAAGTTTCAAGGCTTCACTGATGCATATTGGGCAGGCATCCCATCAGATAGGAAGAGCACACCAGGAGGGATCTTCAACATAGGATCAAAAATAATTTCTCGGTACAGCAAGAAGTAGAGATATTTGGCACTCAATTCAGCCAAGGCATACTACATGGGAGCAAGTTGGGCTGCATGTGAGGCCATCTGGATGAGGAAGATTTAGGTTGGTTTTTTTGGTCATTAGATGGATCCGATGGTGATACATTGTGATAACCAAAGTTGCATTAAAATATTGGTTAATCCGATATTCCATGACAGGTCCAAAAACATAGACATCCAGTACCACCATGTTAGATATTGCGTTCAGAGGTGAATTATGTTACTTCAGTACATTCGCACAGAAGATCAAGATGCAGATATTCTGACGAAGGTGCTCGTCATGAGAAAATTTGAATACCATAGAGGAAGGATCAGGGTAGTTTATAATCCTTTTCTTGTTGAGAGGGAGTCTTAAATTCAACAAAATATGTGTGTCTAATTTAATTTTCCCTTAATTAAATTGGACAATAAAATGTAATCTTATCTCATAATCACTATAATAGTTAACTGAGTGTGATAAACTCAGTTAACTCATGAATTTGAAGTTGACGGTGGTTGGTGAGGCATGCACAGTGACTCTATTAGTTATTGAGCCCAAGTTGTAGGTAGTGCATTAGTTTAATGCATGAGAAATCAGTTAACTCAATTTATTTAGTTAAAATCAGTTTAACTAGTTGTAACTGTTTATTGCACTAGTGAGAGGTCAAGTGAATTAAATCAAATTTAATTCACATGCAGTGATTTGTCATGTAACTGATTATTTACTATTAATAGTTGCATGCATGTCAGTTCCATTGGAGACCTGGTTGAGACAAAGGTTAAAGGGATTTCAGTTGTATTATTAGTAGGCTGCCCACATGTAGTAAAAACCCATAGGATTTCCCATGAGAATTGCACAGTTTTGGAAGGCTGAATTTCCTAAAGAATATGGATTTCATTCCACATGAATTGCACAAGAAAGGTAGGCTGAGAAAAGGATGAAAATTGGCTAAGTATTGGTCAATTTTGTCCGGATAAGTGTGGGACAGTTGTGATACTACAAGAGACTCTTATGAGAAGAGTGCATTTTAATTATTTCATGATTCCTTGGTGAATATAAAATAGAAGATAGATGGTTTTTGAGCAGCAAGCTTTCCCTGGGAAAATATCTGTGTTGTGGTTTGATTACTTCTTTCTTTACTTGTTGTGTTGGGAGATCATGTTTATTTCCCGCAGTTAATTTGTAGAAGGATTTAGTATCATGCTTTAGCATATCATATATCATATTGAATCCATTGATATAATTTCTATAATTTTATATTAAAGGATTTGAGGAATTATCTTTAGAACCAATAATTTGATCATCAAATGATGTGGGATTACCTCTATCAGACTCGAAGAGTGCATGGGAGGAAGTAATACCACGAACAGATGGAACCAGGTCACCCCCATGTCTTCGTGCATGGACACCATGGAACCTACACAAGCATCTCTCCAATAAGTTTCTATTATGATGGCATAATAAGAAGCTAAACGAGACACCCCAATAATTGATCCTCTAGCTAATGTGCACAGTATCTGATTTTATTTCGATGCACCCCAAGCATCCCCTAGATATATTGACCTCCACAATGATCCATGCCACCCTCTTATCACGAGCCCCCAATACCTTGGGAACCATATAGAAAAAACTCCCAATCACATTCCCAATCTCCTCCATCACATGTCTAGTCTAGAATTCAAGCAGTAGGCCCGAAGGATTGACCCACATAAAATTGTTTCGAGTATCTAGAAGGGGTTTAAAACCAAAATACCACTGGGGAAGCTGCAAAAAAATATGCCTTGTATAAATGGAGTTCCTATAATCCACCCCGCATCCATCTTGTGTAGAAGTGAAATTTGAACCACTAGTTTAACAATCTACTGACCTTGGGGTTGTACACTAGAATGGGAGTCCATTGTGCCGAAACCCACCCCATCATATCCATATCCTAAGCACCAAAAACTTAGCATCAGCCAACAAAGGCTCTGTTATGAACACTCACCACCCAATCCCACAATACGTCATGGAAAAAACTCAGTAACTCTGGCTCCTTCACACATCTAATATTTTTGTTACGCCCACCGCTACACCGCACCAGGATATATGTAACACGATGAATTTGGGAGTCTCCATGAATGAATTGTGGGACGGATGTGGTATTTATGAGATTCGATGAGTGTCCCACATGCATGGTAGATGATATAGCAACCAGATCAGTGACCCCTCGCTCATGTAATAGTTTTGCTTCCAGCACAAAATTTACAAATTCCTCTTGAACCAATATGTTAGCATCGCAAATTCCAATATAGTTATCCATCCCCCACCACATAGGACACCTGTGAACAACCGAATACCCCATAAAAGTGCTATAACATATAAACCCCAAAAATAGTGCCCACCAACAGAATCTAGGAAAAATCACCAGTCCACATCTCATGGTACCCACATTAATGAGATGGGACCCAAATCAACCAAATCCAAACAAAGACCCAAAATGGAAATAAAATTAAACTTGTGCCCAGGTAGAAAGAATAATTGTGTCTTCAGAGAGAAAATATCAATTGTCAGGGACGGGGAAATCCCAAGAGATGCAACAATCCCACAGAGAGAAAGAAACCAAATAGAATAATCGAACAACTCAGAGAAAATGCCTTGAGTTAGGAAAAGGCAGATCATAATTCCAGGGAATAAATGCCCAAAGTGATGTCCAGCGAGATCATATAATCCGAATCAGAGGCATCGCAAAATAAAATAGCAACACAAAATTTATGGAGACAAGGCCTAGATAGTCAAGTGGAAAGTGGAATGTAGTAGAGTAATAAAGATCACTATCAAAATATCACACCCAAGGAATCATTACCAACCCTTGGGAGCAACGAACATCATAGAGGGAGAAAAAATGATCATTAGGGGAATTTTGAGGTCTAAAATGGGCCTCCTAAGAAAAATGTACAACCAAAATAAAATTTATAAGAACCAATAGGATTCAAGATGATGATTTCAACCATGGGGGATGATTCACCATTTTGTAAGTAAAAGGGTAAAAATATTAAAAAATAATAAAATAATAAAACTACTTTTTCAACTCATATTTTCAACTTATCTCCAAAATCTTTTGTTCAAATTTCGAGCAGGAGTACTTGTTGGATGTAAAATTTAATTCTTCATCCAAGGAGTACCCATGTTGCATACTTTTGATGGACCCTGCTACGAAAAAATGAGAAATACATGAAAAAATGTGATTGCAATCATGCTTTTCATGTATTTCTCATTTTTAGTGTAGCAGGGTCCATCGAAAGTATGCAACATGGGTATTCCTTGGATGAGGAATTAAATTTTGCATCCAACGAGTACTACCGCTCAAAATTTGAGTAAAAAATTTGGGAGGTAAGTTGAAAATACAAGTTGAAAAAGTAGTTTCTTCTTTTTTCGCTCTAAAATTTGATGATGTCATCAAATATTATTTTATTATTTCCAATATTATTTTATAATTTCCTTAGGAGGCCCATTTTAGACCTCAAAATTCCCCTAATGCAATTTCCAATGGGCCAATACTAGAAATGGTCACTACCAAAATCCGCCACCACAGTACTACCAAAACCCCTTTAAAAAACATAACAACGTCGTTCCAAAAAGAGTTTTGATTCCATTTGCATGTCCCCCTTCCCTGAAACCCCTTTCAAGGTTCACAATAGTGGCAACACCAGCATCTAAACACTTTCCACCATCTATAACAAAATTTGCATCCAATATATTTTAAGGGCCGAGAAATAATGAAAGAGTTCAACCACTTGCGCCACAAGACTCTGAGATCCCTCTGTTCTAATTATGCCTCAAACCTATTCTCATTTACTGTCAAATCCATGATTGAAGGCTTTCTCTCGTTTGTAATTTTAGATGTGATGAGAAGAATGTGAGTGTTCTTTTTTGATAAGGAACAAAATGTATAATGCACAAATAAATAATAATGAAATCTCAATTATTTCCAAAATTTGGGAAGGGAACATCTGAAACATTCCCCATAATCTCAAGCATAGTCCACCATAAAATCCACCCAATAAGAACTGAGATACGTAAAAATTCCACCACCTCAGATAAGCCCATGTAACCCAAACACCCCAAGTGAGAGACAAACCTGAAGAGTAAGCATGGAGGTATCTAGCCCGTGAAAACCGAAAAAGGACACCAACAACCCAAAATAAAATTAGAATCTTACATAAATAACCATTTCACCATGACATGACACTACCAAACCAAAACACCAAAACACTGGCAGGAAAGGAGTGTACGAACCCACAAACCATAACCAGTATATGTATCATATACCAATGAAAAAAAAAACCTACAGTTCATACCTCACATACATAAAGAGAAAAAGATGTAATCCCCTAGCAGATCATACATGACAGCTAGTCATTGCCAAAACATTTGTAGTATATTTCACTATGCTTCGATGGTGATTGTACCTTGCATGATTCTCATGACTATCTCACAACCGCACTCCTTTTCCAGAAGAAATTGTAGTTTATTTTTAAAATACCTATCCTAAATTACCTCACATAACTTACAAGAATAGTTGAGTATTCAAAATGAAAATATTCCTATGTGAATTGGAAGTTTAAGTTGTAGAATTTCATGTAAGGTTATATTTATTGGTTGATTGTGTCCATAATTGAATCCAAATATATAGCCCCTCCAAATAAAATTTAAGATTAGTAATAATGAGAGAACAAAGAAAAGTAACTCTCAATAATGCCCATTAGAAACATTAGTATTCCACACAGAATGAGTGAAAAACATCTCAAGAATTGTAGGAAACACATAAAGGTTTGTAAGAGGCTACTAATACAAAGATCAAGTGTTATTTTTAAATACTAAGCTTCTTTCAATTAAGATGGAGTAGAACGAAAAATTAGTAATTTTATTTCTAGAATTAAAGAGCTTAGAGATAAGCTAGGTGATATTGGAAAAAAGTTCTCAATTTTTTTTTGGTAACTGAAACATTAAATGGAATGTTTAATGAATATCAAATGTTTATTATTGGTCTCACTATTGGACAAAAAACATCAATATTTTATGAATTAAATGGTATTTTTTTACAAGAGGAAGAAGGTAGAAAATATCTTAAATATAGGTCTCTGAGCTCAAATTTAGCATTGTTAGCATGATCTGAATGTGATCGAATAAAGTGCTTAAGCAGTTTGATTAGTTTTCCCTTTAGATTGATTGTTAACTGGAGTATGCTTTAATGAAAGACGACATAAATGAGCAGCAATAAATGATTAAATAACAAAAATAATCAGAGAGAAGAAGAAGAATTTTTTTTTATGATGGAGTTCGTCCCTCCTGGAATATTAGGATTGATCTTGAGGAATATTTACACTGAATTGCAATAGAATTCTTGTTCTCACAGGCACTTCTGCACCCTGTAAATAGAAAATACTCTTCCTTACCTTTTCGAGGCCTATCTTTGTGCTCAATTCTGACACCTGACGACTAAGCAATGCTGCAAACAAAATCGCCTATGTCCTTCTGAAACTGAACTCAAAATACACAATGTCTTCCAAATGTCGAAGATGAACTTCATGAGAATTTCCATGGCTTAAATAAGCTGCATCGAACCTCTGAATTCCAATTTTAGCATTTTTTTGAGGATTTTAAGTGATAAAGGGTCTCGGTCCTATCATTGGCATAACCCTAGGGATTAATTTAATACATCATAGCATTGTTTAAAATTCAAAAACCCATTTTTTAACTATATATAAAAATCTCAGACCGACGGTTACGCTAACCAGGCGGAGGTGGAAACCATCAACATGTGAGAAGATTTCTAGACGGCTCCGTTTGCGGTCGGATCTCGGCGGTTAGGGTGACTCCAGCGGTCACAGGTATACCTTATTTGCATACCTGTCACATGTGATCTCCGTCGACAGTCTCTGCGGATTTTACAACTGGCAGACATCCAAACACTCCCGCCATGGTCAATTGAAACCTGTCACATGTTTTTAAAACCCAGACACGGTCTATTAACCACACGGTTTATGCGATGTGGTCTAACTCTGTGGTTTTAATATAAAATTTTATATTATTTTTTAAACACCCGAACCTTTAAAGGTTTATGAAATTTTTTTAATATATGGTTTTTTTTTTGTAATGTTTTATCATATGATTTAGCGCTTAAGATTTAAGTTAAGGTTTTGCATAGGATTGAAGACTTAGGAGTAGGATTTTTAGCACTTATATTTAGAGATAGTTTTAACGTTTATGATTTTATATCTAGGTTTAGTTTTTTAACCATAGATATTTATAATGTCCTTTTAAACCTTAGGCCTTAGAACTAGGTTTTGGACACCTTAGTACTAGGATTAGACCATAGGTCTTAGGATTACATTATAAGGTATTTCATCGTTTGACCAATTTTAACCCATTTTCACCTTTTCATCACACACATGACGATCATGCCATGAACCTGACACTAAACCATGAATGACTTTGAGGTCTTCCTTCGGACGATGCTAAGGGAACTGGCGGATTTGGAGATTGATATGGGCATCAAACTGCTGAAGCTGACTGGACCTTTTTGCTGAACTATATTGATCAAGATCCTCCTTTATCAATCCTCTCCATTTAAAAATATTTTGGACCACAAAAGCTTGATTTTAAACCCACAATAAGTGAAAATACAACTCTCTCACTTTCATCTTGACTTTGATGACATAAAACCATACCTGATCGTCGACCTGAACCTGATGCTTATCATGGTGCAATTTGAACCCAACTTGACTCAATGCTTGTCGTGGTGCAGCAAAATGTAAGGCTTGATTGTAAGCTTGATGCACATAAGTTACAAATTCATCCCATATATTAGGATGTTTACTGTAGTTACCTTGAAGAATATGTATCTCAGTTCTCTTCACCATTTCTGTCTATCCTTGAACCAAATCCATGCTGCCCCATGGTTGCAAAGGAACTGGAAGTAGCATGTGCAAACCAATCTTTCGATTGCATGACCTGCTTGTCGAAAACATTACAAATCCCTTTATGTACTTCAAATTTGTTTCATACATATGAGGCTAGTAATAATGCTTTTGACTTTGTGTCGTATTATTTCTTACGCCAAAATATCCTACAATCCAAGAAAGATAAACTTCCCGAATAACCTGCAACCTTTCTATCTGAGCATTATGAGTTAGTGATTCAAAATTTTCTTCGAAATCATCATCAGTATTATACTGTTCTACATAAATTTCAGGAACCAATGAACTTTTATGCAGTACTACTGAAGCATTCAAAGACATCATATCAACTACTTTACTTGTTACACTTTCCTTGTCCTTAATTACTAAGTGATTTTGCTAAAGAAATCCCATCGAACTGTAGTGAGATTGTTGCAACTTAGTGTATGTCTGAAAGTATTGAAGCAACTGATAATCTATGTGAATCACTATTTCCATTTCATATCCTTTAACATCTATTTTAGCTTCATATGGTTGTTGATGATCTATCAATGCTGTGAAATTTTTCTGCTTAATTGAATCAAATTTAACATTGACACTTATTCCCCATATCCCGTTTTTCTTATGAGCCAAAATTATGGGTGAACTGTATGGATATGATCTGAGTCACATTAATTATTTTCCAACCTTCCCTAGAATTTGTTGCTTTATTTCTTTATGCTCTATAACTGACTTATGATACATTCCATTATTAGAGGAATTAAACATCAACTGCATCTCATGTGATATTTCCTTTTTATGAAGTAGATGTTTTGGTTCTTTGACTAGATCTTGAAATGAATCTACCTTTTTAACCAAATTACCTTCATACTGAATTTCACAACCTGAACAAGTATCAATAAGATCCTTATGTTGTTCTTTTATCGACATGAGTATGTATCTCTTACTTGAACTTATTAAGCGCTTCATCTAATTAGCATTAATTAAATTCAAGTGATATTTGATTTTATGTGCCTGAAAAATGTAATTAATTCCTTCTTTTGTGAGATGATACACATGCTCTTTTCTATAAAATACTGCATCACTATCATAGAGATAAGGGCTTCCTAAAACAATTACACATATGTCTAATGGTATCACATCTAGCTCCACTTCATTGATATAGTTAGCTCTGATTGCAAATTTTAACTGACACTGTTTGGTAATATGAATTTGACTTTGTTCCTTTAACCACCCTAAAGGATATGGCTTTGCATGATTATGTGTTTTCAAACCCAATTGTTTAACCAATGACTCAAAAATCAAATTTTCCTTTGATCCCATGTCGAAAAATGTATCTATCTTAGTATGTTTTGAAGTTACCGTTATATGAAATAACTCGATTATTTTTCCTTCATTCTGTTGTTTGATGTTTGAAGAAGAAGAAGTACTAGCATAAAAAATTTTACCTGTTGTAACCATAGCAATGATTTTACCTTCATCACCTGAATCGGATCCCAAGTCCAAGCCTTGTTGGATTTCTATTTCAGCCTTCTTTTCAGCCTTCTTCGATTGAAACTTCTTCGGCTTCAGTTCTGGATGAAGTTTCCAACACCTAGCTTCATCATGGCTAATCCTTTGGAAATGTGTACACGTAGGTCTTTCATATTCCTTCTAATTTGTGGTTGTCTTCTTTCCCTTTGACTTGCCCTTATTTTTTCTATCTTCAGTTTCCATCTGCTTGGATGTCTTTGGTGTAAACTTGAATGGTCTACCACCTGATTTGACATGAATATCTTGAACACAAACTTCATCAAAATCATTAGGATTGAAAATTAATAATGTATGCTGCAAATATGAATGAAAACTACCAATATACTTCAACAAAGTTTCTTTTGTGACCAAAGAAATACCAAGTGCTAATGCCTTCTTTTTGAATTCCTGTGTGAATTCTTGAACATTTTGTCCCTTACCTTGTCATAAGCATTGCCAATCAATTACATCTTGTTGTGTGTGACCCAATGGATAGAATTGTTTCTTTAGAGCTTTAATAAACATAGTCCATGAGGTGATAACTTTTCCTTTGTACTTTAAATCTATTTGTGTCTTACTTTCCCACCAGATCAAAGCAATACCCCCCATTCTAAGAGTAGCTAATTGGATCTTTGTCTTATCATCAATAATATCTTGAATACGACAATAGACTTCTAATTTTTTTACCAAAATATCTAGCTTATCAGGGTTTATTTCTCCATCATACACAGGTAATTTGAAGTTAACATCAAGTTTCAATAATGAACTCTTAGGTTTCTTTTATTTTTCTAATTCAGAACTAGAAGTAGAAGAGGAAGAAGAAGATGATGGAGATGATGGAGGAGAAGGAGATTTATCTACCTTGCCTTTACCCTTTTCCTTATTTGATTCCTTCGATGATGAGGCTACATCTCTCTTCTTCTTGTCTTCATATAATTCTGCCAACATTTGCTGCATGTTTAGAAACATCTGTCGTATTTGATTCTCATCCATGGATTTCTTTTTAGTAGCTTCAGGAGTCTCAACGGTCTCAGTCCTTGTCATCGTTGATTGATGATAGAATTTCCGCCTTTCGATCTATGGATCGAATTCCTCAAGCTCGCCTTTTCCACATTGCAATCCCAACATGGTTAACATCCACTGACAAGAAAACTACAAATAACAACCATCTTTGATACCAAAATTGATCTGAATGTGATCAAATAAATTTCTTAAGCATTTTGATTAGTTTTCCCTTTAGATTGATTGTTAACTTAAGTATGCTTTAATGAAAGAAGACATAAAATAGTAGCAATAAATGATTAAATAATAGCAATAATCAGAGAGAAGAATAAGAAAACAGTTTGATGATGGAGTTCATCCCTCCTGGACAACATCTCCGGGTTCGCTTTTAAGTGGGAATCCATTTTTATTAGGATTGATCTTGAAGAATATTTACACTAAATTGGGATAGAATTCCTGTGCTCACAATCACTTCTGAACCCTGTAAATAGAAATTACTCTTTCTCGCCTTTTCAATGCCTATGTTTGTGCTCAATTCCGACACCCGACGATTGAGCAATGCTGCAAACAAAAACACCTATGTCCTTCTGAACTAAACTAAAAATACAAACTGCATTCCAAATATCGAAGATGAAATTCATGAGAATTTCCATGACTTAAATAAGCTACATCGAACCTCTGAATTTCAATTTTAGCATTTGGTTGAGTGTAATATCCCAAAATGGAAACTGTCAGCAAGGCATGCCTAAAAAATGCATTTTCCAAGAATGGTAGTTACAGGATTTGAAGCCAAGACCTGGATCCCTTAGATCAATGTATCTAAGACCAAAATACAAGAGGAGGCCCAAAATAAATCACTCTAGGTGGGTTAAATAGGTCTCCCACACCTAGTTGTCTTAGAAAAATGCCCAATGAAGGGGTTGCAGCAATGTATGAACATACCATGCAGTAACATCATTATTTTTAAGAGCCAACATACATGAATATATGAATAGCCATCAAATGTATATTATAGTAGAAATTTTATAAAAATCCTTGAGGAAAGAGACACTCAAGCAAGGCAATGCAACCTCAAAGAGACATGTACCTAAAAATAGATAAACACTACTACACAAGAATTTCTGTAGGCTAAAAGGACGCAGTTTATTGGAGACACTGCAACATGCTGAATAATAATAGAAGTATATGACAATATATGGCTCAATAAATGAGGGGGAGCAAGCTCTCAGCCCCGAAAACAATAATACAACAATCCTTAGAAAGATTGGCTGAAATGTACACAAAATGGAAAAACTGAAGAAATGTCGGTGTTGCAGTAGTAGCTGCAACTCAAGAACTAGAACTAGATGGAGATGGCTAAAGATGATGAAAAATATGAATATAACTCCTCTAATGGATCTTCCAAGTGAAAGGCTAATCCTATCGCTGAAGATCTTACCCTCCAATCAACATTGCAAACCCTTACTGCAGATGCACACTGAAAATAACACAGTCACTGAGGGAAACTGCGTTGTATGTGGAATAGAAAGAGTTAGCCAAGTGCCAATATCTGAATTCTATTCTGAATCCTTCCTTACTGATCTGCCAAAGGACAGAAGGCTCCCTCCTCTGAAAAACAAGCCAAGGAATGGTGTTGTGGAACCTCCACTGCAACACCCTGCAACACAATGTTATACTTGAGCAGAAATAGTGTTGTAGCTGGAGGAAGTGGCTTGGCCTTGAGCCTGAATGTGGAGAGATGAAGTGAAATCCATCAAGAGGCCTCTCAAGAAGGAGAAGGAATCCTAAACATTAATTCCTTGTGCTAAACAACATTTCAACTCTTCTAAATAGTAGGAGACTACAAATAGTCTAAGCAGACAAGAAATCAATAATCATCAACATGAACTACAATGGCTACCTTGCCCTTATTTTAAACAAGTGATATCCCTCTCACCATGGGTCCCACTCATTAGGATTTCCTTCACCAAAGAAACCTCTTCCCATTCATACTGCGTTTTTTCTCTAAGTGTTCTCCACCTTCTATCCCAGTGCTGTTGACTTGGTCAAACTTGACCTTGTCCACCTGCAAATGATCCTGTTCACACATGAGGGTGTGAAATCTAGCTCCAATGATGATCCCCTTTCATACTATGATGGATTTTATTTATATTTTTATTATACATGGGCCTCCTTACCCATTTATTCTTCTCCTAAGTGAAATCAACAAAATTTATATTCCAATTTGCTGCATGCAAATTTTGGAATATTACAGTCCTCCCCTCCCAAATGTTACTTGTCATCAAGCAACTGCAAGGATAGAGCTGAGAAGTTTCCTCCCAAGGCATGGAGACTAAAAAGTATTGGGAAAAAATATTCCCCAAGTGGATCATCCATCCCCAAGCAATCATCCATACAACATGAGTCACCACCCAACATGGCAACTCCTAAAAATGCTCCTCCACGTTGAGCTCATGAAATGTAGGTGGGATGAAAATAAGAACATGGTATAAATAGAATCCTACCCCACGCTATCCTCCTCTCAAATTATGATAAGTGTAGAGAAAATTTTGATCCTGGGCTGCAAAATAATTTCCTGCAAGTGGAAATATGAAGACTAGATCCCCAAAGATCTCTCCTCCAACGTTGTGAATCAAGCTGGCTCAAATCAACCCATATGTGATGGATAGGAAAACATCACCATATGGCATCCAAACAATCATATGTTCCACCTCAACAAAAGGAAACAGGTGTTTGGTAGTGATGGCCATATCTCCTCTCATTCTCCCATTAGAACATGCAATGCAAGAAGTGTGGGAATCCTCTCCCCCAAAGGACACACCCAACTCATGTGGCTCTATCCCAATCATGATTTCAACGCAAATAAGATAAAAATCAGCAATTTAAATCATGATCAACACCAAAATGAGGAAAATTTTGAAGGTCTTATGTAGTGCAAGAAGACACCAACAGTTTTCCCAATAGTGACAGCGCAGTTTTCCAAACTGCTGCTTCAGAAAATTACATGGCAAGTTGTTTTGTGTTACATGGATAGTTATGTCTTTCATGACATCTACTGATAAATAGCAAATGGCTAGGTACATCAACTGAACATGCATGAAAGAAAACACTTGCCCAAGTCCATATAAGAGATGGTTGTCTCCATCATACAATTTGGCCCAATATTGACCATGGAGCTCAATGAAAAGCTTGCCCTCTTATGGATCAATGCACTAAATATGAATGGTAAGAGTGTCCAAATATTGTGTTAGATAATACATGGATGCAAAAACAATATTCTTACCATGTTTTGAAATAAAGATGATGCATATGAATGATTCCTCCATAGTGGTATGACACACTCCCATGAAGATAAATGAACCATATGTTGCATAAAGATCACCCTCCTTATACTTGGAAATCAAAGTCAAGAAGACCATAGAAAATAAGATCATACCCATGTAATATATGTCTCCATCCACTACTCCATCATTCTCACCTCCTCCTTGTCCACCAAGTGCATAAAATGTGAAGTGATCCTCGGGATACTCCATCAATAAACCCCTGCTCTCAAGTGACAGCGTTGTTGGCCCATACAATAAGCTCCTGCCAACTCATAGCTCCATTCTTTGACATGCTCCTTGTCAAATACATCTCTCATAATGATGCTACATATAAGAAGTTCCTTCCAAAGTGGAAGTACCTCTCGATCATCTAAGGCCAAGTTGTAGCCTCTTTGCACCATGATAGTGTCATCTCCTAGTCCTGCAACATAATGTAAAGTGCGATAGAAAATCTGCCCTTGCTCTCCCAAGAACAAGCAAAGCAACAAAAAATTTTGCTGCCTCCCCATACTTTCATCATACAAATCATGTGATGAAAACATAATGAATGACATGAATATCACATCAACACCATGCATCCATACTCTTTGCTGGTCATAGATGCAAGTATCCTACCACATACCCTTAGAAAGAGGATGATGACCAAACTATTTCAAGAGTAACTAGCATAGTCAAGCCTCCTATTGCCTAGTATCATAAATCTGCAAGTAGCTCACCAACTTCTTGCTCTCCATCCACATCCACTCAACCACTCATGGATGTCTCCTTCTATCCTCCATCTTGGTACTCCTCCCATGAGGGCTACCATCCTCCCAAATCAGATTTTTGTCCTTGCATGTCATGAGATGTTGAAATTCATTCTTCTCAAGGATCAATTTGACCCCATAAGGACCCAAATAGGTGGTAGGAAAAAACCTCCCATCATGATTTGTATGGCTCAGGAAGTGTCCAATACAATCATAAGAGATGTTATCCATTTTAATATGTCCTCCATCATCTATCTGTTCCTCCTTAAATCCATAAAGATCCAAGTGTGAGAAGGGAAGAAATACCTTGCACTCCATGATGTGTTGAAGTGCACTTCTAATGAAATCTCTCCATGAGGTCTCCCTCTCATCAATAGTCCTCCAAAACCAATGAGTTCTTGGATTTGCTAAAAGTAGGAGTTTCTCTTTGAGCTGAGAGGTGCTCATTGAGAAAGGGTCATCTAGAAAGGAGAAAGGGTTTCTCACTTCAAGATGTCTATTATCTCCCATCCTTTCCTCCAATTCTTCAAACCCCAACCTCAAGTGTGATATGAAATTCAAAAATGGCTCATGAGGATGATGGTTTATTTCTTCCTTGAATGTTTCCATGTTGCACAGCGCAGTGCAATCTTGCTGCTCTAGGTTAGCAATGTATGTTGATTCTTGGTCATTTAAATATGAGTTTCCACAATCCTCAAAAGAATTTGCTGAAATAGTAAGTGGAACTTCATTCATACCTTGATGGATCTTTGGATCTCCTTGTATGGCTGCAATAGTTCTATCCTGCAATGAAATGGCTGCCCCATTTGTAGATGTAGAAGGCTGCTCTTCCAAGGCTGTGATAGCGCTGGTACAAGTCTCCTCCCATGGTGGTGTGGGATTTTTCTCCTCTAATCTCTCTCTATCAAAGGTTCTAATCAACCTTTGAGTGAACTCTGCAAAAGTATTCACCCTTGCATGGCTCAAGTGGCTGAACCACCAAACATTGGCTTCACCCTCCAAGTACAGTGTTGCAACTTCTACTGCCTCCCTCTCTACCATTGGATGTAGTAGGAAGAATGCCTCAAGATTCCCCAACCAAGGTCTTGCAGCCAATGACCCATCAAATGTAGACAACAAAAATCTATTGCCTTTGATTTATCTTTTGTTGCATGGTCTCTTCTCTTCCTTCAACTAGATGAATGGTGGAAAATCTAGAGTCTCCTTGAAGGCTCTAGGTTGAGATTTGTACTCATCAAGGTAATCACTTAGAATCTGATGATCCAAGGATCTTTCATGCTTTTCTTCTTCTTCTTTTTGCTCCTCCTCTTTGGTGAAGCTCTTCTTAGTTCTGAAAACTAGTGAGATTAATCTCATCTTCTTCATCATTCTGATCTTCTTCTATCTCCTTGGGCTGATACTCACAGGTTGAGCTAAGAAAGATGCTTTGATACCACTGTAATATCCAAAAATGGGAACTGTCAGCAAGGCATACCTGAAAAATGCATTTTCCAGGAATGGCTGCTATAGGATTTGAAACCAATACCTTGATCCCTTAGATCAATGTATCTAAGAATCCAAGAGGAGGCTCAAAATAAATCTCTCTAGGTGGGTTAAACAGGTCTTGGAAAAATGCTTAATGAAGGGGCTGCAACAATGTATGAACATACAATGGAGTAACAATGTTATTTTTTAAGAGATAGCATACATGAAGATCTGAATAGCCATAAAATGTATATTATAGCATCCATTGTATAAAAATAATTGAGGAAAGAGACACTCAAGCAAGGCAATGCAACCTCAAAGAGACATGTACCTAAAAATAGATAAACACTAGTACACAAGAATTTCTGCAGGCTAAAAGGACGCAGTTTATTGGAGACACTACAAAATGATAAATAATAATAGAAGGATATGACAATATGTGTCTGAAGAAATGAGGGGGAGCAATCTCTCAACCCCAGAAACAATAATACAACAATCCTTAGAAGGATTGGCTCAAATGTACACAATATGACAAAACTAAAGAAATGTCAGAGTTGCAATAGTAGTTGCAACTCAAGAACTGGAACTAGATGGAGATGGTTGAAGATGATGCACAATCTGAATAGACCTCATCCAATGGATCTTCCAAGTGGAAGGCTGATCCTATCACTGAATATCTTACCCTCCAATCAACACTGCAAACCCTCACTGCAGATGTACACTGAAAATAACGCAGTCACTGAGGGAAACTGCACTATAGGTGGAATAGAGAGAGATGACCAAGTGAAAAGATCTTAATTCTTCTTTGAATCCTTCCTTACTGATCTCACAAAGGAAAGAAGACTCCCTCCTCTGAAAAATAAGCCAAGGAATGGTGTTGTGGAACCTCTACTGCAACACCCTACAACACAATGTTATACTTGAGTAGAAATAATGTTGTAGCTAGAGGAAGTGGCTTGGCCTTGAGCCTGAATGTGGAGAGATGAAGTGCAATACATCAAGAGGCCTCTCAATAAGAAGAAGGAATCCTAAATAGGAATTCCTTGCGCTAAACAGCATTGTAACTCTGCTAAATAACAGGAGACTGCAAATAGTCTAAGCAGACAGGAAATCAATAATTATCTACATGAATTACAATGGCTGCCTTGCCCTCATTTTAAACAAGTGAGATCCCTCTCACCATGGGTCCCATTCATTATGGTTTCCTTCACCAAAGAAACCTCGTCCCATTCATACTACGTTGTTTCTCTAAGTGTTCTCCACCTTCTATCCCAACACTATTGACTTGGTCAAACTTGACCTTATCCACCTGCAAATGATCCTGTTCACACATGAGGGTGTGAAATTCAGCTCCAATGATGATCCCCTTTCATACTATGAGGGATTTTATTTATATTTTTATTATACAAGGGCCTGCTTACCCATTTATTCTTCTCCTAAGTGAAATCAACAAAATTAATATTCCAATTTGCTGCATGAAAATTTTGGAATATTACATTGAGGATTTTTAAGTGATAAAGGGTCTCGGTCCTATCATTTGCATAACCCTAGGGATTAAGTTAATACATCATAGCGTTGTTTTAAATTCAAAAACCCATTTTTGAACTATATATTAAAATCTCAGCCTAACAGTTAGGCTAACTGGGAGGAGGTGACAACCATCGACATGTGAGCAGATTTACAGACGGCTCTGTTTGCAGTCGGATTGTGGCGGTTAGGGTGACTCTGGAGGTCACGGCTATACCTTATCCACATACCTGTCACATGTGACCCCCGTCGGTGGTCTCTATGGAGTTTACAACTGGAAGACATCCAAACACTCCTGCCATGGTCAATTGAAGCCTGTCACATTTTTTAAAACCCCGACACGGTTTATTAACCATGTGGTTTATGCACTGTGGTCCAACTCTGTGGTTTTAATATAAAGTTTTATATTATTGTTTGAACACCCGAACCTTTAAAGGTTTATGTGATGTCTTTAATATATGGTTTTTTTTTTGGTAATGTTTTATCATATGATTTGGCGCTTAAGGTTTAAGTTAAGGTTTTGCATAGGATTTAAGACTTAGCAGTAGGATTTTTATGACTCATATTTAGAGATAGGTTTAATGTTTGGGGTTTTAGATCTAGGTTTATTTTTTAACCATAGATATTTATAATGTATTTTTAAACCTTAGGCCTTAGAACTAGGTTTTGGACGCCCTAGTACTAGGATTAGACCATAGGTTTTAGGATTACACTATAAGGTATTTCACCCTTTGACCAATTTTAACCCAATTTCACCTTTTCATTACACATATGACAATCATGCCATGAACCTAACACTAAACCATGAATGACTTTGAGGTCTTCCTTTGGATGATACTAATGGAACTGGCGGATTTGGAGACTGATCTAGACATCGAACTGTTGAAGTTGATTGGACCTTTCTGCTTAACTATACTGGTCAAGATCCTCCTATATCATAGAAAAATAAAAACAACCATACAAATCAAATAAATTGGAAAGGATAGGGAGTTCAACCACACAAAAAATCACATCAAGTTGATTCTTTCCCAAGAAAAAAAAGAATGTTTCACGTTTCAATTGTGGTAAATTTAGAAGTTTTCCTAAACAATGCTTGAAAAGAAAAATTACTGAGTCCAAAAATAGAAATAGAATAAATATAAACATGTTATTGATAAAGAATCAAAAATAAATAATGATATTAAAAATATCAATTACTCATTTCAGATGCAGCATAATCTAATAAATGGCTCATTCTAATGCATGGTTATTTATTTTAGTAATACTATTTATATTACAAGGAATAGAGATGGTTTTCAATGTTATCGTGAGACCAATAATGGATTTAATATCTAACTAAGAGAAGATAAATCACATCAAATTAAAATTTATGGATATTTCTCTGTGACATTTCTTAGTGGTTAGGAAAAATAAATTCATAATGTGTTGGATGTGATGGGAATAGAGAAGACTTTAGTTTCAGTTTCCACTAATGAAGATCAAGCTATAAAGGTATAATTTATTAAGTCTTAATATTATATGAAGGACATATGGCATCACTACAAATTTGTTACAAGTAGGACTATATGATCTCGATGTTACAAGGAATAATCATCATGCATTGACATCCATAACCATGTCAATAGAAGAAATATGGCATCAAATTTATGGACACCTAAATCATAAAGAGCATATGTTACTTCAAAATAGGGAATTTGTGGAAGGTCTTCCAATTTTTAAGAATGAATAGGTTGAATGTGAAGGATATAACTTAGGTAAAAGACATAGAAAAGAGTTTCCTACACATATAGATAAAAGGAAAAAGAGAAATTCTTGAGCTAGTTCATCGTAATATTTGTAGTCCCATGCAAACTAGGTTTCTTGGTGGAGCATATTATCTCCTTGTGTTTCATAGAAATTTTTACACTTGGGTCTATTTCAATAGAAATAAAGGTGATGTGTTTGAATATTCCAAGAATTAAAAACTTGATTTAAAAGAAAATTGGAAGATAACTTAAAATTATCTAATCATATCAAGGAGGAGAATACATGTCAGCAACATTTAGAAAATATTATAGAAAAAATAGGATTCAACAATAGTTTATAGTTGATCCAAAATTATGCAGGAAAATGAAATATAGATATAAAAAGAAACACAAAGTACAATGACAACAAAAATTTAATTAATAAACAAAGTACTGAAAATTGTTACATGCAGAATGGAAATAAACTAGTTCGAGCGATGCTATCTTATCTTTGAGAAGATATGTGGTGGCAGCATGACTTTTGAACTATGTTACAATGAGGCTCGAAGTCATTTTTATCATTTAAAAACAATGGGAAACCCAAAACATCAAAAATCATAACACTAGGAGATGAAGTGCCAAAATTTTGTGGGCCCCATTGATAAGAATGGAATGTCAATTACCGGGGGGTGAAAATGAAGTCACACACTTTCTTTTGGCCCTTTTTTGAGAAAATTTTTTCATTTTTTTGGGTTCTTCAACTTTCTGCAAACTATAACAATTTTTCCGTGTAGAATTTCATTTTGCGGTAAAAATAAAAGTTGTGAGAAATTTTGTTAGCTTTCTATTACTTATTTTTTGAAATTTTTTTATGCAGATTTGATATGTCAACTTAGCGTTTATTTGAGTGTGTGTTTCTTAACAATCAAAGAATTCATAAGAAGTCATGTTATGTGGCAACGTTGTATTCATTGAAAATTTGTGTTTTTGAAAAAACAAAATGTGTTACAACAATCTAGACAGAGTCTACTTTGGTTTCGTCATATTTACAAAGCCAATGGATGCATATCATAATTACTAGAATTTTTTGAACTGGTCCAATACGAAAAACTGCGTATTTTTGATATGTTTCACATGGCAACAAATTTCTTAACATATAAGTTATAAAATAAAAATCTAAAAGCTACCCATTAGAGTCAATGGACCAATGTAATGCCCCATAATATTTTTAATTTTTTTTACAATGTATTTTGGGAGACACACAATTTTGATTTCACTGAATCACGATGACCCTCAAAAATTGTTTCCACTCATTTTATTAGAAAAATAATTAAAATTAATAAACGTTTACGAAATTCCATAAAATTTATATTTCCTGAAAGTAGATTCAATTCTGAAAATGCTTGTCTTGGGTCCGACAGTTAATTAACAAGTTTTCATGGAGTTTAATCAGTCCAAAGTTGCAGAACCGTTTTCAGAGCTTGGTTCTGCGTAATTGGTGACGCGTTAGTTTGGCCGAACTATTAGTGAAAGTTCGGCCGAACTATGTTTTCCGCTTACGAGCCGCTAAAACTAACGTCTTAATAGTTCGGCCGAACTTCTTATCAAAAGTTCGGCCGAACTATTGTGCAATTCCCCGTCGGCCGGAAATTTTTGTGGAGCCCCCTACAAAACACATATTTCGCGTCAATATAAATTGCCGCGAAATGATTCACAATTTTCGCACATTTCACACTTCATTTCATTTTACAACTTGGTTTGAATTCAAAAACTTTTCTTCAAAGTTTGGGTTTAAAAAATTTTTTTGGAAGACATTTTCTGGAGGCGGCGTGATTTTTCTTGGAGGTTCAAAGTTTGAGTTTAAAGAACTTTTTGGGAAGACATTTTTTTGGAGGCGACGTGATTTTTCTTGGAGGTATGTAAGTGTTTTGTGTTGAAATAAATCTTTTGAGCTTCTTTGTTCAAAAATTTTTCTTCACATTTTAGATTTAAAGAATTTTTTTGGAAGACATTTCTTGGAGGCGGTGTGATTTTTCTTAGAGATATGTACGTGTTTTGATCGATTAATGGGGTCATAAATTTTGCATACGATCTACATTAGGTTATTATAATACCTAGTTTCGAAGATCGAAAATAGGAGGTCGAAAAAATACCCATAGAGAAAGTATGCACTTTTTTTATCTCTTTGTTTTCCCAAAAAAATTCCTTTTAGGCCCTCAAAATGATTGTGGAAGTTTTGGACTCGAAAAACTACAAAAAATAGTAAGTTGTGCTATAACTAAGCAAAGTGAAAGAAACAACAGTTCCCCCCCTTAGGAAGCAGTGGTCCCCATTGCATTAAGTGCCTTGATGATATAGGGAAACTTCTGTTGAACTTGGTCCTTGGTGAGCCACTTTCCTTGGTGTAGGAGTTAGCAAAATTTGACAACCGATACAGTTGCATATTCTATTAGAGATTGGTATTGAAATTTATGTCCATAATCTGATCATTTGTGGCATGTTCCATGCAGTATAATTTTATCTCTATTGGTTTTAGTTGTTCTGTAATGTTTGATGAGTCTAGAAATGGTGGAAAGTATGGTCAAAAGAGGTCCACATTGAACACTTGGTGCAGGCCAAGGAATGGGGGACTGTTGAGCTCGAAAGCATTGCCAGCTACAACCTTGTTAATGGTGTAAGGCCCATATCAGTGTGGCCAGATCTTCCAGTGGGATCTGACAAGGCATTATTTTTGCAAATGAAATAAAACATTGTTGCCCACCTGAAACTTATGTTACACCTGATATTGATCATTTCACTACTTGTATTTGGCATTTGACATCTCCAAGATGTCATGAAATTTCCTGCAGATTTGTTGGATGTGTTCAATAAAGCTGGTTTCTTTATCAGCCTCACACTGTAAATGTGTGGATATATTCTATGTAGTGGCATGAGGCATGGAAACATCAATCAAACACAATGGTTGAAATCCCATACCCCCTTGAAAATGACTATGATCACTTGAGTAATAGAGAGAGCTGTTATAGTTGTGCTACACATAGGGAAGGCTATCATCCTATTTTTGTGGATTCTTAGAGTTGTACATGAAGAGTATTTTCATTGTATATTATCATCATGTTGATGAAATTTGCTTGACAATCAATTTGGAGATGGAATGTAGTCAACTTAGCGAGCTTAATCTCCAATAGTGTCAGGAGGCTGGAAGAAACTACGTGTAGCAGGAGCTTTGCTATCATTAACAGTATAATGGTCACAGGAATCCCAAAAAGTACCTACACTCATTTAAAGAAGAGTTTATTAGTTTCCTTTGTTGTGATACTCTTCTTGCAGTCCACCAATATAGCCATCTTAGAAAATATGTCCATGCCCATAAATACAAGTTCATTACCATTCTTGGTACAAGGGATGCCAGATAGATAGTCCATGGAGATGGATTCCCAAGGCTAGTTGGGACTAGGAAGAGGAGTGTTCAACCCTTGCTTCTTGATTGTTGGCTTGGTGATGACACAGGCAGTGCAGGATCTGATATATTTTACAACATCCTATTAGTGTTTTGGCTAATAAAAATACTTTTGTAGTACGGCCATAGTTTTCTTCACACCAAATTGTCCTGGGACTTGACTATAGTGTGCCTTCCAAATAAAATTGGCACACTCGCTTGAAGGAACACAAAGGAGGCCGAAGTAGGATAATAATGCATCTTGGAGGTGGAAATATGGAACTTTCTTTCCATCCACTTACATCTGGTATGCGGTTGCAAAAACTTGATAATATTTGTATAGTTGCGACCATATAGAGGTCTCGTGGCCACAAGAGTTAAGAATAATATTCAGTGTTGCAATTGGGGGCCAACTGAGGACATATGCGACATTATTTTTGCTATCCTTTTTCAATTTAGTGTTCAAGTGGAATTGTTGCATATATGTGTCTATATAAACTGAAGGGGTTGGCAATCAGTATGGATGATTGTATCCTTCCCCAGAATGTAATGTTTCCATTATGGGCAAGCCTGCATGATACAATACATTTCTTTATCATAGGTTGGATACTTCAAAATTGTATTAGAAAGTGTCTCGCTGTGATATACAACGAAATGCTCATGCAGGGTGAGGTCTACACCAATAAAATAGTCAAAGGAATCTGTCACAATTTCCAATGGATGCTACATGTTTAGAAATTTGAGTACAGGTGCAGAGCAGAGATAGTTCTTCAACTCAATGAATGCCTTTTTTTGGGTCTCAGACCAGGAAAATTTTTCTTTCAGTCTGCCCTTGATAATATGACTCAAAGGCAAAGTGATATGGAAGAATCCTAACATGAAACTCGAATAAAAATTTACAAGGCCCAAAGAGTTACAAAGCTCTGTTGGAGTTGTTGGGGCTAGCAAATCCCAAACAACTTGGATCTTAGCCGAATCCACATGCATGCCTTGCTCATCTATGATGTAACCCATATATTGGATTTGGTTCATGCTAAAGGTGCATTTCTCCAAGTTAGCACACAGTTTGTGCTGTCATAGGGTTTGAAGGAATTGTTGAATTTGTTGCAAGTGCTCTTCCCAACTCTTGATGAATATGAGGTTTTTGTCAAGATAATCAACCATGCAAGAGTTTTTAAAGGGCCATAAGATGTTATTCATCAACCTAATAAAATTAATAGGGTAATTTTTCAACTAGAAGGGCATGACCAACCATTCAAAACGGGCTTCATTGGATTTTAAGGAAATATTCCATACATCTATAGGATCTATTGGAACCTAGTGATAGCTAGACTTCAGATCGATCTTGCTGAAATACTTGGCCCCCTTCAGTTGGTCTAGAAGGTCATCAGTTTGTGGGATTGGACACCTATTCCATAAAGTGATTTTGTTTAGTGCCTGATAATCAATGCAGAGCCTCCGGGTCTCATCATTCTTATGTACAAGTACAATAAGGCTCCCATAGGGTGAGGAAGTTAGTCGGATGTGCCCTTTTTGCATTAAATCCTAGATTTTCCACTTCATCTCTTCATTTTCCATAATGGAGCAATGATATATCGTCCCATTGGGTAGAGGTGCTCCAAGATTCAAATCGATCAAATGCTTGACGTAACATTTCAAGGGTACCCCTATGGGTGAGGAGAAGACATCTTCATATTCTTCCACGACCTTATCCTCCTGATTTTGCTACTTGTAGGAACCATTCTCGAGAACATGGATTTTGTCACGATATTTCCCTTAATTGGAGAGAGAATAAAAAAAAAACAATTTTCTTGGTCTGTGAGATGAATATTATTGCATTACTTAGCAGAGATCAAAGAGATGAAAATAGGTAGAGATACCTATGTTATCCTATATAACTTATTCCACAAAGTAATAATAACAACACGATGCTTCCAAAAGTATGGTTGGCCTAATAATAAATCACAAAATTCAAGAGGAGGAATGTGAGACAGTGCCTCATCCGTGAAGAGTTTTATTTTGTCACGGGGCTTCACTTGGGGATAAATACTGTTGGAGTGAGTTCCCCTACGTCCGACCATTTTTTCTATATTTTGTAATAGTTTAGTCTTGAGTAGGGGCTTTGGGGCGGTGCTTGGTTGAAAATGCGGATGCAAATTAGAGTTTCATTTACTATCAATCTGGGTAATTAAAGTTCAAGGATCATCCAATATATATGGACTTAGAGACAAACTAAACTAAGCTAGGCAAAGAAATTCCAAAGCTCCCTTACAGGAGGTTGTTCATTAGGATCTCCAACACCTATTTAGTTATTTAATAAAAATTAAATCTAAATACATTGTGATAAGTGTAAGAAATATAAAGGCTCCCTTATAGGAGACTGTTCATTAATATTTCTAATCCTCATAATCAACAAACTATTTAAACTAATGAAATTAAAGCACTTAAACCTAATTCTGATTCATTTCATGAAATGTTAAAGCTCTCTTACAAGAGACTATTCATTTATATCTCAAGCATATAAATAAGAAACTTAAACTAATTAAATCAAACATTAAATAACAAATCAAATTCATTGAAGGAAACATTATTACTTTCTTATGAAAGGTCATTCATTAATATTCCAATCATATGAACCTAATAATTTAATCTAATGAAATTCAAAAACAAGCATAAAATAAAAGCCTACTAAAATAAAAGTGTACTTGCTAGGCAATGGGGATCCTTCCAAGGGTTCACAAGCACACAAAAAGAAATGCCAAATGTAGAGGATCAAATAATCTCCGCCTTAATCATCATAAATTGCAAATTGCAATTAGAACCATTACATAGATTCTCCAATCTAACTTCTCACTACCAACCTATAAGATACTAAGATTACAAATCAAAATTACAAATGGAAATAACACTCCTATTTATACAAAAGCTATGATAACAAACTCATAAATGTAAATCCACTATTCCCTCCTTTGACCCACATATTTCTCAACCAATGGTGACACATAACGCTATCCTCCATGATCTCCTAAAATTCGAATTTGAACATAGAGTGTCACATAAGGGTGCCTACGAAGCTTCTTTTTGACCTACACATGTCAACAAACTCATTCTAATTTTTAGGTAGAAGTATAAGCATATTATTTTCTAAATGTTAACCAAAAATCCACTTAAAAATGTTAAGAATTAATAAAATTTGGAAAAGCATAGTTATAACCCAATGATGAGGTAAATGTAATGATGTAGAGGTGGAATGAAGGTGACATGAAGGTAATATAGAAGTAATGTGAAGGTATTGGTGAATAATGGAGTGAGAATAGGGACTATTTTGAGACCCAACATACCCCCAAACTGAAGGAATTGCATGTCCTCATGCAATATATTACGTCACTTTTTGATACTTGAGCTTTGGCTTAAAGTCTGCATGATATCATTTACTTAACTTTGGCAAAGTGTTTTTGATGAACAGCAACTTGGTTGGTTCTTGTGTTTCAACCATATTTTGTTTGTTGCATTCAATTTTAATGTATGATCTTTGCATATTGATAATGTGAATTTTATTGCAGAGTATTTTTGTTGGAATGCATCATGGTTGGTTCTTGTGTAACAACCATGATTGTGTTCACATCCAATTAACTTTTAAATACTTTCTACAAAGCCATTTATATGCTCATGACGATGTAATAGTAAATATATTTGGAAAGTATGTGGGTTTTGAATGTGATATGAATTTTTTGAATGTTATATGAATGTGAATGTATTTCCCCCCTCAACTGATGCTTTTGGCAATTTGACAAAATGACGAAAGGAAGTGAAGTTTTTCCAAAAATTATCATTCTAACTTTTCAAGGAATTAAATGGTTAAAAGTTAGAAAATATCATACCTTAACTTACCCTTTCAAAAATGGATGAGATTTTTGCACAGTGGTTGCAAAATTCTGTTCATAGTCTTCTTTACTTGGTTGTGAAAATGGTGAATGAAATCGAAAAAGTGAATCTTTTATTTTTGTTGCATCTGTTGCTAAATCTACTGCTGGATCTTCTTCTGAATGTTTGGAATCTGCTGCTAAATGTGGCTGAAAATGTATAAGGCTTGGAAGGTATACAAAATTCATAATTTACACTTCCCCCCTAGCCTTATTTATTGACTTTTCCTCAAGTCATTTACATCAAAAATTGAAAAGTAATGAAAGTAATTCTGTGTACTCTGCTACAAAATGATTGGTCTTCAAGTCTTCAACGCTCATTGGCACAATTCTTGTCATGTGAATAAATTTTTTGGTGTCGAACATAACAAGAAATTGTTAACTTAGTGGCCATTGAAAGATGCCATTAGGCAACACGAGAGCTCCCATTTTAATGTGGATGAGAGTCAAGATGCTCCAAATGCATCTTTCTAAGTATGAATGATTTTGTTTTTATCGAATACTTAGAAGATCCAATGAAAAAGGGACATTGATATATTCCCTTTGTTTATTGGCGTGCAAGCTTCAAGGTGATTTTAAAAAAATATTTAGACTCAAGGACTACGGACTCAATGGTGTATGGAAGCAAGGTTTTATTTGCAAGTGTAGGAAAGAGGAAACTGACAATGAATATATAAAGTGGACCAAATAACTTATAGATGAGCTTTTTTGGTTTTATTGGTGGGTTAGGATTGAAGAAAATGTAATAAAGTGTATCTGGTAATAGAAAATGGATAATGACTTTTGCTGGAAAAAAAAAAAAATGAATTATGGCTTCAATTTCTCAAATATAGCAAATCTGCTCCTTAATTCTAGATTGCCTGCTTAAATAGCTCAATTTGACCAGCGTTGACCAGCCACCTGTAGACATTGAATGCAAGTGTGGATAGATATTTCACCATCCTTGTACATTTAGGAACAAACCGCAGCTCTTTGAATTTTGATAATCTATCATGCAACATGTCAAACCATTAAGCTATTATAGGAAGTTGCAAGAACTTGTAATTTTCTAGAAATTTCGGTTATGATCATGGACTGGTTCTTTAGAATTTCTCATGAAATTAGTCTTGGGAAGACCAATTGTCATCACAATTTAACCTCCTTAATGATCACTTGATTAACCTGTAACCTGCGAAAAAAAAACTTGGCAGAAAGAAAACATAAGTGTGTTCAAGAAGAAGTGGCCATTTTCTTCATGATTCTTATGCAAAAATTTCGTAGCAAATAAAACAGATTAAGTAAAATCAGAGTGTTGAAATTAACTCAATTCATGATATTAGTATAAATCCATTCTTAAAGAAATAACCATGAAAAGTAAATTTACTCCCTGTTTGTGTCAGGTAACACATGTGCATGGCAGAGAGCTCCGCATTATAGATTTGTTGTGTCCCTCAAACATGACCATTTTCCACGAATGAAGTATTGTTGGTGAAACATCCAGTGTCAAAAGGTCATTTGATAGCATGATTTTTTTATTAGTCTTGCAACCCGTTGCACTGAAACTTCTAAATTGGGCACACAACCCCAAAATCTTCTTCCAATGAGAGCACACATGCCTCAAGGCTGAAAGTGGCCTTTTTTTTTTAACAATCATTAAAACATTTGAAAAGGCTTTTGTATCTTTTAGGGAATAAATAATTGATTTTATGAATTTCATGTAAATGAATGTGGGGCGATTCTTTTTTTTTCTTAAATAACAAAATTAAATAGAATTTTTTTTTTTGTTATTTATTATTGATGTTGATTATTAAAATTTTCTTGTGTTTTTTTTTTTAAATAAAAAATAAAAAAAAAACATTTCTTTCTTTTTGTTTTGATTTATTATTTATTTTGAATTTGTGTTTTTAATAAAGAAATAAATAAAGTCAAAAAAAATATATCTTTTTTTTTTCTAAAAAACTAATAAAGAAAACTATTAAAAAAAAAAACTAACACTAAAATGAAATTTTTTTATTTTCTTCCAAACTCATCAACGTTAAAAAAAAACAATCAATGCCCAAAGAAAAGAATTACCATTTCATTTCAAGGTTACAACACTAGCAGCACCTATATTTCCCTTTTTGCAGTCTTTGTCTCTTCACAACAAATTTTCCACTTTAAGAACACGTTTATCTTTACCTATGTTTAGTAGCTCAGTGATCCACTTCTCGTAAGGAGAAAAACCTCCATCCATTTGCTCCTCTTCATTTTGTTGGCAGAAGGGCAAGGCAATAGAAATCGTTAGTTTGTGCAATTCGTTCAATGATTGCAATTCAAGGTAGCGACAAATCGTTCAAATGTGAATGAGGTTGAATTTGAACCTATTGCAACAATGAATTTATTACTGCAATTTATCCTGCCAAAACTGTTGTGGCTTCTTTCGATGTATGTACTTATTTTTGTGCAGAACAATTTGGATGCTCGAAAACCTGCTATTGTGCAAAAATAAAAATATGGCAGTGATAATGCTTAGAACAAGGCAATTGACTGCTTCAGCAACTTTGTCCCGCAATTGTATTCCTCCATAACAAATGTATGAATCTGCCCCAACTTAGGAAAACAAAACTACTTGACATCGAATAAAGGATCACTATCAGTGGTGCCATAGCTTGTTGATAGCGGTTCTTTCAGTTCGTGGAAAGGCGCTATGCAATATGTATCATTCGGATGTAAGATGATTGCTCCTTGTAGTTTCTTTATTACATGTTTAAAATAGTTGTTTCATCGTGGCATCATAATCCTTGGTCAATTTTTTTGCCATATCCAGCCACTGGATCTAGTTATATAGTCATACCAACCTTACCAAAGTAGCTGGGATGGTATTTGTCAAAGAGAATGCAATGGTGGTGCATACCTCTAGCGTTAACTGCAAATAAAAAGATGAGAAATATGAAATTTTCAGAAAATGTAATTGAGCTTGCTTACGCTGAAGGAATAGTTGGCAATCTAGATCAGGAAACGGATCCGTATGGGTAACTACTCTATTGGCTAGACCCACGGAAAACAATATTATGTAATCATTTGATTCCAATTTCCATGGGTAGCTTTTGGCTAAAAGGGATGCCACCATTTGACTCTGATTGCTGTGAAGAATTCCAGTCTAGAGAAAACTTGGACCAATGGAAAGTGAGAACTTGGAACATCCACAAGTTCTTCTGCTTGGGGCACGTTGAGTCCAACAAATTTTTCAGACATATCCAATTCATCCCCAACCATGGAATTAGGAAGCTTCTAGTCGAAGTAGTACTGTAGTTGCTGCGTCTTTGTGTTCTCGGTAGCTCACCAGGACATCGTCTCCTACCTGTTCCAAATGGGATCCATTCGAAGTTATTTAATTTCTACATGCACGCAGTCACCTTACATGAATCGCTCCTGCACAAATCGCTCTGGATGTAGGCTCCCACAGATAAGTGCTGAAGGGAAAGTGGTCCTCGTGGTCCTAGACTCATGGTGGATGGAGACTTTTGTTTTCGACCCAAAATGCATGAATATACATTTAGATCATAACCATATCATGCAACTAGAGAGGTTTTTAGATGTGATTAATGCACAAAGTAATCTAGAAATGAAAATTATTCGCTCTCAAAATATATCCAAAAATTATTCCAAAAAATCTGTAGATTATTGCTTTTTTCCCCAACAGATATCCAGAAATTATTCCACAAATTGTATCTGAAACAAAAGGCATCAGGATCTCTACATATCAGGATCTCTATGCATTAGGAATTTCGCTTGACTAAGGAGACAATCCAAATGCAAACCTCTAACAAATTTTTTTCATACGCCATTTGTGTCTAACTGCCCCACTATTCTTGGATCGATAACTGGAAAATTACTTATCTTATCTCATTTGGTGGACAAAAACACCCATATTTTCAATGATTTTGGAGGATTTTGTGCATTTATGAGGAGTTTTTCAATCTTCTTCACAACTACTTCAACATATAGGGTGATGGAATTATTCGCAGCTAACTCATCAATAGTCCATATTGTTATGTGAACAGGATTAACTATCAAATCACCAGCTATATTCCGAACCTCCTTGGGTGAAGTTTATGTCCACCGGATCACTTGTCAAGCCTTGTCCCATGCATATCTAGGCTAGTGATCATGCCAGTGCAAGAGATGAACAAGTGATTTGTGAAATGAGTGAACAAGAAAAAAAACACACTCTTCTAGTTGTACATTATATGAGCATTAGGGCTCAATGGGAAGAGAAAGCAGTTAGACCAACCCTTGGATCTATGGTACCCACGAGACCATGATTGCAAGGATAAGCTGAGGGTGGTAGGTTTAATAGTTGGCCCATATGCATTTGCTTTTTTTTTTGGGGGGTTTATTTCATTTTTTTTAAATTTAATTTTTATTTGTTTATTAACTTTTTTATTTTGTTAATGTTTTTATTATTTTATTTTTTTTGAATGAGTTTGTTTTGTTTTAATGTTTGGTGCACGTTTTATTTTTGTTTGTTAAAAAAAAAACTATGTGTTGATTTGTTTTGGATGGCTATTTATTTATTTATTTATTTTTAATTTTTTTTTTAAATGAAAAAAAATTGAATCTTATCCTAGAAATAATACAAGAGAAGATTTTTTTTTATTATGATTCAAACGATCAATAGCAAATCTACAATTAAATTTCTGGCAAGATTTTTATTATTTTTAAAATAATTCAATAGATTTTCTGATCTTCCTGATCGCTCGAAGCGCAGGAAGAGAGCATACTAATTTCTTGAATTAATTTTATTTCTGCAGGTTAGCGTGGATGGATAATAAACACAATCAAGATTTGCGACAAAAATTCGCATTGTCTATACTCTTTCTGCAATGTCGTGGGGACGTTTAGACTCTTGGAAGACAAATATTTCTGATAATCAAGCTCCTGGCTTACCTGTGATACAGAAACAAGATATAGAAATGCGATGATGAAGCAACTCTTACTGTGCCAATTTATGTTATTCATGATGATTTTTTTATTATTTTTTTTATTTAAAAAAAAAAGAAAGACTAAAAGAAAATTCTACGAGATCTCATTTTATTTATTTATTTATTTTTAATCTATTCTACATTAACTTGAAACATTTTTTATTTTCTAAGTAAAATAATGCTTCCATTGAAGCCATCTACGGACTAAGAATTTGAAAATGCTCACATCAAGATTTAAAATTTTTACCTGATTGTTTGCAAGAATGTGAGTAACCTGTCTTATTTTTGGAGTTTGTGCAAGGTTATTTTGAAACCAGTTGTCAATATTATCCTTTCTCTCTAAGAATTACCTGTTTAAAATATTCAAATTTCTCATCCGTAGATGAATTGGTATGAAATGGGGGGTTTAAACGCTGAATTTGAAACTAAGTGAAAAGAAAAATAAAAAAGCTCAACTTATACTCCTTTATGAAGATCTTGCTGTCACAAGGTTTCACAAGTTAGTCCATAAAGAGAAATTGCAATAAAAATGTCTTCCTAAGTCTATCTCTAAATTATCCTCTCCAGCAATGGTGCCAAAATTGTTGGTCTAAAATGCGGATGCAAATTAGAGTTTCATTTACTATCAATCCGGGTAAGTAAAATTTGAGGATCATCCAATATATATGGACTTAGAGATGAACGAAACTAAGCTAGGTGAAGAAATACAAAAGCTCCCTTACAGGAGGTTGTTCATTAGGATCTCCAACACTTATTTAATTATTTAATCAAAATGAAATCTAAAGACATTGTGATAAGTGTAAGAAATATTAAGACTCCCTTACAAGAGACTATTCATTAATATTTATAATCATCTTAATCAACAAACTATTTAAACTAATGAAATTAAAGCACTTAAACCTAATTCTGATGGATTGCATGAAATGTTAAAGCTCTCTTACAAGAGACTATTCATTTATATCTCAAGCATATAAATCAGAAACTTAAACTAATGAAATCAAACATTAAATAAAAATCAGATTCATTGAAGGAAACACTATTACTTTCTTACGAAAGGTCATTCGTTAATATTCCAAACATATGAACCTAATAATTTAATCTAATGAAATTCACAAACAAACATAAAATAAAAGCATAGTAAAATAAAAGTGTACTTGCTAGGCAATGGGGATCCTTCCAAGGATTCACAAGCACACAAAAAGAAAAGTCAAATGTAGAGGATCAAAGAAGCTCTGCCTTATTCATCATCAATTTCAAATTGCAATTGCAACCATTACATTGATTCTCCAATCTAACTTCTCACTACCAACCAATAAGATACTAAGATTACAATTCAAGATTAAGACTAAGATTACAAATCAACATTACAAATGAAGGAGATAACAATCCTATTTATACAAAAGCTATGATAACAAAGTCATAAATGTAAATCCACTATTCCCTCCTTTGACCCACATATTTCTCAACCAATGGTGACACATAACCCTATCCTCCATGATCTCCTCCATGAGGTCCATGATCTCCTCAAATTCGAATTTGAACATAGAGTGACACATAAGGGTGCCTAGGAAGCTTCTTTTGTACCTACACATGTCAAAAAACTCATTCTAATTGTTAGGTATAAGTATAAGCATATTATTTTCTAAAATTTAACCATAAATCCACTTTAAAATGTTAAGAATTAATAAACTTTGGAAAATCATAGTTATAACACAATGATGAGGTAAATGTAATGATGTGGAGGTGGAATGAAGGTGACATGAAGGTAATATGGAAGTAATGTGAAGGTATTGGTGAATAAGGGAGTGAGAATAGGGACTATTTTGAGGCCCAACATGAGGCTCAAAGCCCCTCATGAATTGTAATGGGTAAAAGGGTAGATCAAGGGGCCGCAAGCCATGGTTTGCGGACCATAGAGTAGCGCCGGCTAATGGTATAAATAGATGGCTAGATCGAGCCTAAGAAGTCAGTTTTTGGATAAGTATAAATATGAATGTTAGATCTAGATATTTGGTAATATTTTGTGTGGATTTTTTGGGTAAGAAGGTTCCTGTTGGCTATGTGCGCGGAGACCTTAGTCTTGATGTGTGTGTATCTCACTGGCTATGTGCACGGGCTGTTGAAGTGTTTTTTAAGATGGATCTCGACTTATAATAATAAAATAAATTTTTTGCGGATATCTGAGTTATATATACATATGTTATTTATGTTATGAATGTTTCAGCATTTTATTTATGATTTATGTACTGTCTATGAATAGATCTCTTGTGAAATTGTGTTTGGGTTTCTGTGAATGCTTATTGGATAGATATAATGGTATAAGGCTTTGATATGATGTGTTAAGGGTTATTACTTGATTTATATTTGCTGTGTTAACTTGTGCTAGACATTCTGCATATTTGACCTAAATCTATCTGAAGGGGTTTACTGGTTAGGGTTTTTGTTGTGAAGGTTTGTTTATGATTATTTGGGATCTTAAGGAACCCACATCGTTAAAACCTCTCTCACGGTGCAGAAACCTAGTTCCATCACACCCCCAGACTGCTTCGGGTGAGAGCGTGACTTGCGCAAGCAGGTCATCGTACAAAGGGGCAGTAGTAAGAGGGTTTTGTTGGTTAACCTCAATTCCGAACCTGGGTCAGGATCCCCCAAGCCAACAAATGGTTCCGTTGCCGAGAGCGGGAGCATTTTGAGAGAGGTTGGGTGATGCAGCGAGGTCATTGGTAGCCATTAAAGCCTGAACTTGAGGATTGGTTTGAAAAACAGATTTTGGAATTTTCCCTAAAATAAAACAGAAGTAATAAGTTATCTACTAAATAGTGGAAGGATAAGTATTTTTTTACTGAGGCGCACGAGATCTTCTTTATAACCTTTGTACACAAGCCGCAAGAGTGGTTGGAAAGGTTAGCATAATTCCAAACCTTTTGGAAGGATGATCAGGTCACGTAGTGGACCCCTGAATTGATCCAACAGTTGGAGAAGAATGATAATTCCATTACCCAAACTGTAGATCACTAGGTTGACATCATCTTGGGTGGGTTTGTAACAGAGTTTTTCGATCAGTTTGTGTCCTACCCTGAAGTTGAAAGGATATTTTTCAAGGGATTGAGGGGTAAGTTCTTACAAACTTTGCCTCTGCTCATGAAGATGCTATTGTGTGAAAATGGTATTTTATGCAGCCACATTGATTGAATGACCCCTGATAAGAGTGAAAGCATGACGTGCATCGGTAAATACTACTGGGTCAATCAGAAAGTGGATAGATCTGTATATAATCCTCTGAGAAGCTCCTCTGATCTAAACGGAAGTAGGGCTGCGCATGATGAGACTAGCCCTCCTGCTATGCCACCACCAAATTCACTCAGGCGTAATAATCCTCCTACCCCACCACCTCCCCCACCTGCGCACGATATGGCTGTGCAGATGATGTTACCCACCTTTAAGGGTGCGAGGGATGAGGATATGGAACAATTTTTCTTTGTGGAGAATGTGGTGTGGACTGCACAGAATGTCACTACTAATGCTATTAAGAGAGCACAACTAGCTATGGCCTTTGAAGGTCATGCTTTAGATTGGTTTATGGGATACCTTGCTCAACATGTGTATCCCATGGTTCAAGATATCAAGGATGCCCCGGAGTAGCAGTTTTGAAAGCCAAAATCTTATTCTCAATGCATAGTACAAATTAAAGATATTAAGAAAGGGCCTACAGAATCAATTTGGGAAGCTGACTAGTGACTGAAGAAAGTCATCAGCAATGGATGATTTGTTGACGATGACAAGTAGCTTAAGGAATGGTTCATCACCATGATATTTCCACATCTGCACATGCCCATGGGTCAACAAAATATTGACTCATTGGAAGAAGCCTTAGAAATTTCTATGAAGTTAGAATTTGCGTCGAGGGACGATGCTCAATTTGGAGCATTGCAAATTTAGATCCAATTAGAAGCTATGAAATTAGAAATTCAGAATTTACGAAGAGACTTGGGTAAAGAATCTATCGTAGATTTCTATTTCATCTGTTGTAGGGTATCTGGCCACACCAAAGATCAGTTCCCTCTGTTGTCGAATTATATGCAAGCTAAGGGACTGAGTCCACTGCACCCAAGGGATGTTATTAGGCCTAGTACCCCCACACTATGGTGCACCGATTGTCAGGTGGTTGGGCGACATGACACAGACCACTACCCACTTCCCACAGTTAGGAGCCTATGTCCCATAAATAAAGCAACAATGGTGTAGATTCTGCTCTTCGGTGGGTCACGATGAGCACAATTGTCGAATGTATGACTTGATGATTGATAGAGCGAACCTTTACATAGTGCAGGCTGACCCTTCATAACCACCATCTCCCTCTGGATGAGGAAGATCCCTAGAAAGAATATGGGGAGGGGGGAAAGGCGGAGACGCGGGTCAAGGGAGAGGGCCCTAGAAAGAGGATGGGGAGGGGAGGAGGCGGAGGCGCGGGTCGAGTGGAGATGCTGCACACTATGCACCTAACCGCTTGAACCCTACATGACAATCTTGCAAGTACTGTAGGCAATTTGATCATGTAATTGAATATTTTCCCGTGTTAATAGCTAAAATGTAGGAAAAGAAGTATATGCCAACGCAAAACATACAAAGGGTTAAGGTTGAACCACACGAAGACGATCCAAGTGTAAATGTAATTACATGCAGCGGTAGTGCCATTGGAGGAAATGAAGAGAAGGCTGCTAAAGAACCACTGATCAGAAAGGCATATGAAAAGAAGGAAAGCCTCAACCTATAGAAAGAAAAAGAGATTTCCATTGAAGCCAGAAATTATTTTTCTGATGCAGGAGCATCCACTTCAAGAAATCCCATGGAACCAAAATCCCATGATGAAGTTAAACCATTCTTAGAAGCTTGCATTAAGCTACTATGCAATCATAAGGCAGTAGATAATCTCCAGGCCCTGATAGACAGCTACACAAAAAAAGAGGTGTCGCGGATAGAAACAAAGGATGTAAGCAAGGTTCATAAACATAAGAAGAGAACTGGTAGGGAGATGCGCATGACTGTGCAAATTGGAGACTAGGAGATGGACCAGATCATCCTAGATCTGGGGTCTGATGCAAATGCCTTACCTAAAAAACCTTGGCAGCCAAAGTTGGAATGGTCCACCATTCAGCTACACATCACCAATCAACAAAATCTCACTCCACATGGCAGGCTTCCGCAAGTTGTGGTAGACATTGCTGGAGTAAAGGTATTTTCTGAATTTGAGGTTATACAAATTGTGGATCATGTAGACCCCTACCTTGCGCTATTAGTATTGGATTGAGCCATCGATATGGAAGGAATAATCAATATGAAGTGTAACAGTATTTTTTTTTATAATAGTAGTACATGGGTGATAGTCCCACTAGATCTGGTAGAAGGATAATGATTCAAAAAACTAGTGCGCAATGGGGATGAGTTTGACCATATCTATAAGCTGAATGCATGGGATGAAGACTGGCTCAACCCTATGGCTGATTACATGTTGAACTGGGAGAAGGATAACTCCCTTTGTTTTGACTCTGATGGCGAAATGGAGAATTGGCAGAACCGGTTACATGATGTCTCTGTTCTACGCTACCTAAAAATCACAAACAACTTTTGATGCATATCCTCTGAGGTGAGAGAAGTACCCTACTTTGATGGTCTTGTAGCATCAAATAATTTTTGGAATCATTAGAAAAATCTGTCCCAGAGGAGTGAAGGTTTTGGGTGCTTGATTTGGCTATTTGCGCAACTCCGGCGTGGTGATGGGAGAGGCATAAGGGAACTTTCCAGGAATGGAAGGAATGTAGAAAATTGATGACGTTGCACTTTGAATCTTCAGCCACTTCATGAATTGAATTATTCTATGTCCAGGGAGATCTGCGCAAGCACCTGGCCATGTGGATGGAGGTATGGGATGAAAATACATGGAATGAATGGGTTCATGGGTTTGTCCACTTATTGGGACTACTACCTACTACCTGGTATCTAGAAGTTGAGCTACACCATGGTATTCAAGACTGGTATACAGTGACTGAATATTTCATGGAAACCTTTGGCTCTATAAGTCGCTCAGAAAAATTGGATGAAGCCCTGAGGACATAGATTCTCTTGTCTTTGAGGAATCCTGACCCCGTAGGGAGTGTACTACGCTGGCCTGGGATGCAGAGATGCAAGACATCATCAACTGTAGAAATATGTTGATTGAGGATAATGAAGATAACCCAAGGAATGTTAATATCCTAGAATCGGAAGGAGAGTGCTCAGTTGCAGGACCTACATTAAGGACGATGGATGTAACTAATCCTCTGAAATTGAAGGAATTCAACACTGGGACATAAAAGCATCCCAAGTTGGCAAAGATTGGGGACTACTGCAATGATGATACAGTAGGAAATATTGCAGAGCTGCTGACAGAGTATCAAGATATGTTTCCTACAAATTTCTCAGAGCTCAAGGGAGTTGTGGGGGACCTGGGTGTCATGAAGATCACGCTGAAACTAGACGTGCGCCTTGTTAAGCAAAGCCCATATAGATTGAACCCAAAATAAAAAAGGAAATTAAAGGAGGAGTTATAAAATTTGGTGGCTATGGGAATCATTGAACCAGTCAAGAAATCTGATTGGGTCATCCCTATGGTGGTTCTAGAGAAAAAGACAAAAGGAGAAATAAGGATTTGTGTAGATCTACGCAAGTTGAATGATGCCTGTGTGCATGACCCCTTATTTACTCCGTTCTCTCATGAAATCCTGGATAATTTGGGATGAAAATAAGCTTATTCATTTACTGATGGATTCTTAGGTTATCATTAGATCCGAATTGCGCCAAAAGACCATAGAAATACCACCTTTGCCACTGAATGGGGTTCTTTCTAATGTACTGCCATTCCATTCAGATTGAAAAATGCAACTGCCATATTATCGTGTGTAGTCGTGGCCGTGTTCAAGGAATTCATGCATAATTTCTTGGAGGTATATTTTGATGACTAGATAGTAATTGGATTGGTAAATAAACATGTGTCAAACCTGTGCATAATGCTTGATACCTGTAGAAAGCACCAGATTTCTCTCAACCTGAAGAAGTGCATATTTTGCGTACCTTTTGGGATTTTTTTGGGACATATAGTATGTCAGCAAGGATTGATGGTAGACCCAGCTAAGATCATGACTATCATAAACTTAGAAGTTCCTACAAATGAGAAACAACTACACTCCATCCTAGGACACACTGGTTATTACAGGAAGTTTATCAAAGGGTATGCTCTGATCACTGCATTGATGGAGAAGTTGCTAAAGAAGGATGTAGAATTTTTTTTGGATGAAAAATGTCAGAAGAGCTTTGAGATGCTAAAGAATAAAATGGTCACTACCCCTATTTTGATATTCCTAAAAAATTCTAAGGTTTTTCATGTGCATGTGGATACATTTGGTATAGCACTTGGAGATATTTTAGTGCAACCAGGAGAAGGAGACATTGATCACCCAATAGCTTTTGCTAGTAGGAAGCTCTACAATGTAGACTGCAACTACTCAACTACAAAAAGGGAAGGATCGGCCATGGTATAAACTCTGCAAAAATATAGACACTATCTGCTAGGAGGGTATTTTAAAATGTTCAGTTATCATTATACTTTGAAATACCTAGACAATAAGCCTGTGTTGGGGGGAAGATCTATCGATGGTTGTTGCTTTTTCAGAGTATTAATTTGAGATTATTGTGAAGCCGAGAAGACTGAATGCTGGGCCTGATCATCTGTCACAGATTGAGAATGGGGAAGAACCAACCAGTTTGGAGGAAGGGTTACTTGATGCGCATCTCTTCATTATTAAGGTGGTTGATGAGAAATTTTCTGACATTATTTATCATCTGACGACAGGAACACCGCCTGCAAAATATTCATTCAAGTAAAAGAAGGAGTTGGTTGCACTCACAACTAATTTCACTCTGATTTTTGTTGGGTGCTAACAGGTGTCTTTAAAAACTCCTAATTGCCTCACATTAATTATCAACCAGGGTAAGTTCTTTTATCTCAAGTGTGTACACAATATGTGCAAGCTATTCATACAAAGAGTAGTGCTAAAGCCAATCATTTAATATAGATGCAATCATAAATCTTGAAGCTTTAAGGAAAATGATTCAACTAAGCATTATAACCAAGAACTGTGATTCGTTCTTAATTCAACTAATGACAATCAACCGAGAGCACTGAAGCATTAACCGAGCTCTTTCAGCTGGATCTAAACTATTGAACAAAAGGAAAGTATTGGAAATAATTGTTTATGCTTTAAGTAATCAAAACCAATTATTTTAACTAGCAACTAATTATTTAAGGAAATAAATTGGAAATGTGTATTTAATGGAAATAAATACAAGAAATCCAAATTATCAACTACAAAGAGACAAAGCAGAATACAGTTGAAATAAAGGAAAAATTATAACACAGGAAACAACAATGAGATTCACCATAGACCAGGCCCTTAGCCACCGGTGAATACTTCTTAACTACTCTAGAATATGTGAATGAAGAGCAAAGCGAAATAAATATTAATCATCAGAGTCAATTGACATCACAATCTGATCTTGTTGTTCAGAACTATGTTCTGTGAATTACAATTACGAAATATGCAGAAATGAAAGATACATCATATCGATATCTGAGAACTAGCTCTCCCTATCCCTTTATAGCTGAGAAGGAAGGATAAATGTGATCCCTTAGGATCAGGGGATCCTGAGGGATCCATAAAAAAAATCCATCCTAAGACAATGCTAATCTTTACTGATTTGTCTTTTGATTCTACTACATTCAACGCATCTTCTTTCTCGTGATTAGGTTCTACTGTTCCTTCTTGTAAATAGCTATTGTTTCATCTGTTATTTTCAGCATAAAAACAACAGGAATTACATTGGATGGTTAAATCGTATCAGGATCATTTTTTGTTCATTCTTCATCAAAATCCTTTCATTATATTATTATATCATAGCAGAAAATGGATAAGGAAGAGGAAAAATGACAGTAATCGAGAGTAAATACATACCTATTGCAAGGCTCAACATACTTCATTGCTTACCTTTTTTCATGTCCTCATGAGAAATGAATAATTCTTATGCAAAGAAGTTAAAAATTAGGCTAGACAATATCTGTCCATAGTAGGCCTAAGACCATGATGTCATGCCAGGTTTGTAAAGGTTTCCGCTTCTTGTCCTTCAGGTAACTCATAGTTAGGGTGATACCCTTCAGGAGGATACCAAATAATGGGGCTTCTAAAGTGACATCCCACCCAATAGGGTCCTTCTCTTAATAGAATATTGTTGTATGGGACTAACCTTCTCACAATAGCTTTGAAATTTCTCTAATTAAATGGTTCTCTTTCCTTAACATTGTTGCTTGAAACCATGCATCTCATTTTCGATGCAACCAGGGATCTTTCCTGAATGGAGAGGAAATATGTTGTTCCTTCCAACACAATTTCCTTATGTATGGGCCCTAAAATTTTAAGTACACCCTCCTCTGTCATAAATATTTTATTCTTAGTAAAAAATTGCAGAGGGTGAGTAGGTTAACTTTTTACCAAAAGATCTAAGTTGTGTTCCTGTCTTTGGAATGAATTATAAGCCTTCAACCACTTGAGTTGGTTGACTACAAAAGAGATAAAAGCCTGAAATTGAATATCTCCAATGAAAGGGCTCACATTCACATCCACTTATTTATCTAATATAAAATTATGCAAATAAAATTCACAAAGAAGCCTTTGGACCTTTACTCCATGTATCTTACAACAATCTATAAAATCCTCCATTGTCTTCAGCTCAGCTGGCTTGTCGGCTCTAAAATATTTTATTTTTAACAATAAATATCGCTCTAATAATAACAAGGCATAGTTCGTAGCAGGATATCGACATGTCAAGATATTCGAATATAATGAACAAATGGTGTCCAACTGATTCCTGACACTGTTCAGCTTAGTTTTCATTCTCTTCAGTCTTTCTTCTTCCTGTCTAGCCTTATCAAAAGCCTCATTCTCTGCTAGGGCTAAATCCCTCAATTGTTTTTGTAATTCCTGGTATTTTTCCAGGGAGACTGTCTGATATTGATGTTTTTCTAAAGAAATTTGGGCTTGCGTCACTTCTTCTCGAAGTTTTAAAATAATAGGGTCATTCCTTGACAAGAAGTCCTTGGATTTCCCTTCTGTCTGAGTGTTGATACTGTGAGAGAATACCTCTTCAGTTTTTATTTTCTTATTGTGGGAGGACCAACCCTTCATTTGAACAACCGTATTTACCAATTTTTCATGCAAATTAACCTAGGTGGGTATTTTTTGAGTGGGAACGAGTTCAGTTTGAATTCATATTGATTTATTATCGCATATTCTTGTTTGTGTAGCTATAGAAGGTACCTCAGGAGTGGTTTTATAGTTTTTAACTTATCGTCGTAGCCTTCTGACTGTCTTCTGGAGCTTTCGGTATTTTTGTTGTAGCTTCTTAAGTTTTTCTCCGGCTCCTTGATTTTTTTTTGGAGCATCTACTCCACTAACAGTTTTATCAATGGTTTCTAGAGCTGCTTGTCGGTCATCAGGGTTGCGTTCCAAAAGAACTGTATCGCTTGACTGATTTTCGGATTTATGAATAATTTCTATGTTTGTAGACTACTGTTGGTCCTCATGGTTGTATTCCAACGGAATCATGTCACCAGACTGGTAATCAAATTCCTGAATAATTTGTGTGTCCGCAGCCTCTGGAGATGGCGGTGTTTCTATATGCCCAGAATTCTTTAGGACTTGTTTTTCCATTCTATTGGGACCAAGTGGTCCTCCAAGTTTCATATATACATTAAGATTTTCCAGGACCTTAGCTATCCCTGTCTCAAAAAATTTCAAAGGATCATCTGGTCCTGCTTCACTTTCCAGTTCATTATTATAATTATGTTCTTGTTCTGAATTGGCCTCTTCTTCAGGCTCTTCTTCTGAACCAGGTGCCTCTTCTTTAGGTTCAGATTCTCATTTGGCCTCTTCTTTAGGCTCTTCTTCAGGTTCTTCTTCTGAACTGGGTTCCTCTTCTTTAGGTTCTGATTCTAGTTCAGCCTCTTCTTTAGGATCTTCTTTGGGTTCTTCTTCTCACCCGGGGGCCTCTTCTTTGGATTCAGAGTCTCTTATTCTAACTGGACAGGTTGTCTTCGCAGGTTTATTACTTGCATCTCAAAGATTTTCAGAAATCCTCTGGACTAGTTCAATTCTTACAGACTTCCTGTGTTTATGGGGTTCAACCTTTGAATGGGAGGTCTTTTTTCTTTTTGAAACAGGGTTTTGCTGGCTTGTCTCCGCAATTTCGGGATGTTGGATTATAGGGTTTTGCATGCTCTCTAGGGCCGTTATGAAACCATCCCAAGTTAAGTAGTACTAAACCAAGATATGACTTATTACAACTTCAGGGTGTCTAGCCCATATTATTCTAATAGTAGTAACGTGTAGTAAATAATTCAAAAGAGATGGCAGATTAATTGTGATTTTTTGTTTCGAGACAACTAATAGTTTAAGTTGTTGTGGTGTTACCACATCTTTGCATCCATCACAAGTAATGTATCTTTGTATAATGCTTGCTAACTCTCTCCATGGTTCTACCAGTGAAGATGGTTGGATTCCTTTGTGCCTTTCCTGACTACTTGCTCACCTTTTTCTTTGAAAGTTTCCACTCTGTCTTGCAGAAATACATGTTTTTGTGACCATATAGTTCCTTCTGCTGATAGCCTAGATACTTCAGCTATTACAGTGTTTGTGACCGTAATTCTTCTACCTTTTACCATGGATTCCCCATTCTATAGATGTTGTAGAAATTCAATGGAAATTTCCTCATTCGAGGGCTGAAATATTGTGAGATAGGATATCAACCCTACACGGATCAGAATTTACCTGGCTCTTTCGGAGACCTGTAACACTAAAGGTTCATGGCGCACTGCCTTACCACCATAATGCTTGAATTCGTCCTACTATTGCAAAGGATGAGTGTAATGAAAAAATGCAGCAATACTGAAAAACACAACAATGCTAAAAAAACGCAACAATACTAAAAACACAGCAACACTTAGAGCGATAGAACAACAAGTTGTTGTAGGTTATATTAATTGTGTTATTAAATTTCCACATGCAGCATGATCATGGAATATCATATCAATCAATGAAATAATGACAACTCATGCGCAAGTGTAATGAAATTCTCTCCCCCTTAGAAATGAGAGGTTGCCTACGACCAAATAGAGGGGGAATGGTTGTTCCGACAACGGAATATAAGGATGAAGGGTGCAGTAGTAAATGGAACAGAGTACGTAAATAAATGACGGGACAATAAGAGAGATGGATAGAGTAAAAGCATGGTGTATAATCATAGTAAATGACAAGAGACAAGATGCCTTGGTTGATGATAAGTTATGTGATAAGGAAAGAGGACAACAATATGTTCAAAAGGAGGCTTTGCTGACGATATTCGGGTTGTACAGGATATGATTGAGTAAAAACATGAACACATGCATAAAGGTTCAAAGTAGGGAAGTGTTCAAAGGAAATAATCTCTCGGATAAAAAGATAAATGGGAAGAGGGTATTATAATAGTTATTGATTAAGGAAATAGAACTTCAATACCATAAGTAGAGCTTATGCTACCGGCAGGCATCCATAGCCTTGACAGAGTTGATTTTTAACCCATGTGAGCCAAGATCCTCAATTTACAGTTGAAAATTTTCATTTTTGTTTCTATAGAAGAGACCAGTGTGCTGGCATGGTAACCAGATAACCATACTGCCATTCACTGGGAAGTAGCAAAAGTGAGCAGGCTGGCTCGTGATGAGACATCCTATTCCAAGGATGTTTTATCCATCCAATGGATCATAACCCTGGTGTGGTGGCCATAGTGGGAATGTCACATTGCTAGATATTTATGACCATGGTAGGCTGGCTCTTAATGAGACCCCCTATCCTTTATCTGTAGATAAAATTTAGTTTTCATTAGATATTTTTATGATAAATAGAGGGAGGCTCAGTACTCCTTAAGAGTAGGGATGGTGTAAGAAGTTGAAGCATGTCAATAATAAGAACAATTATACCCATAATCCCATTGATGATAGATAGAGATAATTATAACCAGGGAGAGTAGAACCAACATGGTAAAGATGATCAATTAGTATCATATACAGTAGAAATTAGTACATAATTGTGTCCCTTTCAATTTTTTTAAGTCTATCATCAAGAAGTTGTCTTTGTCAAATATCATAACATTAAAAATATTCACCTTCTTTAATGAAATCTATAATTCTTATCTGCATGAAGGTGCTGTACTTTAGGCCATAAAAGGAATCAAAGAAATAAGGTTAAAATGAGCTAGGAATAAGTCCATAAGGGGAAAAATGTGTTTGTGAAATATATATATAAGAAAAGGTTTTGTTCAGAACACACAAAAATTGTAGAAGAAAGAAAAGTGATGTTCCAAGATTGTAAAAAAAAAGAAAAAAGAATGTTGTTCAAAATATGGAAAAAAAGAACCAAAAAGTGATGTTCCGAAGATGGAAAAACAAAACCAAAAAGTGTTGTTCCAAAGATGGAACAACAAAACCAAAGAGTGTTGTTCCAAAGATGGAACGACAAAAACCAGAAAGTGTTGTTCCTAAAAAGGAACAAAAAAATCAAAAAGTGTTGTTCTGAATATGGAACAACAAAATCAAAAAGTTTTGTTCTGAAGATGGAACAGTAAAATCAAAAAGTGTTGTTCCGAAGATGGAATAGCAAAATCAAAAAGTGTTGTTCCAAAGATGGAATATCAAAATCAAAAAGGGTTGTTTCGAAGATGGAACAATAAAATAGGTAGAGAAAAAACAAATTGAATCAACAATCCTATTTACATTTTTTTTTTTAACAAAGAAATGAATTTTTACAAAGATAAAGCTGCCGAAGGATTATCTTCTGCAACTAAAACGTGCATGGTGGAGTCCTTGTGTATCCGTTGACAAAAATATTCTCTTGTGAGTGGTCTTTAGTAGAGGTGCACCTGAGTCCCATTTGCTTTAAAGGAACAATCAGACCCATCAATGGTGGTCAATGTAAGAGTGCCATTTTCATGTACTTCCTTTATTTCATAGGGACCTAACCACCTAGTCTACAATTTACCAGGGAAGTCTTGAAACCTAGAATCGTAGAGAAGTGCCTAGTTGCCCTCATGAAATGTCTTTTTATTGATCAAAGAATCGTGCCATTTCACTCTTTGTTGTTGAATAAGTGCAGTATTCTGCAGAGCCAAAAGCTGGATTTTATCTAATTCATTTATTTGTTGTAATCTATTAATCTAGGCTTTAGTTAAATCTAGTCCCACTTCCTGGGCTGTCCTTAGTGTTTGTATCGCAAACTCTATGGGAAAAATAGGTTCCTTACCAAATACCAGCTGATATGGGGAGTATCCAGTAGTATTCCTCCAAGTTGTGCGATATGCCCACAAGGATTCTAGCAGTCGAGTAGCCCAGTCTCTTCTATGCGATGAGACATTCTTCATTAGAATAGCTTCAATTACTTTTTTGGTGCTTTCTACCAGCCCATTTTCTTGCGGGTGGTATGGAGAGGTAATTTTGTGAATAACATGATGATTTTTTAATGTAGCAGCGATCTTGTGGCCTACAAATTGCGGCCCTCCATCAGTGATTACTTCTTTGGGTAGCCCATACCATACAAAATTTTTGAAAAGAAATTTTATCACAGTTTCTTCTATGGCTCCTGGTAATGCTACTACTTCTAACCACTTAGTTACATATTCTATTGCAACCAATATATATGATTTATGGTTGGATGATGGGTTGATTAGCACAACAAAATCTAATTCCCAACGCTCAAAAGGTTCTATGAATAGCTGTGGATGTAGAGGCATCTCATCAGATTGCCCAAGGTGGCCCATCCTTTGACAAATATCATAGGTCTGAACAAATTTCTTAGCATCCTTAAAAATCATGGGCCAGTAGTAGCCCATTTGTAAAATTTTATGTCTAGTTCTGCGATTTGCAAAATGTCCACCACAAGGTTCATCGTGGTAGGCTTTTAAGATATCATAAATTTCCTCTTCCCTGATACACCTGCAGATGTGCATATCGTCCCCTGTGTGAAAAAGGTATCCTCCAATCTAGGAGAACCGAGTGATGCGCTGTACTATCGATTTCCTTTCTCTGGGTGTCAAATGTTTAGGTAGTTTTCACACTGCTAAATAATTCGCTACATCTGCGTACCATGGTGTTTTTACGCTTACAATAAATAGGTGTTCATTCAGAAATTGATCCTCTATTGCTATTGCGTCATCTGTTCTTGGCACTTAGGAGAGGAAATCTGTCACAAGGTTTTCCTTCCTTGGGCGATCCCTTATAGTTATATCAAATTCCTACAAAAGTAGCAATCAACATGTCACTCTTCCATTCGTAATGGGTTTATTAGCTAAATATTTGATAGTAGAGTGATCCATATGAAAAAATACAGGGTATCCAGTTTTATAGTGTCTGAATTTGTTAATAACATAAATAACAGCTGAAAACTCTTTCTCTGTTACTGTGTAATTCAATTCAGCAGGTGTTGATTTTTTGCTAATGTAATATATAGTGTAGGGTTTTTTATCTTCTTCTTGGCCAAGAACTGCTCCAATGGCTGTGTTTTATGCATTTGATGAAATCTAGAATGGTATATCCCAGTTCGAGCCTCGTAATATTGGTGCTGTTGATACTAGTCGTTTTAAATCTGTAAAGGCAGTGTCACATTTGTCAGTCCATATGAAATCATTGTTTCCTGTTAAGGCATATAATGGTGTAGAAATATTTTTGCGTTGCCTTGTTGAGTTCTCTATAGTCAAATCTTATTCGCCATTCCCAATTCTTTTTGGGAACCACAACTAATGGAGAAACCCATTTACTATTAGATATAGGATAGATAAAATTCACATCTAACAGTTTTTGAAGTTCTTCTTTAACAATATCTTTTAGGTGAGGATTTAATCTACGCTAAGGTTGTTGAATGGTTCTTGTATCCTTTTCAGTGTGAATTTTATGCATGCATAGCTCAGGGTCAATCCCTTTCATATCTGAGTAATCCTAAGCGAAAGCCTCTTTATTTTTCCTAAGGACTTGAATAAGTTTTTGTTGCTGGTCATCACTCAAATTACTGTTAATGTTCAGGATCTTCCCTGGCTCAATTTCGATAGGTTTTCTATTATAAACAATGGTTTTTGGTATTGTTTGGTCATTGATATCTCTCAAGGGATATTCTTCGATTTCGTTGTCAAGGACTTCTTTAATCATGTGGCATTTCGAACTTGATACTGTGGTAGGATGATTGATAAAAGTATTAATGACATCATCTTCAGCTTGGTTTTTGAATTCAAGGGCATCTACCACAATCAATGGTGACCGAATATTTTCTGTTAAGTATATTGCAAGTTGCTTCCTAGTTTTCATAATAGTTAAGCTTGGCTGAGCAGGAGCGTTTAAAGCTAAATTTTTCACATCATTCCCCCTGGTTATAGTCATACTACCTATCCGACAGCTGATATAAGCATCAACAGTTGCTAGCCAAGGCCTTCATAATATTAAGGGATGTCCATCTAGCTGGTTCCTAGGGTTAATAATCAAAAAATATGCCGAGTATTCCCAAGCCTCTATAGAAACCATCACATCTTGTAATGTTCCTTCTAGTCTAATGATTGAGCGATCAGCTAGTTCCAGTAAGGTAGTTGTTGGTTCCAAGACTGTGATGCCAAGAATGTTACAAGTTGTAGTTGTGAGAATATTAATGGATACCCCTAAATCAACTAAATAAATGGGAAAATAAGGGATATTTATTCGAATTGTGACAATGGGGTTTCCGGGATGCTCATATTTTACAGGAGTCTCTTTTCCTAGTAATAAATCAGACAAAGTCCCGACAACATGGACAGTAGGGGTTGTTTTTGTTTTCCTCACATACTTCTTTATACACAATTCTTTAATAGTTTTAGCATATATTGGAATATCTTGGATATCTTGGAGGAGGGGAATTTTTATAGAAATTTTCTTAACTTCACCCATAAGATCAAAGTGAGGATATTCAATCGAGCGTGGTATCAAAAATATTTCTGGGAATGGGGGGGAGTGGTTATGGTTTGTTTAGGATTTTTTTTTTCTGACTATATCTTCCCCTTGTTTTATTTGTTGATCATCTACAATGAGAGGCTTATTTGCATGTGTTTCCTCAGGTTGCAAATCTTTATGCTTATCTAGAGTGATTGTGCATCTAGATCTCAACTTAAGTTCGTTACATTCTTTCAACTCATCTTTAGAGTCTAGATCCTCAATGATTTGTATTGACTGCACTGGTCTATTGTTAGGATTTGGGTTAAGTTGAGCTGGAAGTTGTGGCCATATATTATATTGAGGATTATGCTGCAACGTGTAAGGTGTTGGTAAAGTTGGTTGAGGAAGAGGAGTTGTCCCCATAGGCTGGTTCGTAGATATTTGCTAATTTGATTGCCAGTTCTGGTTTTGTGAGGTGGAAGGGGACCATTGGGAGGAATAAGGGCTGTTTTTCCAGAATGGTGGTGGGAAAGGGGAATTTGACCAATTATTATTATTTGGATTTGACTGATTGGGCCATGGTGGCATAAAAAATTCTTGAGGTTGAAAAAAAGGTGGCTAATTTTGCCATGATGCCCCTGAATATTGCTGAGAATTATATTTCAAGGGAGGAAAAAATGGAGATGGATCGGTAGGCATATGTGTCTGATGCACTTGCCATTGGCGATGTTGGTTCAATAGATATACTGGTTCTACTTCTTCTTAAGCTTCCTTGAAGAATAATTTTAATCCTAGAAGTGATGGGCAATTTTCCATGGCATGTTCTTTCGTGCATATGGTGCATGTTCGTATCGTATCTTGGGGGAATTATTTATGACTATGCTTCTGTCTGCAACGGGGGCATAAAATAGCCAAGTTCTATTCTTCTATAGCCTTTTTTTGCTTAGCTTTCATGACATCCAATTATGTCGCTAGGGTCCCCAGGATATCAGTCTTGAAATCCTCCAACAGATTTCTGATTTCACTTCATGTAATGCTTCCTCCTGAGGCTTTGTTGTATTTTTGGCTTGCATCGTGTCCGACTAGTTTCAGCCTTGTATTGACCCTGGAACACTTGATGCACAAATATATAATATTGTTATAGTTTTCTTGATAAATATCACCTTTACCCATTATATTTAGTATCTATACCCATTGGTATTTCATACCTCTGATCATTGTGGTTTTTAGAACATTATCAGGCATATTTATGTAAGGAGATCTTTGCAAATTATATTGGAAACTCTCTACAAATTCTTCTAGAGTCTCGCTAGGCTTAGCTACCATTTGAAAGATTTCGTCTTTTAGTTCTCTAGTTCAGCAATAGTCTTGGTATTTTTTAAGGAAAGATGTTTTCATTTGGTCCTAGTCATTGATGGTGCTTCCACCAAGTCCCATGAACCAATGCAGAGTTGCTCCATTCAAAGTAGAGGGGAATAGATTCAGCTTCTGAGGGTTGGTAGTGTAATCATAACCCCTACGTAAGACATCAAATTCGAAAAGGAATGCATCGAGATCTTCTAAAGTTAGCCCATGAAAGGTAGGAATGTTCTGTAATGAGATAGCCTTCATGGAAACATTGGCAACTGTGTCAAAAATAGGGTATTGCAATGTAGAATTTTGGGGTTGCTGGTTATTAGCCATTTGGTAAAAAATATGCCAATATTCTTAAGGGATCTCTAGAGCTAGAGAGTTATTCCTAGGATGTTTGTTAGAGGCTGGAATGGTTCTAACAATACTACCTCGATCTAGAATACTAGGTTTCCTCTGCTCAGTCACTACTTCAAGAGATCTAGGTTCTGATAATTTAATTTCAAAATTTCCTGTTTCTCCTTCTCCTTCACGGAGGTTGCAAGAATTTCCTTCTTGTGAAGGGCGAGTTTGTGAATTCTCAGTATCTTGAAAACTTTGCTCAATCCCTTCAATCTTATTGTGAATCTTAGCGTTAGCTATAGATGGTGGTCCTATGGCTTGAAGGAAGTCAGTAGAATGTCTGGTAGAAACAATTCGGGGTCCTACTGATGACTGAGACTCAGCTTTTCTTAAGATTTCGATGATATAATTTGATCGTCGAAGGGTCACCGGTCCTTTAGGTTTTTCAGGTTTAGAAGGATGAATTTTGTCTTTTTCAGGTCTTTCCCTCTTATTCATTCATGAAGAAATACAAATACTCATTCCTATCTTAAACTCTTACGTAATTCTTCAAGAAAAAGGGCAGATGAGCGAGCATTTTACTCATTCGCTACACAGGTTCTTACCTTCCATTTTTAATACCCAATTCTCTCTTAGTAGAAAAAAACATCAATCATACATTACTCTTTTTACAGAGTGGCAACACACTCCCTGACAACGACGCCAAAATGTTAGGTGCTAACAGGTGTCTTTAAAAACTCCTAATTGCCTCACATTAATTATCAACCAGGGTAAGTCCTTTTATCTCAATCGTGTACACAGTATGTGCAAGCTATTCATATAAAGAGTAATGCTAAATCCAGTCATTTAATATAGATGCAATCATAAATATTGAAGATTTAAAGAAAATGATTCAACTAAGCATTATAACCAAGAACTGTGATTCATTCTTAATTCAACTAATGAAAATCAACTAAGAGCACTGAAGCATTAACCAAGCTCTTTCAGCTGGATCTAAACTATCGAACAGAAGGAAAGTATTGGAGATAACTGTATATGCTTTAAGTAATCAAAACCAATTCTTTTAACTTGCAACTAATTCTTTAAGGAAATAAATTGGAAATGCGTATTTAAGGGAAATAAATACTGGAAATCTAACTTATCAACTGCAAAGCGACAAAATAGAATACACTTGCAATAAAGGAAAAAGTATTTCACGGGAAACAACAGTGAGATTCACCAGAGACTGGGCCCTTGGCCACCGGCGAATAATGCTTAGCTAATCCATAATGTGTGAATGAACAACAATGCGAACTATATATTAATCATCATAGTAGATTAACATCACAACGTGATCTTGTTGTTCAGAACTATGTTCTGTGAATTACAATTATGAAATATGCAGAAATGAAAGATACATCATATCGATATCCGAGAACTAGCTCTCCCTGTCCCTTTATAATTGAAAAGGAAGGATAAATGTGATCCCTTAGGATCAGGGGATCCTGAGGGATCCATAAAAAAATTTCATCCTCAAACAACGCTAACCTTCACTGATTTGTCTTCTGATTTGACCACGTTCAACGCATCTTCTTTCCCATGATTAGGTCTTACTGTTCCTTATTGTAAACAGTCGTTGTTTCATCTATTATTTTCAGCATAAAAACAATGGGAATTAGTTTGGACAGTTAAATCATATCAGGATCATTTTTCGTTCATTCTTCATCAAAATCCTTTCATTATATTATTATATAATAGCACAAAATGGATAAGGAAGAGGAAAAAGGACAGTAATCAAGAGTAAATACATACCTATTGCAAGGCTCAACAATTGTAGTTTAGTTGTACATATTAGGACAGATGAAGTATTAAGCAGATATGTATTGGAACATGAAATATAGGTTGTATTAGCTGAGGATCATGGAGGAGTAGTAGGAGGCCACTATGCTAGGAAATCCACTGCGTACAGGAGATGCGTGGTGGGTTATGTTGGCCCACACTACATAGTGATGCACATGCTTACTGTCGAGCCTGTGATGAATGTTAGCAAACTGGGAAGCCTTCACATAGAGACGAAATTCCCCTACAACCGCGGATGGCCTTGCAGGAATTTTACAAATGGGCTGTAGATTTTGTTGGATGGATCAACCCTCCTGGAAAGAATACCGGAGCACGGTATATCATCACTGAAACTGATTATGTGACCAGGTGTATAGAGGTCAAGGCAGTTAAGGATTGTACTGCAGATAGTGTTGCACACTTCATCTTTGAGCACATTTTGACTAGGTTTGGGTGCCCGAAGATTTTGATGAGTGATGGAGGTACAAAATTTGCTAACGAAACAATTGAAGCTTTGATAGAGGAATTCCATATCCATCATAAGAAGAGTGCCTGTTATCACCCATAAGAATATGGTGCAGTAGAAGCTTTCAACAAGATTTTGGAGAATGCTCTCACAAAAATCTGTAATTCGAAACAAGATGATCGGGACGTGCACATCCCTTCTGTGATATGGGCTTACATGACATCATGCAAAAAGCTGACAAGAAAAACACCTTTCAAGATGGTCTATGGGCAGGAATCCATTATGTCAATGGAGTATATTATCCCATGTCCGCGCATTGCAACTTTCACTAATATGGCCGAGCTGGAAATTATGGAGGAATGATTGGCGCAACTCAGTGCCTTAGAAGAAGATCGATTTATTGCTAACTTCCACCAGTAGGTGCAGAAGGCATGCGAAAAAGCCTGGCATGAGAGGCACATTAGGCAGAAGGTGTTCAAGGAGGAAGACTTGGTGTTTCTATATGATAGTTAGTTTGTGCCCACCCTGGGAAGTTTCAAAAGAATTGGTTGGGGCCATATATCATGGAGGAGATCACTAATGGTGGTGTGGTGCGCTTGGCCATGCTGTACTGAGAGAACCTTCCCAGTTATTTCAATGGAAGCCACCTGAAGCTGTATAGAGACAATCTGGTGCCGACCAAATGAATATATGGTAGGAGCATTAGAATCGAAGGGTATGCATGTAGTAGAGAGGAAGGGTGTAGGCAGGTGTGACAAAAGTGCAGGGGTGATGCGCAGGTCAGGAAACTAGTGTTGGAACAATGCATCTAGGTGAAAAAGTGAAATTACCATTGGATGGAGCAGAATTCTCACATTTAATGAGGCGATATTGAAGATCTTTTACCATTTTCTTGTGGGTAAGTGATAATTAATGATAATACAATCATTTTTACCATGGCTAGCTTATAAAAAGGTAGGCATGAGTCTCAATTGGTTCCTTTTTTGTTTGAATATTTGGCGCCCTGTGATTGTTTGTAATCTCTGTCATCCTGATATCTATGAGTTATGTATGTTTTGTCATGACTCTCTGTCTGACATTAGTAATCCCGAGCTCATATTACGTGTGATAATGAAGGCCCTCAGCCCTGCAAAGGAACATTTGACACCCTTCACTGCTTCTATGGAGATGGGTTCATATGAGGTCAGGGAAGTTGTCCCGAATGTGAAAGAAGTTGTGTCCACCTAGGAAAAAGAGAAAGACAATGGAAAGATGTTGAAATGGGCTACTTCTAAGTCATGCACCTCTCTAAGGAATGTCACGTCCACTAGACAAGCTTCCAAGGAGCACTCCCCCATCAGTGATCCATCAAAGCGGGCGATGACTGTTAGATAAGAAGAAATGTTCATAGAACCCATTTCATGGCAGCCACCCTATGTTAAGCCGCAGAATCCCTCTGTTCTCAAGGTAGATAACATTGATACAATGTGGGAATATATACATATGTTGTTGATTCCTCAATATGACCCTCTAGTCGGTGAGATGTTTGACAAAATCCCCCAAATAAAATTTGACGATTATGATCTGGCCAATGAAGAAATGTTCCTGGAGCTTGCATCAGAAAATTACTTTAAACAAGTGTTGTACGATGATGTACCAGAGGTGGATCCGATGCCCTGGGCGCATGGGATACACAATGTGGGAGTCCTCAATCTGCTGAGGATCCCATATTTTGGGAGGTACCCCATCACAGGCATTTACATGTGCCAATTGTTGGCCTTGGTCCATGAGTGCTCACTTTGGAATCAGGGGATAATTCCTATCGATGACGCACTGATCCATCAGATCACCAGCTTGCCCAAGAAGGGCCTCACCTAATGAAGGGATTCAGGAAGAGTAATGAGGTGTAGGTAGCAATGGAGGTAAAGTAAAAATACAAGGTAGGAAGAGATAAGAGGGGCTTCCTGGTCCAAACCATCGCTAACCCGGAGGTGTGCATGGGAACTCTTTTCCTCGGATGTAAGCTCATGAGGAAGTGGCAAAAAAAAATATTCCCTTCGCACATTATTTCCTTGGCGAGGTAATGTGAAAAAATGATGTTGTACAACTAGTCACAGTTTTTATGTGAGTAATTTCTCGAGAATGTGTGCAAGGTGTGGGAACTGGGGAAGAAATTCTGTTACTCCTGCCTTCTCTTGTTTATCGCGCTAGTGGCATGGGAGACACCAGCTGATGTAGTCCTTTTGAAAATCAAGCCAAGCATATGCGAGGGGAAGTGCTACGCAAACTTATGGGATTAATCAAACAATTGGAATGTCAAAGAAAACAAAATCTTCTAGGTACTCTTTGAAGGCATGCACACAAGCTACACACTCCAGACCGCGACTCTTGCCAGCAGTCCATGAAAAATACAAAAGTGTTGCAGAGTTTTAAGTGACCATGCATAACATCATGATAAAGGTGCACAAGGACTCAAATTGGTACATCTTACCTTACATGGTCACGGAGGCAAAAGTTGACCATGTTGTCGCAAAATGGCTGAATTTGTGGAAGATCGGGCTAGGCTCCCTAAATCCCACTATGCCATCCACATCTGGGAATGACACTGATCCAAAAGACACATATCCAAAAGATAAGGCTCCAAAAGACACAACAGATCCATGCACGAAGACAGATAGAAAAGATAAGAGTGTTGAAGCAGAAAAGCACCCAGATGCAGAAAAAGACCTAGATGCAAAAAAAAATAAGGATAAGGAATTGGGAGGTGACCATGAGGAGGTGGAGCTTAGAGGTTTGAATAGCCTCAATGGAGATGGTATCGACTCTCCATGCGACACCAAGCGCGGAGGAGAAATGTCTAAAGGAACGTGCAACAAGAGAAAATGTTCCAAGGAAGGTGGGGAGGAAGAGGTTACTCTAACAGAGGAGGACCTTGAAAAAATTGCAGATGTCGTCGCTTCAGAATTAGAGGACCGATGGAACACAATGGATACCCACTACAAGGCCACGGTGGAGGCCTTACAGTCGAGTTTGTAGGTGTTACAGCTTAAAAATGACACATTGAAAGTGAGCATGGATCAAACAAGGCTAATGAAAGCAAACCTAACTTCTACATTGATTCAATGAAGCAAGCAGAGTTGTGCGCGCAGGTCCAAACCTGCCCCAAGGTCAACATTGACCTTGGAAAGCTGCCAAGTGGGCAACTCCATGTGCTCCACATCTTCATATTAGCATAATTATAGAGAATAGAGGATCACATGCACTAGTAGATCAGTGAGGATGAGAAAATTGCAACAACAATGATGACAGAGTCTACCTAGGATTAGATAGCACAACAGGAAATCGTAGCTTAGCTCGCAAATTTATAAATTTTCATTGACAGGCTATGCAGAAAGATTCCAAATGTAGGTATCCCAACCTCCGTAGCACCACAAGCCAAAATTGAGAGCCTAGTAACAACTCTCAAAGCTTCCGGGTCTGAAATTCAGTTTGTGAAAGCAGATTTTGAGCAACATATTGTTACATTGCAAGCGAAGCTAAAGCATCAAACCCCCCCCCCCTGTGGGGGTGCACGCATAACGGGTTGTGAAATTAAAGATAACATTCGCCATCATCTCGATAGATGTCGAGAAAGGTTCGACACTCCTAGAAAATCCATGGAACTGTGGACCTCTATGCAGAGAGATCCATTAGTCAAGAAAATCACTCAAGAGCTGCACGTGAAGGAGAAGGATTTCGGCGACTTACAAGAGGCATTTCCTACAATTATCCTTGCTCAGAGAATGGCACCCCTTCATACCAGCTACGCATTACGAGACGAGGTGGAGGATTTCTTCCGCAAAAAGAATATAGTCAAAGATCATATGAAGCCATGGGAAGATGAGGACATGAAGCTGTCCCAGGACCTTCATCTGGAACTCTGGAATTTGAACCAGATGTTATAGAGCATCACTTTGGCCATTGAAGGGATGACATCAGAAAATATGGTGGAGACCTTGAAGAACACATCAAATGAAAGAGAAAGTGTATTGGCATCATTTGCAACAGATATTGAGGAGTTCCAAAACAAAATGAAGAATCCAGTACCAGTTTGACTCGGGACGAGTCACAAGATTGTGTTGGGGGCCTGTTCGAGCGGGGTACGTTAAGTCTGACCATTTTTGCTATATTTTGCAATAGTTTAGTCTTCCATAGGGTCTTTGGGGTGGGTCAAAGCCCCTCATGAATTGTAATGGGTCAAAGGGTACATCAAGGGGCCGCAAACCACAATTTGCAGACCATAGAGTAGCGTAGGATAATAGTATAAATAGATGGTTAGATCAAGTCTAAGAAGTCAGTTTTTGGATAAGTCGGACTGTGAATGTTAGATCTAGATATTTGGTAATATTTTTTGCGGATTGTCTAGGTAAGAAGGCTCCTACTGCCTGTGTGCATGGAGACCTTATTATTATTGTGTTTAGACCCTGCTAGCTGTGTGTGCGGGTTGTTGAAGTGTTTTATAAGAAGGATTTAAATTGGTAGTAATAAAGGAATATTTTTGTGGATATATGAGTTATATATACATTTTGTGTTTATGTTATGAATGTTTCTGCATCTTATTTCTTATTTCTGTACTATTTGCGAATAGATCTCTTGTGCAACTATGTTTTGGTTTTTGTGAATTATTATTGGATAGATATGATGGTATAAGGCTTTGACATGATGTGTTAAGGGTTATTACTTGATTTATAGTTGTTGTGTTAATTTGCGCAAGACATTCTGCGTATTTGACCTAAATATGTGTGAAAGTGTTTATTGGTTAGGGCTATCGTTTCGAAGTTATGTTTATGATTATTTTGGATCTTAAGTCACCTACATCATTCAAACATCTCTCAAGGTGTGGAAACCTGGATCCAACGCCCCCTATACTGCTTCAGGTGAGACTGTGACTTGCACAAGCAGGTCACTGTTGAAAGGGCCAGAAGTAAGAGGGTCTTGTTGGTTAAACTCAATTCTGAACCTCAGTCAGGACCCCCCAAGACAAAAAATACCATAACATGTGGGTTAGTATTGGGGGATATATATTGAGGAAAAAATGACACAACATATTAATCATATAATTGGTGGTAAAGGGTTTTAATATTGGAAGTTATAAAAAATGGAGCTCAAAGTTAATGAAAAAATATAAAGGGGTATAAAAAATGATAATGAAAAAAATGGAAACCTACAATCTCTAATGAAAGTAGGGGTTTTTTAAATTGTGAAGGCGTATTAGGTTCTTATTGGTAGGGGTTTAAATAATGTGATTTTTATAGCTATTTTCTAATATATATTCAAATTATGGATATTGTTTAGTATGCCTCGAACACATGTGTTATGTTAGGAGCTTATTGAGTGAAGCCCTCATGGATTTTGTAGGGAAGGTGGCACTGTTGTCTGACAAAGAGTTTTCATCCTTGATGGAGCCATCTGATGGTGTATGGCTGTGGGTGTGGTGTGATTGGCATGCCCAACCACCTAACAACTTCTGTTGAGATGATGTTCTTTTGGCTCCCGCTGTCAACAATGAACTGAAACGACAACTCGTTCACCCAAATCTATGAGTGGAAGAGATGCTCCCCTTCCTTTGGTTCATTGGGCTCAATATTATGGACCTTGGTGGTGGCAATAATGACGTTGGGCTCTACATTAATAATATGCTCATGTTTTTCATTCCCCTTGTTAGGTTCTGACTCCAAGTCAAAACATGCATATGAATCTGAAGGATTCAACTCGTCCAATAATGACTTCTTGGCATGACACTCACTTGTGTTGTGAGTGGGGCTCTTCTGGAACTCACACCACTTCCTTGTGTCCTTCTTCATTTTTGTGGTGTTTTTTTTTCTTGCAGCTTCGAATGATTGTATTAGGTCACCCTAATATGGATTTTCCCTTTGTCTTATGGCTTGGGGGCACATTTTCCCTGCCTCGGATTGGAAGATACAAAGTCTCGCTTCTTATGTTTAATTTTTTTTTTCAATCTTGGAAGCATATCGATATGTAGCACCAAGAGAAGAGATGTCTAGGAATTCCCTTTATTCCTAAATGCATTTGTGCAGACATCATTGGTGCTTTAAGGCCAGGGGTCACTCAAAGTATTTGAAACCCAACTTTGTGCATATATATTGAAAAATATCTGTGAACTCATGCACATCTTGATTCCTTTGTTGTTGTAGTGTGGTCGATTGTATGTATTTTTCATCATAGCTACCAAAGGAGGATATTTCTCCTTGGCAGTGTCTCAGGATTTCCAAGTGGGTGCGTCTATGAACAAAGAGGGTTCCTTGGCCCTTTTCTCCCAAAAAATTTTCCACCAATCCTTAACATGAGGAGCAACCTTAAGAAGTGAAAAAGAAATATTCTCCCTATCGAAGAAACTATGAACTAAAAAATAACCCTCTAGCATATTTAACCATTTATCTACAACATCTACATCTATTTAACCTTTGAATATAGAGATATCAAAGTTCACTTATACCTTGAAGGGGGAGACACCTCCATAGTCACTATTGGATGAAGATGCATTGTTCGTGGGCATCCACTAAAAGATTTGGGAAAATTTGTCCATCATCTTGTTCCATTTCCATTCTAGGGATTCTTCGAGTAGAATTTTGATAGGATCTCCTACTCCCTCGTATTTATTTTCTTTTTCCATGGGAGGTAACCGATGTTGGCGGGGACAACCTTTGAAGGTTTCAACTAGTTCAATTCCCAACTCCTTATACCCCAAACTCATTGGGGACATGCATAGAAAAACAAATAAAGATCAGACTTCTCTTATACAACTAATCTAGATTTATGAAAGGGTGAAATTAAATATAGGTATAAATAGAAACAATGATTAAAATGAAAACATAACTTTAATTCCTTAATAACAAAGTGCTGAAAATTGTTACATGTATAATGGAAATAAACTATTTTAGGCTATGGTAGCTCATCTTTGAGAAGAAATGTGGCAGATACATGCTTCTGAAATGTGTTACAATGAGGCTGAGAGGATTTTTTATCATTAAGAAATAATGGGAAACCATAAACATCCAAAAACATAACCCTAGGAGATGAAGTGCCAAAATCTTGTGGGCCCCATTAGGGTTAGTTGGAACGTCAATTTCTCGGGGTTATAACTTTTTCATGCAATCTCTGTGTGACTATCACAACGAATTTTTTTTAATATCTCCAATATGAGACCAAAATAATACATGGAAACTACTCTTGCAATTTTCTAGTCTCTCCGTTTTCCAAAAAAATGTCTTTTAGGACATAAAAATGACTCTAGAAGTTTAGGATTAGAAAAACCATGAAAAATAGTAAGCTATGCTACAATTAAGAAAAATAAAATAAACAATGGTGGGTGTCCAAGTGGAATAGGTGAGTGGACACCAATATCCACCTAGATTAGTCCTCCCCTCTTAGGAATAAATGGTCCCCATTGCATTGAGTGCCTCAATGAGAGGGGGGAAATTTTGCTAAACTTGGTCCCTAGTGAGCCACTTTCCTTGGTGCATGAGTTTGCCAACTTTGAAAATCAAATAAAATTGGATATTTTGTTGGATAGTAGTATTGAACTATGTGTCCATAATCTAATCAGTTTTGGACTATTCATGTAGCATGGGTTGAACTTTGTTGGTGTTATTTGTTCTGCAATGTTTGATGTTTCTAGGAATGGTATAAAGTATGGTTGAAGATGGTCCACATTTAACATTCTATGCAGACCAAGGAATGGGGGAATGTTAAGCTCGAAAAATTTATCACCAATAACCTTGGTGATGGTGCAGGGAAAGTATTGGAGTGGTCGGATCTTCTGATGGGCTCTGACAAGATGTTATTTCTGTAAATGAAACCAAACTTTGTCTCCACCTACAACTTATGTGGCACCTAATGTTGATCATGTCGATGCTTGTATTTGGGAATGGACTTCTCCTAGGTGTCATAAAGCTACTAGAGAATGTGTTGTATGCATTCAATAAACTTGGTTTCTTTATCAGCCTCAGACTTTACATGTGTGGTTTTGGCTTTATGGGGCCCTGACCAAGGTTCAGATAGTCTGTGCAGTCCAAAAGAAACCACATTTATTGGCCCTTTCATCAACGATCTACTTGTGTAGACCGAAGTCTCACTCGAGGAAATATAGGGAGATTATAGAACCAAGATTTTGCATCCAGAGGGATAGAGGACATTGGATTTAGGGATTTTACTATCATAACTCCACTTGTAAGATCTATCAATAGAACCAGCGTTGTTCAACACAATCGTTGAACTTACTCAAAAAATGCACAATCTTACTTAATTAAGCATTAACCATAGTAAATAGCCATAAAATAGTCTTCTTTATTCAGATACATAATAAAACTATAAATTAGCACATTCATTCATGAATAGTAAGAAAAAGACAAAAAAATCAATATAACTCAGAACTTCTCAATGATTCATTCATTAACATCTAGGTCTGACACATACAATCTCTTTCCACCTTGTAGACACAGCTGCAAGGGCCTGCGTACATAGTTTTAGTCTTTCCTAAGGTCTCCATGCACACAGCTATAGGAGCCTTTTACTCTAACCCAAACCACAGACTCTAACTTAGTCTTACATACAAATTCATTTCATATCATCAATCATAAACCTACATATGACTTCTATCTAGACTCCTTATATAAATGTATATTTTACAATACCATGGTACAAAACCATGGGCAGAGTCCAACATTCATCAAAAATTCCCTCTCGTTACATAATTAAGGGGATTTGACCCACCTCAAAGCCCCTAAGACCAAAAATATAGTTCACGTTGCACGCTCTACACCTTGATTTGGAGAGTCTTTATTTCGCAGGGAATCTTGGCTCTAACAAGACCCAACACAAAATTGTGACTTGTCTCGAGTCACAATGGTGGTGAACCATTAATATTTACCATGATGTTGGTAAAGGAATCCTTCAATGGAGGAACTATCTCAGTGAAATTCTTTGCAAAATCTCAGACTTCTCCAAGCAGTGGTTCTATGATGGACTTGGCTTCCTTTTGTTCCAATACCCTCTTAGTGGTGCACAAATATTTAACCTTATTCTCCACATTTTGGGAAATATAACTGGGTTCAAATTCCCATGGATTCATCCTGGCAATGAATAACTTCTCTTTTTGGTGCAACTCCTCAATCTGTTAATGTAAGACTCGACTCTCTTGGAGATAGGTAATTCTCTGAATAGGTCCCAAAGTCTTTGTGGTGACCTTGATTTGATCCAGCTGCTCCTGCTTCTCTCGCTCCTTGGTCTCAATATTTCACACTTGTGGGTCCTCTTGTAGTGAGGAACATACATCTAGAGAGTCACCAAATATTCTTGCACACTCCTATATGCGAGACTCAATCTATGTTTTGGCTGCCTTCAGCTTTACTATGCATTGTTCCCGTATCTCTGGCGAAGTAGTTAGCTACAATTTCATTTGTAGCTCGACGATATTCATCTCCATCTGGATGCGTAACTCATCGCATTTGGCCTTGGAGTCTTTGACAGATGTCACTAGCCTAGCCACTTTTTCCTCAGGTGCAGTTGCAGCTTGAATCTCGAGCTCTGGTAGCTTGCTACATGCCTTCAAGATTTCTTCTTATCGCTTTTGGTGTTGTGCTGCCTGAGCCTTGCATTCCTTGATAGCAACATGTTTCTATACAACCATGCTATGGCGTTCCTGCTAGGCATCCTAAAGAACTAGTAGAGCTCATTTTTCCTTCATCTTCAGCTCCTTGGTGATGCCCTAATGAAACTCATGCAAGGCTTGTAAAGGCATTGCGACAAGATTCAATGTAGTTTTCTCACAGTGCACTGTCTTCTTCATCTGCTCCGCTATGTTAAACTGTAGCGTGCCTATAGGAATAGAAACCATGCAGGTATCTATAGTCAGCGCCAACTCCTACATAGTTGTACTCATAATATTCTGGGCACTGCTTGGTGGAACCATGCTTACTTATAACATGCTCACGTGTACCTACAAATATTATAACCCCTTATGCACATCCTCTAGTACCTTGTTGTACTTCTCTTCGACATTACCCAACAAATATTCATTGACCTTTTAGAAAACATCCCATATTTCCTCAATTTCCCCCTTAGTGAGGACCATGTTGTTGGCTTGAGGGGTCCTGACCCAGGTTTAGAGTTAGCGCACAACCAACAAAACCCTCTTAGTACTGGCCCTTTTAGAAATGACCTACTTGCGTAGGCCAAATTCTCACCCAAATCAGTATGGGGGGTTGTTGGAACCAGGTTTCCACACCCTGAGAGATAATTAAATGAAGGGGGTGGCCTCAGATCTATTTAATGAACAAACCATCTTATGGACTAGAAACCCTAACCAAAAACCCTAGCTGAAGTATCACAGGTTAACCTTGTGTGGGCGCATAGATAGTAGATATGCAATCCCTTTAACTATTCTAATCATGGATTATTTAGTCCTTACAGTACTAGGTCTATGTACTTAACATTAACATCAATAGTAGGAACAACTATGCAACCCATCCGATCAAAGATAATATAACTCATATGTGGTAAATATAAATCATACACAGAAACATATCATAAAAAATAACAGCTGCATTTGGAGCAGAAATCTATCAAAACATCTCTTTATTCATCAAAAGTTCGCAAAAACCATTACAATCCCTCATATCTACCTGCAGACTATTGAGATTGCAACAAGATGATGAGCTTAGTGAAAAGAGTCGCCTTCACTAAGTGGGCCCGCAGGCTATTTTTGGCGCAAGTCTATTTTTAGACTATGTCTATTTTTAGACATGTCGATCATATTCTATGAGTTACATGATGCTATTTATGGATGGTTGGTCAAGTTGGAAAAATATATGGACTTCTATTTTTAGACATATTGGGTGGAATCTATTTTTAGATTGCCAGTCTAAAAATAGATATATCGAATATTATTAGCTCTTAATAACATTTGGACTATAAACATTATCTTATTCTCTTGGAGAACTTTAGTTAAGTGCATAGATGTGGCACGGGAGCTAACAGAAGGAATTACACTATTCCTAAGGGTTAAGTGGAGCTATTGCATGGAGACTTTAGTTAGAACTCATGTGACAGAGTTTGGTGGAGTTATTGAGGTAGTTGGTGGAGTTGTGTTCAGTTTAACTCAGTTAGACACAGTTGAGCTAGTTGTATATAGTATAACTAATCGATACACTAGTGAGAGTGGTGTGAATTAATTATTATTTAATTCACTAATTATTCACTCATTAATCAACTAAATAATACATCAGTTAACTACAGTGCATGGACAGTTTCAGTGGAGACCAGTGGAGAGGTAGGTGAAAGAGAAAGTAGACTATCAGTTGTGACTATAGTGTTGCATGATTTGCAACATACAGTGTTTGGAGATGCCAATGAGGATTGCGTGAGAAATTCTAGACCAATTCGAGTTCATTCAGAGCCCATATTCAGCAGGGATTGTGCAGTAGAGGCAGGCTAGTAGGTGGCAGAGATCGGTGCATGGGATTTGCTAGATCGTACCTGATTAGTGTGTAGAAATTGGAGATTGTACTGAGAGCTTGTGAGAAGCTTTGTATAATGATTGTTACATGGTATCTATGACATATATTATACATATAGTTGGGGTTTTTCAGCTTTAATATTTCCCATAAAGCACTGTGTTCATATGTGTGAATTTTTATGGTTTTAATGTGTGCATGCAATTGATTTTATTTCTGCAAGTAATGATCGATAGTATAAGAGATTATGTATTATGCATGAAGTAAAATAGTTTGTGATTAGGAGAATATTGGATTTATAATGCATTAGTTATATAATTTCTACATGGTATCAGAGTTGTATTGATCATTAGAGAAATTGCAAAACATTGAAGCAGTTGAATTTTGTGCTGGTGGAATTTGAATTTGCAGTAGTGTTTTCTTGGTGTCGAAGTTGAGATTTATTTCAACAGATTGAGATTGGAGAATGTCCTTGAGGGAAGCTCGAATTATATTGCATGGAGGGACATCATGGAGGCGGTGCTAGAGGATAATGGGTTGAAGGAGTTCATAGATGCCAAAATTCCAAAACCTGCTTCTAGCGATGCTACCGCACTTGACACATGGCAAAAGAAGACAAAAAAATGTTGAAGGATTCTATTGGAAGGTGTGAAGGATCACATAGTTTCTAGCCTTCATGGTAAAGCTTCTCCATTCTTGATGTGAAAAGCTTTGATAAACTTGTTCCGATGCAAGAGCAACCAGAGGAAGTTGGCGCTCAAGGATAAACTCAGGAAAATAAAAATGGAGAAGGGCGACAGTATACCCAAGTACCTCACAAGGTTTTTCCAGTGCATGGATGAGCTGGCAAGTGTGGGGGTTACTGTAGATGAAGATTACTTGGTGAGCTTGGCTCTCCTTGGGCTTCCGAAGAGTTCGCATTCCTATGAGGACTCTGTCAATGGTCGGGAGAAACTGCCGGGATGGGAGCGACTTTGGTCGAATCTTGTGCAGGAGGAGATAAGGCGGTGTACCAGGGACGGATCTTCATTGAAGAATGAAGATGAAGAAAATTTCACTTTGGCTGCCAAAGCAAGGAAGGGGAAGAGCAAGAAAAATACTTCTCAATATGGTGCGAAAGGCAAGAAGCAGGACATGTCCAAGGTGAAGTGCTTTCACTATCACCAACACGAACATTACGCCACTAATTGTCCACAGAAGAAGAAAAATAAGCAGGATGTTGGATTTGTAGCTAGAGAGGCCTTAGCCTCGTAGTTTGAGCTATATTTTTTTCTAATCGCATGCTTGGTCTCAAGTATGATGGGTTCAGTGTGGTTTCTTGACAGTGGTGTGTCTTTCCATATGATCGAAGACAAAGATTTGTTTTCTGATCTGGATGAGAAGGATCTTGGAGTGCACATCGAGATGGGCGATGATGGTAAATACAGTGCGACCAGTATCAATACCATTTCCTTTGAGAGGGAGTCTGGTAAACCCTTCATATTAAAGTATGTCATGCATGTTCCAGGATTGAAGAAGAATCTTATCTCTGTGGAAATGTTGGAAGACAAGGGATATGATGTTGTCTTTAGTGAGGGAAAGGCTTTCCTACGCAGTAAGGCAACTGGTGAAACCCGAAGGATAGGGGTTCGAGTTAAGAACCTTTATCAATTGCAGGTAGATGGCTGCACAACAATGGCAGGCAAGGAAGAAGGAGTGGTGAGACAGGATGAGGGCGAGCTATGGCATAGGAGATTGGGCCATATTCACCATGGTGCTTTGAAAATTTTGTAGTAGATTTCTATTGGGCTTCCCAAAGGTACACTTGCGCAGTCAGATCATTGCAAGGGATGTACTTCGAGAAAATTTGTCAAAGCCACCTTTCATGAGAAGGATAGTCGCGCCACGACGATCCTTGAGAGAATTTACACAGAAGTGTGTGGACCTTTCTCAGTAGCTTCGACAGCAAAGCACAAATATTATGTGATCTTTGTTGATGACTTTTCTCGGAAGTGTTGGATCTTCTTCATGTAGAAGAAGTGAGACATTCTCAAAGTTCTGTGAGTTGAAGGCACTGGTGGAGAAAGAGTCAGGGAAGTAGGTGAAGGTTCTTAGGAGCAACAACGGTGGTGAATTCATCTCTGGCGAATTCAAGGAATTTTGCAGCGCAGAAGGAATTCGAAGAGAGCTCATAGCACCTCATAATACATAGCAGAATGGGGTCGCTGAGCAAAAGAACAGAATGATCATGGATGCTACATGGGCGATGTTGCATGATCAGGGCCTTCCCATACACTTGTGGGTTGAAGCATGCAATACTACAGTTTATGTGAAAAATAGTTGTCCTCATATGATACTTGGCATGAGTACACCCGAGGAGGCATTTTCTAGTAAGAGGCTTGATATTTCTCATTTGAAGATTTTTGGCTCACCTATTTACATTCATGTGATGAAGGATGCTAGGAAGAAGCTAGATCCGACTACAGAGGTTGGGATATTTTTGGGGTACACTGATACACCCTACAACTATCGTGTGTATTTTCCAGATAGTCAGAAGACTAGTGTGCAACGGGATATCAAATTTCATGAGGAGAAAGCCATGAAGTGTTCGCTTTAGAGGGAGCCACACTTGCATGTACATGAGAAGCTATTAGTTCCTAAAGATGAGCCTCAGGAATAGGATCAGCCACAAGAGGAGGTTCATCGAGTGGAAGAAACCACTCATGTAGCACCAACCATTAGAGGGTGGAAGCGCACTATAGAAGCTGAGTGGCTGAATCTTGATGCAGAGAAGATTGTAGGAGCACCTACATCATAGCGTAGATAGAGACAGTCACCTAATCGATATACTGGATACATGGTTCTAATGAGAAAGTGTATCGTGATAGAACTATCCTCTTTCGAGGAAGCTATGGAGGACCCTGCATGGGTATATTCCATGGTGGAAGAGTATGATTCGATTGTTAGAAACAGTGCATGGGAGATTTTCCCAAGGCTAGAATGGAAATCAGTGCTAGGTTCGAGATGGATCTACAAAGTGAAGCAAGCAGCTGACGGGAGCGTCGAGAAGTACAAGGCAAGATTTGTTGCTCGGGGCTTCTCACAAATTGAGGGGATCGACTATGAGGAAATATTTCCACCTGTCGTAAGGTATTCTTCCATACGGAAGATTCTTGCTCTCTCAGTGCAGATGGGATGACACATTCATCAAATGGATGTGAAGACTACGTTCCTCAACGGAGTCATTGAGGAGGAGGTGTATATAGAGCAGCTCGATGGTTTCGACATCTTCAGCAGCGAGTCGCATGTGTGCAGGCTCAAAAGAGGACTGTATGGGTTGAAACAGGTAGTTCATGCTTGGTTCACATGGATAGATAGTTATTTCACCGGTCTTCGTTTCAACAAGAGTGAGGTGGATCTGAACCTATACCAGATTGTGGTCGAGAGTAAGTTGCTGATCATTGTACTTTATGTAGATGATTTGATTTTGACAGGTGATGAATAGTTAATACTCTCATGCAAGGTTGATCTGCAAAAGAGTTTGAGATGAAGGACTTGGGCCTCCTTCATTATTTCCTGGGATTAGAAATTTGGCAGTGCAGTGATGGACTGTTTGTGTCTCAAGGCAAGTATGCTTGAGAGATACTGGAGAAGTTCAACATGCATGGCTGCAAGCCTATTGACACTCCTCTTCCTGGTGGTTGGAGGAAAGAGGATGCTACATCGGAAGAGGTAGTGGATGCCACTGTTTATCGACAGTTGGTGGGGTTTCTCATGTATCTAGTCAATACACGACCTGACATATGCTACGTTGTTAACTAGCTTTCACAAGCTATGGTTAAGCCTACCAAGCTCTTTTGGAAGGTAGGAAAGCATGTATTGAGATATATCATAGGCACATCGGGATATGGATCATGGTAAAGACAAGAGGATGAGTTTAGGTGGCATGGCGTCATGGACCGGTATCATCATATCAGATATTGTGTGCAGCGGAAGATCATGTTACTTTCTTACATTCCTACGGAGGATCATGATGCTGATATCTTGGTGAAGGTGCTCACCAGGAGAAAATTTGAATACCATAGAGGCAGGATTGGGGTGGTAGATAATCCCTATCTTTTTGAGAGGGAGTTTTGAGATTGCAACAAGATGATGAACTCAGTGAAAAGAGTCGCCTTCACTAAGTAGGCCTGCAGGCTATTTTTGGCGCAAGTCTATTTTTAGACTATGTCTATTTTTAGACATGTTGATCATATTCTATGAGTTGTAGGATGCTATTTGTGGATGGTTGGTCAAGTTGGAAAAATATATGGACTTCTATTTTTGGACATATTGGGCGGAATCTATTTTTAGATTGCCAGTCTAAAAATTGATATGTCGAATATTATTAGCTCTTAATAATATTTGGACTATAAACATTATCTTATTCTCTTGGAGCAGTTTAGTTAAGTGCACAGATGTGGTATAGGAGCTGACAGAAGGAATTAAGCTATTACTGAGGGTTAAGTGGAGCTATTGCATGGAGACTTTAGTTAGAACTCATGTGACAGATTTTGGTGGAGTTATTGAGGTAGTTGGTGGAGTTGTGTTCAGTTTAACTTAGTTAGACACAGTTGAGCTAGTTGTATCTGTTGTGTAACCAGCTCCAAAAATAGAAGAAAAGAGATATGAACGCCTTAGAAATAAGCCACTTCGAGGGGGCAACCTCCAATACATTACATAAATGAACAATTCTTGGATGATACAATTTACAAAACCTCCTTTCTATATATAGGAGCCCATGGGGCCATAATGTAATCCTAGTGGGCCACAATGTAATCCTAGCCAACCTAACAATAATAATTTAAGGGCACAATAATAACAAAATGGGGGTTACAAGGGTACAATAATAACAATAATGAAGTTACACTAACAACAATAAGGGACTATACTAGTAATATAAGGACCTAACATGCCCCTCTCCTTCAAAAAAAAGTGTTGTCCTCAACGCTTGAGTAGCTCTAGGTGCTTTTGTATAAAATTCTCATCCTCCCATGTAGAATCTTCAGTGGGTAAGTTCTTCCACTTGATGAGATACTCTGAAATTGATCGATTCCGTAGTTGTCGAGTTCTTGTTTCTGTGACCGCTTCCGGTTCCGATATGATTTTTCCTTCCCCATCAAGTTTTGGCAATATTGTTTGAACTGGAATATTTTCATCTATAACCTTCTTTAAGCACGAAACATGGAAAACTGGATGTACTCGTGAAGAAGCAGGAAGCTCTAATTTGTATGCCATAGTACCAATCTTTTGCAACACCTTGTAAGGACCATAGTAATTTGGCAATAATTTATTATCCTTCTTAGCTTGCTTGAGGGACATTTGTTTATATGTTTGTAGCCATAAAAATACCAAATCTCCTACATCAAAACTTCTCTCGTTGCGATGTTGATCTGCCTGTTGTTTCATTCGATTTTGTGCCAAATTCAGGTTATCCTTTAAGAGTTGGAGAACTTCTTGTTGATGCTCGATGTGATCTTCCACTACTTGAACCTTCGAATTTTCCCTTAAAGATGATGTGATCGATGGTGGATGATATCCATAAAGTGCCATAAATGGGTTAATTTTTGCTGCAGTATGGAAGGAAGTGTTATACCACCATTCAGCAAAAGGTAACCACTTGAACCATTGTGTTTGTTTATCAGATACAAAACAACGAAGATATCCTTCCAAACATTTATTTACTATCTCAATTTGACCATCAGATTGAGGATGATAAGATGAGCTATGACCTAATTGAGTACCCAAACAAGAAAATAACTCCGTCAAAAAATTTCCTGTAAAAATGGGATCTCTGTCGCTCACAATAACCCTTGGGCTTCCATGTAGCTTTTGAATTATGTCCACAAATGTAGTAGCAACTGTACTTGCTTTAAATGGATGAGATAATGCACAAAAGTGTGCATACTTGGTAAGTCTATCAACTACCACCATGATGACATTCTTGCCTTCGAACTTCGGTAAACCTCTGATAAAATCCATTGAAATCTCCTCCCAACGTTGGCTTGGAATGGATAAAGGTTGTAGAAGTCTCGGGGTCTTAATTGTCTCCACTTTATTCTGCTGGCAAACCAAACATTCCGCCACAAACTTTTGAATATCAGATTTAAGGCCATCCCAAAAAAAATCTTTCTTCACCCTGTGGTAAATTTTTAAAAATCCTGAGTGTCCTCCTAAAGGAGAAGTGTGCAATTCCAAAAGAATATTTTGTTTTAGTTGGGAATTCTTACAAAGATATAAGCAATCTTTGTACCATAAGGAATCATTTTTCCAACTAAATGTATCGGATGTACTAGGATCTTGCTGCAACTTTTGCACGAGTCTCCACACTTCTTCGTCCTTCTTCCATCCATCTCTTGCTTCGATTATCCAATCTGGTTGGATAATAGAAATGGCACAAAGCAATGCTTCCACCTCTTCATTCTTTCTTGAGAGTGCATCTGCAACAACATTTAGCTTCCCTTTTTTGTAGATTATTTCAAAGTCATAACCCAACATCTTTGTGACCCATTTTTGCTGCTCTTCTTAAGATAGTCTTTGTTCCAAAAAGTGTTTAAGACTATCATGATCAGTTTTTACCTTGAAGTGTCTTCCCATTAGGTAAGTTCTCCATTTCTTTAGTGCATGAAATATTGCTAACATTTCCTTCTCATAAATAGGTTTCTGTAAATACTTTCCTTTGATTGGACGACTTTCAAAAGCAATGGGTCTTCCTTCCTGCATTAAAACTACACCAATTCCATTTCCTGAGGCATCACATTCCACAATAAAGGTTTTTGTGAAGTCTGGTGTAGCTAAGACCGGTGCTAGGCACATTGCCTCTTTAAGATGTTCAAAGGCCGTAGTTGCTTCAGGAGTCCATGAAAATGCATCTTTCTTCAATAATGTTGTTAGAGGTGCTGCTATTCTCCCATAATTCTTAACAAACTTGCGATAATACCCTGTTAACCCGAGAAATCCTCGCAACTGCTTTATGGTTGTGGGGACTTTCCTTTCCTTAATGGCTTTAATTTTGTTAGGGTCTACCTTAACACCCTTGTGAGGTACAATATGACCCAGATATTCCACCTCTTGTACTCCAAAGAAACATTTGGATATTTTTTTCATATAATTGTTTCTCCTCCAATAGTTTGAGCACCCTATCAACATGTTGAACATGATCCTTCCAAGACCTGTTGTAGATTAGTATATCATCAAAAAATACTAGCACAAATTTTCAAAGGAAGGGTTTGAAAATGGAATTCATCAACCCTTGAAATGTAGAAGGTGCATTGGTAAGGCCAAAAGGCATGACCAAAAATTCATAATGACCCTCATGAGTTTGAAATCTTGTTTTTGGAATATCTTCAGTCTTCATTCTAATTTGATGATATCCTGAACGAAGATCCAACTTGGTAAAATAAATTGCTCCATGTAATTCATCCAATAATTCATCAATCACAGGAATGGGAAATTTATCTTTAATGGTGAGCTTATTGGGCTCCCTATAATCCGGACACATTCGCCATGATCCATCCTTCTTGTGTACCAATACTACAGGAGCAGAGAAAGAACTTTGACTAGGTTGAATTATACCGCCTCTAACATTTCTGCAATCATACGTTCAATTTCGCTCTTTTGGAAGTAAGGATATCTATAAGGCCTGATGTTTGGAGGAACACTTCCTGGAATCAAATGAATAGCATGATCATGATCACGAATAGGTGGGAGTCTTTTGGGAGTTTCAAACACCTTGGAATGATTGTTCAAGACTTGTTGGAGATCTACAGAAATAGATGATTTTGATGTCGGAACTTCTAGTGAGCATAATTGTGCAATTACGCCTCGTTGTTATTTCTTTATAAGCTTTGTCATGACATTAGAGCTTATTATCCTTCCCGGCTTCCCTTCAATACCCTGTAATTCGACTTCCTTTCCTTCTGAAAAAAATTTCAAGAAAAGTTCTTGAAAATTAAAAGCTACCATCCCCAAAGATTGTAACCATTGTACTCCTAGTACAACATCAACAACTCCCATAGGAATGGAAAGCATTGGACTATTCAATACATATTCCCCCATGGTTAGCTTGATATTATGGCATTTTCCAGAGCAATTTATAGTTCCTCCATTTGCAACCATCACTTGACATTCTGGTGCTGGGTATAGGAAGCAATTTAATTCCTTGGCTACCTTACAATGAATAAAATTATGGGTGCTACCTGAATCAATCAACACTATTACCTTTTTCTTCTTGATTTTTCATGCTATCTTGAGAGTTTGAGGAGTGGTAATTCCTGCCAGTGCATTACACGATATGGTCGGATTCATTTCTTCCTCTTCTAGGGCTGGTTCCTGGTGTATATCCTCTTCTTGTTCATTTTCATCTTCCTCTTCACAATCTATGTAAAATAATTTCTTCTCAGCACACTTATGACCTTTAGTGTATTTGCTATCACAACTGTAGCAAAGCCCTTTTGCTTTTTTTTCTTCCAATTTTTGTGGTGTCAACCTTGTAGGTTGTGGAAATCTAGGCGTAGCAACACTTCCTTCTTTATAGAATTGAGTGGTAGGCTTCCTTATCGCCATAATTTTACATTCAATTTTTCTTGCCAACCCGAATGCCTTCTCCAATGAATCAAGTTTCAAAACGCGAACTTCATGTTGGATGTTATCCTTTAAAGTACCTATGAAGAGATCAATACTGTGTTCATTTGGAATATCAGTTACCCTTATATTCAATTTTTGGAAGTCCTCAATGTGCTCCCCCACTAAACCCTTTTGTTTGAGATTTATCAATTGGCTAAAGAAGGTGTTGCTCTTTGTATCCTCATAATGTGCTATCATTTCCTCCGTAAAAATTGATCAAGTGACAATTTTTTTACGAGAGAAAAGCCATCGATACCATACAAATGTATTTTGTTCTAAATGTAAAGTTGCAATGCGTACCTTTTGTGTGTTTTGCACGTTATGGAGATCAAAATATTGCTCCATCTGTAGTATCCATGTTACAGGATCCTTTCCATCAAACTTCCTCATATCGATTTTTGGAATATGGTGGTTCTTCCTGCCAACATTAGAGTTTATGAAATCACGATTAACATTTATTTTGTTCTCATCATGAGGTTCTTCTACTATCTTTTCACCATTAGGAAACATTTCTTGTATCAACTTTGTCAAATCTTCGATGGTTGATTTTAGATCATCCATCTTAGCTTCCATGCCAGCTTCCATGCCATCCATCTTAGCTTCCACACCTTTCTTCAAACCGTCCATCTTCACTTCCACGCCATCCATCTTAGATTCCACGCCTTTCTTCAAACTATCCATCTTCACTTCCATGCCTTTCTTCAAAAATTCCATTTCATTTTTTGTTGCTCTTTGCGAGAGTGAAATTTGTTGCACTTGCTCTTGTAATTTTGATAGATCATGTTGCAATTCTTCATCTTCATGAGTCATGGTAGAGCCGTCTGAAGGCTTAATGGGTGTTGAATTATTTTTAGGTGCCATTTTAGAATCCAATATTGATACCTGTTCTACAATATTCCCTTGGAATCAATTCAACTTGATTCTTCAAACAAGACTTATGTAATTCGGAAAACAAATACACACCTTTTACTTGCTTTGAGGAGCTCGATATTGAAATTGAATTATCTCTGTAATTGAAAATCATAAATATCTGAAATTCAGCCCTGTAGTAGCCCTCTGAAGCTTCTTTCAAATGCCACAAGTTTGATCTAATTTGGATTCCCCAAGACAAATTTGTGTCCAATATCCCACAATGACCTAATTCTGGAATGGTTTAGTAGAGCAAACTTGTAGGACTTGCCACGTGTCACTGTTTCGTCCTTTGTCTCTGAAATTGATAGAAAAGAAACTAAAGTCCATGTACTTGTGAAAAATTTTTACGGCACTCAAATCCACCGCCCAGAGAGAGAGTTATTGAACTTTTCCCGTGATCACCTCTTTGAGATGAAATTCAGGAGCCTAAAAAAGCACTACCTTCCACAGATCATATCTCCAAAAATATTGCGAACCAAGCTCTGAAATTTTTTGACAAATTTCCTCAGGATTTTAGCTTCGTACCATACGAATTTCAGATTTGGAACCTTCGTAGAAAATACTTTATAGTGAAAATTCCACCATTACCTGTTTAGGAGCTTGAAAAAAGACCTAACTTCCACAAATGATATCTCCGAAAATATTGTGAACCAAGCTCTGAAATTTTTAGAAAATATTCCTCATTATTTCAGCTTCGCGCCCTAAAAATTTCAGATTTTGAGAATTCATATAAAAAAAGTTATAGCGAAAATTCCACGATGACCTGTTTGGAGCAGCAAAACCCTAGAATCCAAAGCTTCGATACCTAATGTTGTGTAACCAGCTCCAAAAATAGAAGAAAAGATATATGAACGCCTTAGAAATAAGACACGTTGAGGGGGAAACCTCCAATACATTACATAAATGAACAATTCTTGGATGATACAATTTACAAAACCTCCTTTCTATATATAGGAGTCCATGGGGCCATAATGTAATCCTAGTGGGCCACAATGTAATCCTAGCCGACCTAACATTAATAATTTAAGGGCACAATAATAACAAAATGGGGGTTACAAGGGTACAATAATAAAAATAATGGGGTTACACTAACAACAATAAGGGACTATACTAGTAATATAGGGACCTAACAGTATCTAGTCTAACTGATTGATACACTAGTGAGAGTGGTGTGAATTAATTATTAATTAATTCACTAATTATTAACTCATTAATCAACTAAATAATTCATCAGTTAACTATAGTGCATGGACAGTTTCAGTGGAGAGCAGTGGAGAGGTAGGTGAAAGAGAAAGTAGACTATCATTTGTGACTATAGTGTTGCATGATTTGCAACACACAGTGGTTGGAGATGCCAATGAGGATTGCGTGAGCAATGCTGGACCAATTCAAGTTCATTCAGAGCCCATATTCAGCAAGGATTGCACAGTAGAGGTAGGCTAGCAAGTGGCAGAGATTGGTGCATCAGATTTGCTAGATCGGACCTAATTAGTGTGTAGCAATTGGAGATTGTACTGAGAGCATGTGAGAAGCTTTGTATTATGATTGTTACATGATCTCTATGACATATATGATACATATAGTTGGGGGTTTTCGGCTTTAAGCTTTCCCATAAATCACTATGTTCATATGTGTGAATTTTTATGGTTTTAATGTGTGCATGCAATTGATTTTATTTCCGTAAGTAATGATCAATAGTAGAAGATATTATGTATTATGCATGAATTCAAATAGTGTGTGATCAGGATAATCTTGGATGTATAATGCATTAGTTATATAATTTCTACACGCACATAGCCAGCGGGGTCCGCACACAACCGAACTAAGGTCTCTGCGCACACAGCTAGTAGGAGCCTTTTAGAAATAGATGCTTACATAGATTCAATAAATATCAACATATGTTCATTACATCCATTACAAACTTACTAAAAAATGCCTTATTGAACTTGATCTAGAATTTTATTTATACCTTATCATGTGCTCATACTAAGGTCTTCAAACTGTGGTTTGAGACTCCTAGATTTACCCTTTGACCCAATTACAACTCATGAAGGGACTTTGACCCACCACAAAGCCCCTTTATTGTGCATTTCTTAGCACACATGACTCAAAACTACAAAAACTACTATTATTTACTCCAAAAAATGCAGTCCTAAGGGACCATGCTCCAACATTCCTCCAACATAATCTTCTGACTCGTCTTGAGTCACAGAGGCACTGGGTTATTCATATTTGTCTTTAGATCTTCAATGGAAATAGTTAAGGGCTCTAGGATGCCCACGCTCCAATTGGAAACACTCTGAACTTTTTCTAACGACTTCTGCGATGTCGGACCTTCGACTGCTAGAGCGATCCCACATTGAGTCTGGACGAGGGTCTTTACAACACCATAGGTATTCTACAATAACTTCATGGATTCATCAGCCCAGGACTTCATATGGGTGGTCAAAATTCTCTTCTTTCGTTGCAGATCCTTGATTTCATTGACAGTAGGATCGGTGTTCTAAGCCAGATATCCCATAAACCAGTCTAGCACACAACCCTTAAACACCATAGCCAGTTGCACCCTCTTGACAGAATCAGCGTTGACATTTTGTGCAGTCCATACTGCATCTAAAATAAACCATAATCTCTCCATATATTCATCACTCGCACCCTTGAAGGTGGGTAGCTTCATATGCACAACCATATTTCTTCTTGGTGGCGGAGGAGGAGGTGGTGGAGTAGGAGATGACTTAACCCTGCATGAGTTCGATTGTGGGGTGGCAGGAGGGCTAACTACGGTGCCCATGGCCTCACAGCTATTTGTATCATAATTAGGTAGGTTTCTCAAAGAAGTGTATACAGATATATCTCCTCTATGGTTAACCTGAAAGTAATTTCCATTGCATGTGGTGCTTTCAACTTTGTTTGGGGTCATTCACTCGGTGTGTCTGCACATAATACCTTTTTCACACAATATAATATTAATCAAAAAAGGTAGAGAGCACATGAACTACCTCTCAGTCCTTTGGAAAATCTCCTTTTAGCTTTAGAATATTGACACAAACTGATCTACCATAAACTCTGTCACAAATCCACCTAGAATGTCATCAACCCAATAATTTAGGGTGCTGGAGATGGAGTTATCAGTCCGTTTTAAATGTTGGACCAACTCAGGAGTCCACTGAGTGATCTTATCATCCTTCCATCAAGTCTAAAACTTAGTTAGTCATAATAACCACTCCTTTAATTCATGGGCAAAGGTCGCAAAGAATATTTCGTAAAACTCTTTGAAAATATACTTTTGTTTTCAATATTAAGTAGACAACTTCTTACTTCTGTTTTCTTTGATGGAGAATTCTTGTACCTTTTTCTTAAACCAGTCTTCTAATTCAGTTTTAGATGATTGCCACATCACCTATTCTCTCTCAAAATGTTCCTGGTCCTGGAAACAAAAACATTTATTATAGGTAAATTTGGGGACCATTCCCAATGACTTGGTTAAACTGGGCATCATCCCCATAACCAATGAAATAGGGTCTATCATCCCCTATCATTTCAGTTGTTACATGCCCTAAGACAAAGAAGAAGAAAAAATCATCCATGACTTCCATTGCAAGGTTTCCAAGATTTGAAGTACATGTTATATCACCTATGAGCTCACTAACACAGCCTCTCAAGGGACTAACTTCTTTACATGTGCAGTTAACTCCATTCAACGGTGCTCTGCAAAGCACTTCCCGACATTCAAGAGTGAGTTGGTCAATTGGGAGTGAAATTATCATTCTTATGGAATCTCCATACGGCTAGTGCCTTCTAGAAGAGTCCATATGTGTCAAAATCTCCATGTGTCTATATAACACCTCTGAGCTTGGGAACATGTCTTGCCTATTATTAGAAAGCCATTGATTGGGAAACTACCTTTATTCATTCTATAAATTGAGCATAGATCCTAGTGCTTGGGAAGGAATAAGTTTGGTAAAGAAATGTTGTTGAATTATCAATTGAGTATTTGATTTGAGTGATATGTTGTTGGAGAGATGTTCATTGTGATGAGGTTGGGATGATGCTCGAGTTGGTGACATCAAATAAATCATTGATTGTAACCTCCCCCTTCTATCCATTAATAAATATCATTGCTCATTTTCCCACATATGTATCTTTATATGATTCTATCTTTCATATCATGGATTTTTAGCTAATATATATGTTTCATGTTTCATTTATTTAACTGATGAAGGTAAATAGCCGTATGTATATTTCAATCTCTTTTTTGTTTAGTTTTTATACTTGCAGGAACTAGTCTGGTGATCAAAGTTGGTTTAGAAGCTACAATAAGAACGACACAAGGAGAATAGGAAGCGCTTGGAATCCAAGTAAGTTTCTCCATCTTTCTATGTGTATATTTACTCTTACGAAAAGTGTCTGTAACGTCTTTGATTTGTTGTTCTAAATGCATAGCACCACATTTAGGGAATGTGTTTTATCTTTAATTCATAATTATGCATAAAAAATTGGCAACTCCACTGGGGATTTTACCTTCATCCTTGGTGTGTTTACCTATGATTATCCACCTAATAGCATATACTCCCAATTATTAGGATTTTTAAATAAAGAATTACATTAGAAGTGTGTTTAGTAGCTTGAATTTTGTTCTCTCCTGCGCCCAACGCATTATTGGTCATGACATAGTGCTTTTCATAGCACTATCACCCACTCAGAGGTTCTTTTCAATGCACTGTCTCCCCTTAGAGATTGTGTTGCCTCCTAAGCCAACCAAACTCCCTTTGAATTTTTGATTTCCAGCACTTTCAACCTTTTGTTTGCTGTGTTTTGAACTGTCTGATGCCTCATAGAGACCATTGAATTTTCTTGATTCTTCCTCCTTTGAAAAGTAACTTTTTCCAATGTCTCTTTAATTATTTTTATTTATCATTGAAAAATCAAATTCAAAGTATTTCTATTTCCGCATCAGATCCATTTGTTTTCGTAAAGGAAATTATCATTAAATTCTTCATTTCCTATAGGAAAATTTGTCGTTCCATTCTTCATTTTTCCTAAAAGAGAAATTGTTGTTAAATTCATCGTTTCTCAAAGAAGAAATCATTTGTTTTTGTTGATTTTGTAATATCCCAAAAGGGATAATGCAGTAATACTAAAACACAATATAAGAGCTATAGCAAAGAAAACAATAAATCTATATACACATCAGAATGAATAGAAATAGCTGAGGCATTTTATTATATTGGAGGTGTAAAAAACAAGTACAAAAATGCTCAAAACAGAGACGCTCAAGCCACAAGAGTAGCCTAGAATGGATCTTCAATGATATCCCAAGAGGGACTGTGTAACTGCTGCTCTTTTGGAAGGTAAACTGTGTTGTCCCTACTGCAAATGTAGGGACTGCAAATGTCTGAAAGATAGAAAGTTAGATCTAGGAAGAATGGGAGCTCTGATGATGCTAAATTGTAGATATAGGCTCAATGATGGATTCCCAAGATAACCCAGGAGGGGTTTCTCATATCTGTAAGTCTAAGACAACCTTCCTCTTAGGGCTTCACATATATTCTAATGGTAATGCATATTTGAAGCTAGATCTGATAATATGATGGCTGCAATGATGTACAGTCAGATCTATGTAAGAAGGTTTGATCCCTTCACTACATCCTTGGGATAAAAGCTCAAGATATAGCTCCTCCAATATCCTCCGCTAAAAATAGCCACTGGATGAACAACAACTTCAAAAAACTATGCCGTGAGAGAGGGAGGCTCCTTAACCTACTACTAGATATGTCAAATCAACTTCTGAGTGATGGAAACAATAGATGCAATGTGAGGAGGTTATCCCTCATAGTATTTCCAGCTGAAATACTAGAAACTTCCTTCCTCCAATAGACCTACAAGACTGAATTGCGTAATCCCTTAATGGACTACTGTTGCATGGAGGTAAAACCCAATGGCATGAATTCAAGATATAGATTCGCTGCTCCTAAAAGGCTGGCTAAAGAACAAAGTGGTAGGATGAATCCTCCATTGGTTTCCTAGCTGAATGCTAGAAACAACCTCCTGAAGATGGCACCAATGCTCGATATGGAATGAAGAACAATCCTCTTTCTAGAGGTACTCAAAGAAAGAGGTGGGATTCTTGATTGGGAACACCTTGTGCTAAACAGCACTACAAACTCTGCTAAATAGCCCAAGCTTGCATAGAAATGTCCTAATACAAATATAGATCTAAATAGATCAAGAAATGGATAATCTAAATCATGCCTTCCTTTATGTCTTCACCTTCATTATATGCATGAGTCTTCCATAGCTTGGGCCCACTCCAAATCTGCACATGTGGGCATAGTCTCCATGTTTGACTGTTTTGTAGCCTCATGTCCTCATGTTCACATGGGATGATCACCCTCTCCATCATATGTGAATTAAATGCACCACTTCCTCCACTATCTTATCATAAGTGCTTCATGATCTTCTTTGAATGCACTATGATCTCTGTTGAACTTATCAAATATCCTCATGATTTTATATTTGAGATCCATGACCTTATTTCACTGTTTCATCCTCCATAATCTATCTCATAAATGAGACATGATCTCCATAAATGGAGTTGCTCCACTACTCCATGATTCTATATATAGATCTAAAATATCCACATACACACATTAAAATTGTATTTTATTCATCTTTGAGGTTTGTGGGTCCCTCCATCCTTTTATTTACTTAATTTATTAAGAAAATCAAGGAATATAATATTCCAAATATGATGTGAAAATTTGGGAATATTACATTCCCCCCTCAGAAAAATGTTTTTTGTCCTCAAGAAAATCCAAAATTAGATGCAAAGCCATCTATTCCCATCCAAATTGCATCCACATAAGGAAGGCTTCCTCCATTTTCTGCAATGCATTATGCATGTTTGGTTCCAAAGTTGTCTTTCAAAAATATATAGAATGAATTCCAACTGAATGGTTAGATGTCCTCCTTCCATCATGAAGTACCAAGTGAAAACCATATGATGTCTGACATCATCATTAATACATGAGATACATAAGATAAAGTGGCTCTTTCCACAAAGGAAAAGCTCCATCTCACAATACATCTCTCCATCCCATGCTTCATGAATTTTATTGAGCATTCATATGCTCTCATCCTTAGCCCTGTTCGCCTTGTTGGATCCAAACAACATTCCAACATCATGAAAAAGAAGAAATGGAGATATATGGGTAGAAAAAGATGTCAAAACATATTCTCCTAATTGTAACCACCAGAGTAAGGCCCTTTGCTGCTATCCTCCATCTCCTCCATGTAAGATGGACAAGCCAAAATCCCCCAAAAGAAACCAAAGCAACAAGAGATCTTGCTACTTTCTCTCCTCCTCATGTGCATCATGGAGTAAAAACATACTGATAGACATATGGAATGTCACATCATCCCAATACAAATGAACACCATCAATACACATCATTAGAGAATCATGCCAAGCTTTACCCAATACAAAACACATAGACATAGGAGATGTCATGTGGTGGCCAAACTCTCTCAATGAACATGCCTTCTTTTGCTGCATTCTATCATTGATACACAAGGCATGAATCAGAAAATTATGAGCTATTGGGTGGTAACCATACTTGCCCAAGGGCAGCTAGCGCAGCCATGCCTCCTTCTTCATTTCATAAATTTTCTTCAAGGCATGGATCAAATAAATAGGAGCCTTTGGGCAGTGGAAAAAATATCCCAAGGGAAACCAATGTAACCAAGCTTGCTGGCCCATGTCATAAATCTGCAAGTGGTCATGCAACCCCTTGCTTATCATCCTCACCCACCCATCCCAATGTGGATGATGAATGATGTGTTGCATACTCATGGTATCCTCCCTTTGTAGAATACCATCCTCCCAAAAATGATGAAGAACTTTGCACTTCATGAAATGTTGAAGTGCACCTCCAATGAGATTCTCTTTTCACCAAAGGCCCTCCAAAACCAATGAGGTTTTGGATTTGCTGTAGGTAGAATTTTCTCTTTGAGCTATGAGATGCTCATTGAGAAAGGGTCATTTAGAAAGGAGAAAAGGTTTCTCATCTCAAGATTTCTACCCTTTGTTATCTTTACCTCCATTGCTTCATGAGTGAAGCTACCTTTAGAATGCTTCAAGAATGATGATGCCCCTTTTTTATCACAACTACTAAGTGATAGCGCTGTAGATCTGCATGGTATTACATGATTTGTCTCAAAGAAAGGCACAATACTGATCTCATAACCAGTTATTGTACATAGGATCATGCTAATCCCACTTTTTGAAACTCTACACTTCAACTCAAAGGGTTAAATTTAGCTCAACAATGATGAACTGGGACAATTCTTAATCTCCTCCTTGATTAGATCAAGTATCCTCTTCATTGTGATATGTTGTTGCTTCAAATTATCATTTTTCTCTAATGTCCTCTGCATACCTTGGATCAACTAATGTGTGGATATCTCTTCCCAGAACACAAGAGTTCCCCTAACCGGGACAATAGTGTCTCCAAATGCTAGTAAGAGTGATGGCTTCTCTTCTAAAAATGTACCATCACTAGAATTTCCCTCCTCTTCCTCATGCATCTCCTGAATCATGCATGGGACTCTATGTGTCAAGAGCTCAAGGCCATCTTGCAAAGTTGCAAGTATATCTTCTCTGGATGCAAGTACTTTTGCAGTTGGTAGTGAATGTAGTGACTTCTTATCCAGGGTGACAAGATTGACATCCTACTTTGTTTCCTTAGGAAATGTCACTTTGTGACACATCTCTGGTTTTCTCACATCAAAATCCTTCCTCAACTTATGAAAGAAATCTGATATTTAGTCACATTTGCATGCTCCATGTGACCAAAACACCAATCATTGGCTTCACCTAAAAGATGAAGTGCTGCAATTTGAAAAACCTCTCCTTAAGCTATAGGTTGTAGCCTGAAAAATGCATCTAAATCTCTCCTCCAAGCCTTAAAAATGCTTGAGGAAGATCCATCAAATGTAGGAAAATAGAATCTATTATGCCTCTTTCTTCTATTGCTGCTATAGGATTCTCTTTCTTCTTTGATTTTGAAGAATTGTTGGAGAGTTAGCTTCTCCTTGAATGATGTAGACTGTGCTTTGTACTCTTCAAGATATAGACTGAGTCTCATGAGTCTTAGGTTCATCCCTTTCTTCATTTATACACCTTTCACCTTCTTCAAAGAAAGTGGGTATAGTGGATCTATGAGGAGATCTAAGATTCTTCGGTTTTCTTCTTTGCTGATAGGAAGTTCTTGGACCTTCCTCATCACATCTTCTTCTTGGATCTTCTTTTTTTCCTTCCTTATTCATTGGATTGACCTCCTTGGAGAGATATTGCATGGATCTAAAGAAAGGAGTAGCAGAATTATCATCCTCCATGATATATCTCATCTATCTGCTTCTTTTTTGATGCAAAGATGAGGTATCCACAAGCTGAGCCAAAGATCATGCTCTGATACCACTGTATTATCCCAAAAGGGAGAATGTAGTAATAATAAAACACAATATAAGAACTATAGAAAAGTAAAAAATAAATCTATATACACATCATAATGCATACAAATAGCTGAGCCATTTTATTATATTGGAGGCACAAAAAGCAAGTACAACAATGCTCAAAATATGAGACACTCAAGCCACAAGAGTAGCCTAGAATGGCCCTGCAATGATATCCCAAGAGGGACTGTGTACCTGCTGCTCTGCTGGAAGGTAAACTACGTTGTCCCTACTACAACTGTAGGGACTACAACTGCCTGAAAGATAGAAAGTCAGATCTAGGCAGAATGGCAACTCCAATGATGCTAAAATTGTAGATCAAGGCTTAATGATGGATTTCCAAGATAACCCAGGAGGGGTTTCTTAGATCTGTAAGTCTAAGACAACATTCCTCTTAGGGCTTCACACATATGTTGCTGGGAATGCAGATCTGAAGCTAGATCTCATAATATGATGGTTGAAATGATGTACAATCATATCTATGCAATAAGGGCTGATCCCGTCACTAGATCCTTGGGATAAAATCTCAAGATATAGCTCCTCCTATCTCCTCCACTGAAAATAGCTGTTGCATAAGCAAAAAAATCAGAAAAATGCGTTGTCAAAGGGGGAGGCTCCTTAGCCTACTACTAGATATTCCAAATCAGCTCCTGAGTGATGGAAACAATAGATCCAATGTGAGGAGGTTATCCCTCATAGGATTTCCAGCTGAAATACTAGAAAATTCCTTCCTCCAATAGATCTACAAGATTGAAGTGCATAATACTTTAAGGGAATGTTGTTGCATGGAGGTAAAACCCAATGGCCTGAATGCCAGATATAGATTTACTGCTCCTGAAAGGCTGGATCTGAAGAGCAATGTGGTAGGATGAATCCTCCACTGGTTTCCTAGCTGAATGCTAGAAACAACCTCCTAAATATGGCACCAATTCTTGATATGGAATGAAGAAAAATCCTCTTTCCGGAGCTAATCAAAGAAAGAGGTGGGATTCCCGCTCAGGAACACCCTATGCTAAACAACACTACAAACTATGCTAAAGATCCCAAGCTTGCATAGAAATGTCCAAAGACAAATCTATATCTAAACAGATCAAGAAATGAATAATCCAAATCACGCGTTCCTTGGTTCCTTCACCTTCATTTTATTCATGAGCCTTCCATAGCCTGGGCCCACTCCAAATTTGTGTTGTACATGTGGACATATTCTCCATGTTTGACTATGTTGTAGCCTCAAGTCCTCCATCATGTTCACATGGGATGATCACCCTCTCCATCATGTGTGCATTGAATGCAACACTTCCTCCACTATCTTATCATAAGTGCTTCATGATATTCTTTGAATGCACTATGATCTCAATTGACCTTATCAAATATCCTCATGATTTTATATTTGAGATCCATGATCTTATTTGATTATTTCATCCTCCATAATCTATCTCATAAATGAGACATGATCTCCATAAATGGAGCTGCTCCACTACTCCGTGATCTAGATCTAGATCTAAAATATCCACATACACACATTAAAAGTGGATTTTATTCATATTTGAGGTTTGTGGGTCCCTCCACTCTTTTACTTACTTAATTTATAAAGAAAATCAAGGACTATAATATTCCAAATATGATGTGAAAATATGGGAATATTACAGATTTGATGCATATAGTTTCATTTTTTCATTCACATTAAGGGGATTGTAAAGAAAACCCCGCATTTTCATATAGTGGATTGTGTGTTTTGTATAGGAAAAAATTATGAAATTTGCATATTAGTTTGTGCTCTTTGATGTTTTCTCTCAAAACTGATTTCTCTTTCCCTTTAATAGCTGATATTTTCATTTAAAAAGCTAAAAGTGAAAATTTTCTTATCATTTTAGTTTGCATTTTAGGAATTTCCATCACATTATCGTGGTGAAACTTGAAAGGAAAATTGATAAACAAATCAACTTAAAATTTACATAAATTTACCTAAAAAATAATTGGAACCATAACGATAACATTTAGAAGGTCTGGGTTAGAGATGTGTTTCAACATCGTAAAACATAGCAACTATCGTTAATTGTCTGCGATACATTTCGAGTGTGATACCTCATTCCACGTATGTAAGTATATTCCTTTGGGTTTATTAGGTGTTGTTATAGTATGAAAAGTATAAATAGGTGCTCTCACTTTATGGTTTCACATTAGAGAGCACTAATATAGACTTGGGCCTCCACGTACCTTCGGGTATATTTGGGAGGACAACTTTAGCTTGTTGTCCATCCACATAGTGAATCGAGTCGGCCACCTTGTAAATTGTGATGCACCAAAAACAACATTCATGGAGATTTCCTGCCCGTATTTCTTGGTTCACTAGGAGGTATTCTGTAGTTCACAGTTTCTTGGTAAACCTTTTACCTAGCATTACCCTTTTATTTTTTATTTTTTTAGTCATAAAATAAATTAGTCATCGTGGAGGAAGAAAATCCATTTCCCCATCGTTCGCATAGACTTGCATTGAAACCACCTTTACCACCAGAAGTCACTTCTGGTTGGCAAAGGCAACATTGCTCTACTAAAACCAGTACCATCAACACCTCTGGTGAAGCATCATCTTCCTATATACTAGAGTTGGCACAATTTGTTTCTACTAATATTGGTGTGACTACTCTTGTCGAGACGAAGTCCTCACAACCATATGTGGTCACGATCCATCCAATCAATGAGACCATACCTCTCGAACCTGACGTTACTCAACTGGAAGTTGATCTAGATCCTGTCTCTTTTTTTCTAGAACATCTGCATCCCGAAGTTGAATGACCGGAATTTGTTCCTGTATCGGTCACTCCACAATATATTCTAGCCATTGAGTCTCCCATATCGCGTAGTCAACCTCCTGAAATATACTTTGGGCTTGATGGCAAAATCCTTCCATCTAGTTTAATTTCGATTGAAGAAATCCCACAAGACGAAACACCTTTAACTCAAACCCATTTTGGGGGGGATCTTTACCTGTATGAGTCTTTTCCTCAATCACCACCCTCTGCTTTTGTTGATCCTGTTCCTATTCAAATTCCCATTGATTTAAAAGGGTATACATTTGGTCAAGTAACCATACCTGAACCAACATCTTCGGTTGAACCATCTATTTTTATTGCGCCATCACCTGCTCTTGCTACCCCGTCAATGTTCACAACTTCACCAAAGTCATATTTAAATGGTGGCTCTATGGTCCCATCAAGTTATAAATCCTTATCTGGAATTTTATCTGGTGCATATTCAAACCCATCGACTTCACCAATGTCATCTTCTGGTATTATAACTGGTAAAACCTATAGTGAGTACTAAATGACTTGATCCTTTATATCCATCATCAGGGAAATATCAAGTTGGTCCATCTAGGTCTATTCCATCCAGTACCATCTGAACTGGACTCCCTGCATTTGGAGAACAATATTTTCAGTCTTATTATACTCCTCATGCTGGGGGGAAACCTATGGTCAACCACTTTGACAACACTCTGTCATTTTTTGGTCAACCTAATGTCAAAATGAATTTTTGTCAATGGCAGCCCACTTTGCCTATCCAACCACATACTGTTGTACACTCGTATCAATTGGTTCAACTCGTTACACCCACATCAATTCCACTTGTTAATACATCTTTACCCCTATTACAGACTCAAAGTGTTGTACAAAAACCATTTCAGGTGGGCCCTTAGACTCCAACTCCTTCGGATAATTTACAACAACAACCAATACCTGGAATCATTTATTCACAAGCTATATTACCATATTATGGGATGTCGCAACCACACCCAGGTTTTACCTATCTTCAACAGAATCCAACATATTATAATTTAGGTTATAAAATTGGATAGACCCCTTGGCAGCCACAGGTGGAAATGCCTCAACCTTCATTTCAAGAAATATCATACCCAGTTTTTGGTCAATAAAATCCTCAAGTGTTTTCCTATCAAAACAACCTCTATCTAGGTTACTAGCAGCATATTCCTTATGTTGGTGCTCAGAGGCCTATTTCCCAAGCAATTCCATCATACCCTGGCTATGCTCAACCTGACCTCAATCGACAATTTCCCTTTTTTGCAACTTTAGAGTTACCAGATTTAAATAAGCTCACCAAAGATCCAATCAAATATGCTCCTTGGTGGCCGGTGATACCTCATAAATTGCCCTTAGATATTCCTAAGTTCAATGGAAACCATGGGGAAGCCCCGTCAACTCATTTTATGACTTATCATTTTTGGTGTTCATCAAACTCCCTGAAGATGACTTCGTTTGGCTACATCTTTTCTAGTGTATGCTCACTAGTCCAACTGCAAAATGGTACATTGAGTTACCTAGAGCTTCTTTTGATAGTTTCACTTCCCTAGTTACTATATTTTTGACTCACTTCCAGTTACCCTTACGATATGAAACTAGAACGAAAATCTTGACTAATTTTAAACAGAATAATGCTACTCACATTTCTAATCATATTCATGAGTTGTGTCATCGTCATAGAATGGTTAAGACATTTTTTCCTGATCAGCTCCTTGCTGAGTGGTTCATTAAGTACCTGCTACCATCTATAACTGAGGATGTGGCTAAGAGTGGCGTCATCACTGAAGAGCAGGTTACTGCTCATGCCCAATATTTAGACTTGATTTATACTCAGTCTGGCACACTCTATGAGAAAATTCCTAACACGTCATGATCTAGTTTTACTGTTCCTCCTCCATCAAAGGACTCTCATGCTGGAGACGGTATGATCAGTATTGCAAGCACACATCATACTACTGCATATAATCCTGTGCCTTCTTCTGAAATCAATGTTGTGTCATTTGATAAAGGAAAAAGTGACAAGAAACCTGGAAGTAAGAAAAAAGGGAAATCAAAGAAAAATAAAACTTCTAACCCGCAAGAAAGATCATCTAATCACTCATCTAGAAATAGGAAAACTTGTTATCTTTGCATAATATGTAATGAGGAACACTTTGTTCGGGATGGTCCTCACTGCGCTGAAGTCTCAAAAATGGTTAAGACCTCACATGCATCAGTTGTGTTGACAGATTCATTTCTAAATCTAGACACAAATTTGGTTGCTACGGATCTAGGTTCTAGGTTCCAAGTGCTTATGTTATCCGTCACAAATCCATCGACAGAGATTTCGGTGTCAACATGTAATAAATATTATGGTAGTTAGGATATTGATAAACCTACTACCTCGACCACGAATCCATCTATGGAATCAATACCACCACCTTCTATTCTTGAATTCACATTAAAGCCACCGAAGGGAGTTATTTATAAATCAACATTTAATCCTAGAGCAAGAGCTGCATAATATTATATTATAGTTGAAGATTTGGCTCAAACCCCTTCAGCTATATCAGCTCTTGAGGTATTACAAAATTGTCCCACCCAAAAACAGACTTTATTGTCGGCTATTGGTGGAATTGATCTAGCTGATTCTAATCTCGTAGTCTTTAATCATACGGGCTATGTGCCACAATTACCAGCAGAATTGGCATTCTCCATCCAAGTAACTGTTCTCAATCACCTTGTTCATCGTACTATTATTGATGAGGGAGAATCTACGTGCATTATGTCTCTAAACTGTTGGAATTAACTTGGCTCATCACACCTATCTCAATCATCAATGACATTGAATGCTTTCGACGTAGTTACATACAATCCTTGCGGTATTATCAATAACCTACATGTTGAACTAGGGGGAAAAATAGTGAATGTTGAAGATGAGGTTTTTGATGGACCCCTTGAGTATAATATGTTACTTGGAAGGCCATGGGTATATAATATGACTGCAATTGTTTCTACATATTTTAGAATGATCGCCTTTCCACATAAAGGTGTTATCACAGTCATCAATCAACTATCCTCCTTTGAATCCACTTCCTAGGTAATTGGAAGTGTTCCATTCATTCACGCACCCAAACTCGCACTTCAGAACATTGGTGTAGGAATTTTAAAGGATTCCACTCTCATGGGAACCTTTGCATTACTGCCGCCTATGACATCTGTAAAAATTGCAAGTATAGAGACTTGCTACATGACCTCTTCCACTCCATCTGGATTAAGGAAGAGTACGAGTGATTATGAAATTGTTACGTTGGATGAGTTTCTGCCACCTAGCCCTATTGATTTGGCATAACAATCCATCTATCTGGCTTGGGCAGAGAATCTAAAATTAGCATCGCCGATTGTTTGGGTTGACCATTCCTTGGATTTTTGTACTCCATCTGATCCTTTTTCCTCAACTTTCTTAACAAATGAGAATTTTTTGTAAACCATGATGTCAGAGGAGAACCATGGGAAGATTATTGTCATCATTCCCATCTTCCTGATTATGAAGAAAATAATCTTAGTGAACTATATCAACCATCAATCAAAAAATTCTTTTTGAATTCTTTTCCTATTAATATAATCAATTCCAAGCGAAATATATCAAATATTGAAGAAACAATTTCTATCGATATTTCAACCAAACCTGGCATTGTTGAAAACATTCATTTCAGCTTGTCTTTTTCTCCATCATAACTTGAAACATATCGCTCTCTATTTCATGAATTTCGTGATGTATTTGCTTGGTCTTACGAGGAAATTCCAAGCATAGGTACTAGTATCATTAAACACACTATTAATATGTATCCTAATGTGAATCAGGTACATCAATGCCTTCGTCCTCTTCATCCGAAGAAGGCTGCTACCATTAAAGTAGAAGTTGAAAAATTTTTGTGTGTTGGTTTCATTTACCCTATTCCGCTAACTGAGTGGGTTTCCAACATCATTACTATCATGAAAAAACAAGGAACCATTAAAGTGTGCGTCAATTATCAGGATGTCCATCTTGCTTGTCCAAAAGACAGCTCTCCTACTCCCTTTTTCGACCAGATTATTGACGATTGTGCTGGATGCGAAATATTTTTTGTTCATGGATGGATTTCCAGCTATAATAAAATCAATATCCACCCAGAGGACCAATATAAGACAACATTCATCTATCCCCAGGGCACATTCTCTTATCGGAAACTACCATTTGGTTTAAAGAAATCTGGGGCAACATTTCAGAGAGAAATGGATTATGCTTTCAATGAAATCAAGAAAATTGTTGAACCCTATCTAGATGATTTACCCGCACATTCACGAAATCGGACTGATCACTTGATGCACTTGAGAGCTATCCTTTTACGCTACCGACACTAAAAAATACACCTCAATCCAGATAAATGTGTGTTTTATGTTGATTTTTATCGTTTTCTTGGATTCATCATCTCAAAAGAAGGAATTTAAATCGACTCATTGAAGATCGAGGCCATTCTTGATTTGCCCGCACCATCAAATTTACTTTAGATACAGAAAATTCAAGGAAAAGCTAACTTCCTAAGGAGGTTCATACCCAACTACATCTAAATGGCTAAAGGATTTACTTGGCTCTTGAAAAATTGGATTCCCTTACATTTGGATTAAGTTGTGCAAGAATTTTTTCATGCTGTCATGGATACTCTTATCTGGGCGTCATTAATGTATCTACCCAATTATTAAAGTGATTATTTATTATATATCGTCCCAGCTAATATGACCATTTCTATGATATTGTTCCAAGAAGAAAATAGGATAGAACATACGATCTATTATTTGATTCATAGTCTCAATGATACGAAAGTGAAGTATTCATACATAGTAAAGCTTGCCTTGGTAGCTATTCAAGTTGTCCAAATATTTTCCCACTATATCTTGTTCCTAAAAACCATTGTCATTTCAGATTGCGACCCCACGACTTATATTTTATCACGTCAATTGCTGGGGGGGAAGTATTCAAAATGAATTGTCATTTTGCAGGAATTTGATTTGGAATTCATCAAATCTAAGTCAAAGAAGTCTTTATTTTTGGTTGAGCTTCTCTATGACCTTCCCTCTAATAGTACTGCTATTACATTGGAACCATCTATTCCTTATGATTCTCTATTTCTGATCGCATCATATGATCCTTGGTATGGGTATTTTATCTCTAGACCTAGAATTTTCAGCCTGATACCTCTTTCTCTGACCAACAACGTATTCAATAAGCCAAATATTATCTAATCGTCAGTGATACACTTTATCGTCATGGTGTTGACACAATTTTAAGAAGGTGCCTCACTCATGAGGAGGCCGAAAAGGTTTTAAATGATTTTCATGTTGGGGCTTGTAGTGGACACTTGTCTAGATATGCTACCGCGTAGAAAATACTCCGTGTTGGTTACTTTTTTCCTACCATATTTAACAACTGCATCCTCATGGTTAGAAGTTGTCATGCGTTCTAGATATTTGATCGTAAAATCAGCAAATCGCCAGTGCCAATGCATCATGCTGTCTCTGTAGGACCATTTTTGAAATGGGGCATTGACTTCATGACATTTAACCCTCGTTCGTTCGAGGGGTATAATTATATTATTATCGCAGTAGACTACTTTACCAATTGGGCTAAAGCGATGCCTACATTCAACAACACATGATAAACAACTGCATTGTTTTTCTTTAATCATGTCATTGCATGGTTTGGGGTTCCACAGGCTATAGTCATAGATCATGGGAAGCATTTTCGCAACCACATGATGATTGAATTAACTACCAAGTTAGGATTGTCACATGATAATTCTACTCCTTATTATCCAAATTCAAATGGAAAAGTTGAAGTTATCAACAAGAATCTTAAACGTATGCTTCAAAAAATGATAGGAGTTCATAAAAGAAACTTGCATTTGATCTTGTACTTGGCCTTATGGGTGAGAAACAAAAACGGATTTTCTCCCTTTTAACTGGTGTATGGTCTAGAGGCTATCTTGCCAATCCAATGTGAAATACCGTTGTTAAAACTCGCAATCAACTTGTTACCTAACACCTAAGATGAAGAAGCACATGTTTTTAACCTCGTCCATATTGATGAAAGGTGTCGTGAAGCCCAATTGGCCAACAAAGCGCATAAGAGACGTATACAGGAAGAATATGACAAAAATATCTAGCCTCACATTTTCTCAGAGTTCGACTTGGACCTTCTTTATGATCAATAAGTTGATGTAATAGGTACAGGAAATTTGAGACATTATGGCATGGCCCCTATTTTCAAAAGAGTTCTTGCTAAGGGTGCCTACAAGTTGGTGGATTACGATGGAATTACATTGGCGCAACCCCGAAATGGGTTGTATCTAAAACGTTACTATGCTTAATCATGAGCGTTATCATGGTTCTCAAAATTGTGCTTTCTTCATCCTACTACTCCTCCTTTTCCTTTGTCCATTGCTATCCTAGACCCAATTGATCAATGAATTTAGTTAAAATTACTTTTAGAATGATTAACATGATTGACTTGCTAAAGTTTTGTGATTTTTTCCATTGTAATGCATTTTGACCGGAACTAGCTGCAGAATGCAGACATTCCGTAGCTAACTGGCGATTCTGCAGCTGTCTTCACGTTTGGGTATGTTCCAGGTGGCCTCTCAAGAAAAACCGCATATGGGCATATTCCACGTCATGTCTACATGGTTCGTTTCTCACCATGAAGGAAGAAACGAATTCTGGGTATGGTTTTGATACGTGGGAACACATTTAAGAAGGCAGACTTCTAGTAGGACTGTCTTAGTCTAGATGTCCTTTTCCTTTTTACGCAGCCACTTCAAGAGTTCTAATGTTATTTCGATAAGGAAAGACAATGATCCTGAAATTGTTGCAAGTCTTGTTATGTGCATTTGTTATATAAACACTTGGGAAACCGAGAGCTAGGCTAGATTTTGTTCTAGATTTTGCTTAGATTCTATGCTACATTTCTGAAGACGCAGAGTGCTCTGTTCAAGTTATTTCACTTTTAATGAAGCAGACAGTGTTGTTTTGAAAGCGTTGATTTGATTTGGAGTTAGATTCCGTCGGGTGGTAGAGGGCCCCTGCCTCTTGCACGGATTTATTTGCGTAATTTAGATAAGTATTCTAGCTGCCTTTACATTTTTGAAGTTGAGTTCGTAGTTGTTTTCATTAGCTACTGTAGTTATACTCATTCTAAAAACTCTTCCAAAAGATTATAATGATGAATGGGAATTGGCTACAGTATTGTAGGATTTGATTGTAATCTCTTTTATTCACCATCACAGTTATACTTATGCTAAGCACTCTTCCACAAGAAGAAACTCTTCCAAGAAATCTTTATACTGTCTTAAGCATGATTGTGATCTTGAACGTTTTAGTTGTGTGTTTTCACTAAGTACCATAGTTGTTCTTGCTCTTAAACGCTTGTCAAAAATATCATAATGATGGGTAGGAGATGGCTATGATATCTTAGTTTTTCATTGCTTTTAGTCTTTACATTTGCATTTGCACTCAATTACACAGTCAGGATTGTTCTAAAAACTCTTCCACAAGAAGGAACTCTTCCAAAATACCAATCATGATGGACAAACAGACTGTATAATTCCATAGAATAATGCATGATAGCTTAGTTAGGATGCTCCAGAGTTTAATTGCACTTAACTCATGCTCAGTTGTTCTGTTTTAAGTTTGATAATGACTTGTAGCTCAGCACTGTTTTAGATTAGTGACATTTTAAGTTCAGTTTTAGCTTAACTCATTACATTTTCACTCCATATTCAGTTGTCATTCACTGCATACTAGATTACTTCAGTTGTTAAATTTAACAAAACAACCTTCATTATTTACAAACCTCTCCTTGTTCTAAAATCTATAATTACTTCATAACCACATGAACAGAAGACAATATCATTTTAAGGCCTGAAGTACTTCTGCAACTTACTTATCATCTCACAAACAAACATTTCCTCAAAATACTATTTCAAAAATCCATAACCTTTGAGTGAAGTGTAGTGTCATTAAACTAAGTTGCAGAATAGAGTTAGGAACTAGTCTTAGAGTAGAAGATCTTATGATGGTATCAATGTTTTACTCCAAACATACTTCAACAAATCTCTAATCAAGGAAAAAATGTTGCATCATTATAAGTTAGTTGTTTAAACTGTTTAGTTAGGAAGATTTGCATACTTAGTGACCATGTTTCAAGCTCTCTCTCAAATGCCTTTGATGAAAGAATTTGACAAGTTTAGTTTGTGTTTTGAATCATTTGCTTAAAATTCATTATCAAGCTTTGCTTTTGCTTATTCATAGTTTAGATTTGATTCTGTTTTTAGTAATGCATTTTCATTTACCATTTGAAACCAACCAATTAGGTTTCACCCTGTTTTTAATCATTAGCTTCCTTCCATTAGCTTTCTAGTCATTTTCCTTGTGAACATAAAACCACCAAAAGATCAAAAACATCATAAATCATCACAAAAGACCAAAAACATCACAAAACACTACACACAACGCATCAAGAAACAAGCACCTAGGTACCTACAGTACACTTCACTTCAGCAGTTTACCAACCCTGGTTGACAATTAAATGAGCTCAATTTAGGAGACTAGATTGAGACCAAACATTTTGGCGCCGTTGCCGGGGAAGTGAAAACTAGGTAACCTTTGTTTCTTATCATCCAAAAACAATTTTATGCGTAGGGAGAGAGATTCAAGGGGAATATTTATAAGCAGCAGAGGCAGAAGTTTGATTTCTAGAACACCACTTGTTTCATCTAGATCCAGAGCTAGTACACCTTCAACTCAAACCCATATTCCATCCTTTACTGATCCTGGACTTCTAGAAGACCTGAAATCAGATATCCCATTAGAGAAACCTTCCACTTCATCCACTGAACTTGCCATAGAAAAATATCTAAAGACTCCTGGTAGGGACATAAATCTTTCCACTTCCACAGGAGAGTCAACCATGGCAGAAGAAGGAGGAGGAGGAGTTTTTAATGGAGAACACACACTATTTGGAGGTAGAGGTAGAGGTAGAGGAGAAGGAGGTAGAGGTGCATATGGAGGAAGAGGTAGAATAGGAAGCTCTTTTGGGTTCCCTATAATTGATGAAGAAACCAATACAACCATGAAAAACATTTCACCCTCTGTCCTTCCAAACTTCTATGGACTTAAAACTGAAGATCCTAAAACTTTCTTATTCGAATTTGAAGTGCTGTGTAGGACTTATGACTACCTACAAGATGCTCAAAAATTGAAATTATTTCCTTCAACTTTGAAGGGAGCAGCATTGAAGTGGTTTATGAGTCTAATAAGTAGTTCTATTAGAACATGGGAAGACATGAAACAAGCATTTCTAGAGAGATACTTGGATTATTGTATGCCGGTTAATCATAAGGAAGAAGTGTTAAAGATGTTACAAAAAGAAGATGAAAACTTAGAAGATTTGTTGGAAAGATTTAATTACAACATCAAAAGGGCAAAAATGGAAAACCTAGATCAAGACACCTTAAAAGATCTTTTGTTGAAAACAATTAGGGATGAATGGTTGGATATTCTTAACATGATGGGAAAAGGGGATATATCACAACTCACATTACCTGAAATATCTGAGTTATGTATCAAACTTTCAAGAGGGAAATCTAAAACTGTCAAAGGTCCAAGAGATCCTGCTCTTGCAAGGGCAAGTAAATCTGCTTCTGGGACAGTAAGTAGATCAGAAATAGGACATATTCTTGATGATTTTAAATCTGACATCTTAGGGAGTCTTAGTGAACAAATAGACACCCTCAAGATACAAAACAAGCAAAAGGCTGAATCTGATGCCTTGGCAATCTTTTGTCCCAAATGTAGGAAGAAACATGCCTTGAGAGAGTGTCCTCTAGATGTAAAAGTTGTAGAAACCTGTGTTATTTGTTCCGAGAAACATGAGACCAAGAATTGTCCTTCTCTTCCTGGTCTCAAGGCTGTTTTTCAGGAAGAAACTCCTACAGATTCCACAGAATCTCTTAACTTTGTATCTAGAAGACCTTGGCAAGGATCTCAGACACAAGGATTCCATGATCAAATGTATAATCAACCTCCACCTTGGAATTCTTGGCAGCAACCTTGGCCCCAATTTCAAAATCAATCTCAAGCTTGGGCACAAGGATCACAAGGTCCCTATGGTAGATACTCTCCATATTATCAGTATCCACCATCCTATCCACCATATCCACATTTTTATCCTCAAAATCCTCAACAAAATTTTCCTCAAAATCTTCAACAACATTTTCAACAAAATCCTCAACAACATCATCCGAACCAACCTCATCAAAATCAACCACTTCCATTACCATTCCCTCAAAAATCCAATCAATTGCCAGCTCAACCCATACCAAACCAACCCTCAGAATACATACATGATAGAAGGCCAACAATTTCCAACTTATTTAATTACTCCTTTAGACCTTAGTGATGTTCAACTGAGGTCTGGAAGAATACTTGAAAAGAGGAAACCTTCTGTGATCATACAAGAACAAGATAATTCTGAGGAAGAATCCCTACAGGTGAATAAAATTCTTGAGGAAGACACATCCTTTCAAGACCCAAACACTAAAAAACTAAAACAAAAAGATCCAATAAATCCAACTCTTGTATTAGAGCAACCATCTACATCTACTTCTATACCTCCCTTTCTGGAAAGATTACAAATTGATAGAGGTGTAGAAAAACAAATCATGGTGCCTAATTATGATTTCTTAGATGAGCTGAGAAATGTTTGCATTAAAATTCCATTATTACAAGCCATCAAAGAAATCCCAATTTTAGCCAAAACAATAAAGGAGTTGAGTATGAAGACAACAAGAAAAAGAATAAGAGAAACAAAGAAAATTCAACTGGTAGGACAAATAGTAGACATTATGATGGGCAAGGTTGCTATTCCAAAGTATCTTGACCCAGGAAATCCAATTGTCAAAATTCACATCAATGGAATTGAAATTCAAAACACACTCATTGATTTAGGAGCAGCAATAAATATCATGAGTAGACAAATCATGGACAAACTGAAACTTCCTAATCTTCTCTTTACACCCACACTATTACAATTAGTAGATAGATCTGTAATCAAACCAGATGGGGTAATAGAAGACATTCCAGTGTCCCTAGATTCTTGGGAGTACCCTGTGGATTTCATGATCCTAACTCCTAAGAATAATCTAGGAGGCCATCCTGTTATATTAGGAAGACCTTGGTTGGCCACAGCTGATGCTTTTATTAGTTGTAGGTCCGGTGATATGTATATTTCTGATGGTAGTTCAACAAAGAAATTCACTTTATATCCTCCAGCTAGGACAATTACGGATCTAGATGACACTCAATGGATAGAGGATGAAGAATATTTACAACCACTCTTCACAATTTCAGAAATTAGTGAAGATAATCAAATTTTGAATACTCTAGAAAACTTTGAATCCTCTCCAGAACACAAACATGAATCATTTCAAGAGGGATCCAATATTGATTTTTTGTCATCTAGGCAGATGTCTCTTCATTCTATGTACAAATTTGGCAGCTCTACAAGTGAAATTTTTCCAGGCAAAACCTTGAACATAAACAAAAACCTAGAAAAATCTCAACAAGAAGAGTTAGTCAAAGTATTACAGAGACATTCTTCTGCATATGCATGGGAATACACTGACATGAAAGGGATAAGTCCAAGACTTGTACTCATCACATCTATATAGAGGCAAATTGCAAACCAATCAGACAACCTCAAAGATGGATGAATCCAAATCTTAGGGAAATTGTTAAAGAGGAATTGCAAAAATTGTTAAATGTTAATTTTATCTATCCTATTTCAGATAGTCAGTGGGTTTCTCCTTTGGTAATTGTGCCAAAGAAAAATGGAAAATGGAGGGTATGTGTTGACTACCGAGAACTGAATAAAGCTACTCTTAAAGACCATTTTCCCTTACCTTTCATAGATCAAGTATTAGATACATTAGCTGGCAAAAAGTACTTTTCATTCCTATATGGGTTTAGTGGTTACAATCAAATCCAAGTAGCACTTGAAGACCAAGATAAAACCACATTTACCTGTCCTTGGGGTACCTATGCCTACCGAGTATTGCCATTTGGATTATGCAATGCACCTGCAACATTCCAAAGGGCAGTATTAGGAATTTTTTTTGATCTAATACATGACTGTGTAGAGGTGTACATGGATGATTTCACAGTTTATGGGGACACATTTGAAGAGGCTTTAGAAAACCTGGAAAAAGTCTTAAAAAGATGTCAAGAAGCAAACCTTTCACTTAGTCATGAAAAATGTTTTATGATGTTTACTGAAGGTATTGTTTTAGGGCACCACATTTCAGGGGATGGGATTAGAGTTGATGAGGCAAAAGTTGAAGTCATTTCTAATCTATCCATTCCAAGTTGTCAAAGAGATGTTAGAAGTTTTCTAGGATTTACAGGGTATTATCGGAGATTTATAGAAAACTTTACCAAGATAGCATCTCCACTCTTCAAATTACTCACCAAATATTGTGAATTCAAATGGACTTCTGATTGCCAGTTAGCTTTTGAAACCCTGAAAACCAAAATTTCTGAAGCACCTATATTAAGGGGACCTAACTGGAAGTTACCTTTTCATATCTCGACGGATGCTTCCGATACAGCTCTGGGAGCAGTATTGGGACAGAAAGATTTAATTCCCTATGCCATCTATTATATCAGTAAAAATTTGACTCCTGCAGAGTTAAACTATACTGTAACTGAAAAAGAGTTTTTAGCTGTTGTTCATGCCATTAAAAAATTTAGACACTATATAACCGGCTATGAAACTTTTATTCACACTGATCATTCTGCCATTAGATATTTAATGAATAAATCAATCACTAATGGTAGAGTTATAAGATGGTTGTTATTATTGCAAGAATTCAACATTACTATTCTAGATAGGCCTGGAAAACAAAACATTGTGGCTGACTTCCTGTCTAGAATTCAAAATATCAAAGATGACACTGCGGTTGAAGATCAATTTCCTGATGAATATCTTTTTGCAGTTTCTACTCAAACTCCATGGTTTGCTGATATTGCTAATTATTTAGTTTCAGGAAAATTTCCTTCAATTATGAATGCAAGGGATAAAAGAAAAATCATTAATGATAGTGCAAATTATTCATGGGTTGCTAATGAGTTGTACAAGACAGGTCCAGATTTGATCATTAGAAGGTGTGTTCGTGAAGATGAGATGCTTGAGATTCTCAAGGCATGTCATGATGAACCTTGTGGCGGACACTTTGCAGATAAGAGGACATCCTATAAGATCCTTAATTTAGGATATTATTGGCCATCTTTGTTTAAAGATGCAAGGGAGTATGTCAAAAGGTGTGACAGTTGCCAAAGGGTAGGGAAACCTTCTCCTTCAGGTGAGATGCCATTACAACCTCAGGTACACATTGAACCTTTTGAAAAATGGGCTTTGGATTTTGTAGGACCTATTAGTCCTCCATCGAGACAAAAGAAATATATATTAGATTGCACTGATTATGTTACTAAGTGGGTAGAAGCTAAACCATTACTTGTTGCTAATGAATCATCTGTAGTTACTTTTCTTTTTGAGGATATTTTTACTCGTTTTGGTGTCCCAAGGGAAATTGTTACGGATCAAGGAGCTCAATTTACATCAAGGCTAGTGGAGCAAATGATGGAGAAGTACAAAATCAGACATAGAAAATCTACTCCTTATCATCCACAAGAAAATGGTCAAGTGGAATCTACTAATAAGGTCATTGAAGGAATCTTAACAAAGACTGTTCATTTACATAGAAGAGATTGGGTAGATAGGCTTCCTGAAGCCTTGTGGGCCTATAGAACTACATGGAGAAACACAACAGGCCATACTCCTTATGAAATTTTTTATGGAAAGCAAGTTTTGTTTCCCATAGAGTTCCAGATTCAAACTTTCAAAATGGCAGTTCAGCTAGGACTTGATTTAACGGAGGCACAAAAGCATAGATTGGAGCAAATTAATGAATTGGATGAGATCAGACAAGATACAGTTCAGAAAAAAAGTCTAGTCCAACAGAAAAGGGCTAGATGGCATGAAAAGTACATCAAAGAGAAGAAATTCAAAGAGGGTGACTGGGCTCTCTTGTTTGATTCAAAATTCAAGGATTTTCAAGGTAAATTTTAGACACATTGGCTTGGGCCATATGAAGTTTTTGAAATTTTTGATAATGGGGCAGTAAAAATCGGAACTATAGATGAAGAAGAGGTCACTTTTCTTGTGAATGGTCATAGATTGAAGTTGTATCACAAACCACTCTCAAGAGAAGAATTTGTCAAGAAGTTCCAAGAATGCAGTGATGTGAAGTTAATGAAGAAGAATTTTTCTTCTTCATCAACTTGATTAAATTTTCTGAAGTATTTCTCTTTTGAAAAAATAAAATAAAATAAATAAAAATAAAATAAAAAATAAAAATAAAAAAATAAAGGTATAAACATGAAAACCAATCATTGATTGGCATGTTTATACAGAAAAGATAGGGTGAAAATCAGAGTCTCTCTGACACTCTAACTTTTCCCATTTTTGTTTTTACAAGCAGCTGTCACAAAATCATAAGTTCAGATCCATGGTGCATATGATCCATCTCATTTCATTTCACTCCATTCACTCATCCATCCATACTCCATTTCATTCATTCATACTCTACTTCATTCCATATTTCATTCATCCCATTCCATACTCCATCCATCTCATTTTCATGTCAAAATTTAAAGTTTGATGTCTTGCTGTAAATGAATAAAACATGTCATGGGTTGCAGGGCAGTTCTTATGTTCTTCCACTCCATTTCATAAACTGAATCCATTTCATCTCATCATCCACTTCATACATATCATAACACATCATCCATATTCATTCATATCATATAACATTTCACCTATATTCCAAAAACACTCCATTCCATGATTAAAATACTCTACAGGTACATTCTGCAGCTCAACAGACATTCTGCAGCTGATCAGCCTTTCTGCAGCCAGACAGTCATTCTGCAGCTACAAATCCTGAAGGCACCAACCAGCAGACATTAGAATTGCAACAAAATGATCCATAATATCCATGAATAAGAAACATCAAGAAGAATTATGAAGACTCTTCCAAAGGTGAACAAAGAAGACAAAGACTACAAAAATCAAATGAAAAGCAGAGGTAACAAGTTTAGATTATAATGGAATTTCATAAAGTTTAGCATAGTTTTAGTTATGAATTGTTTGAAAAGGTTGTTTTAATTATTTTTATTGATCATGACCAATAAACCCTCCACAAACTTTGGATTAAAATCTCTCATTTCAAATTCCATGCCCGACATCATTTAAGCGGTTCAAATGGCCGAAGTGTTTGAATTCTTCACGTAACCCAACCAAATCATTCAATGATGATTCTCTTTTCCGTTGTAAAAATCTCCGTCGTCTTTTCAATCATTAATTCGTTTCCTCCACCTCACTCCATTACTTCATTCCGTAACTACTTCCATCACTCCATTCTGTAGCCGGCACTTCATTCCGCAAACAGAGATATTCTTATCACCGTGAGCAGAGCAAAAGGGTATATCAGTTTGAATATCAAAGCACTATCACCGTGGGCAGAGATTAAGCATTATCACTGTAAACACAGAGGTATAGCAGTGAAGAATTTGAAGTCATTTGTCACCGGGAGACAGAGATATAACAGTGTGGGAATTTGAAGCTATTTGCCATCGAGAGATAGAGGTATAGCAGTGTGGGAATTTGAAGCCATTTTTTTATTGTCAACTAGAGGCATATCAGTTCGAAGTTTGAAGCTGTTTTCATTATCAACCAGAGGCATATCAGCTCGAAGTTTGAAGCTGTTGTCACTGTCAATCAGAGGTATGTCATTCCGAAGTTTGAAGCCATTGTCATTAAGAACTTGAAGCCATTTCAATTTGAAGGTGAAAGTTATTGTTTCTGTGGGTAGAAGAGTGTTAATCTGAACATTGAAGAAGCAATTATGGGTTTCATTGTAAGAACTGAACCAGTGGGTTCAAAATACTTAGAAGGCTACCCTCAATGTAAAGAAATGTTGCAACAGATAGGATGGCTACAATTTTTGGAGAAATTTAATGGCTTCCACAAAGAAGTCACTAAAACATTTACAAGATCATTTCAAGGAGCTGAAGTTGAAGTGGGAGATGTCAAATTCACTGTCACTGAAGTTTTCATTGCAGAAGCTACAGGGTTGCTTAGAAATGGAGAGAGATGGTTCAAAAATAGAGAATTCCACAATGAATCCTGGAAGAAAATTCTAAAATCACCAGGTATGGATGTCACTGTATTTAAGAAAGGAATTCCAAGTTCTGCATTGAAAAATAAATGGAGAAACATACTACTTCTTCTACAAAAATTTATTACATGTGAGGGTAGATATAGCACATTTTATGTCTACCACATTAGACTGATAATGCATTTTCTGGGGGAAGACTTAAACCTACCTTATTTCTTGCTTCAAAGTTTGAAAAAGATGGCTTCCTATGTTCAAAGAAGGGTTCAATTTTTAGAGACAACTCTATATCATCATGGTTTGGTTAAAATTTTGATTGAACATCATTTAGTCAAAACAAATGATACATGGGACAATTTCTTGATAAGAAATCATTTTGAAGAGCCAAAAGAACCCTCACCTGAACCACAACCTACAAGGAGAAGTAGAAAATGGAGAGCCTCAAAAGTTTAAATTGACAAAAGAGTCCAAGAAAGTAGTGAGGAAATCATCTCAGAGAAGTTGACTCAAATCAAGAGACAACTTAAGAAAGAAAAGGTAATCAGGAAATCTGCCATGGAGAAAGGAGAGGGATCTTCTCAGCCTAGAAGAAGGCACAGACTAAAGGGGAAACTAAGGAAAATTCAAATCAAACAAACAGGGGTGATTAATATAGAAGATGAGGAAACATCCATTGAAGAAGATGTTGAAGAGGATTTTAATGAAGGAACCCCTGAAATTGACCCTGCTCAGCAAGAAGTTTATGATTATGTTGAAACTTTGGAAAGGAAAGCTTCAGAGAGCAGAGAGAGAACCCCTAGTCCTCCACTGTCTGAAATAGATGTACTAAGAAGGGATAGGTATGAGTTGGAAATACTTAATAGATACATCAAAAATGAGAATGAAATTCTCAAGGATCAAGTCAAGCTCAAAACTGATATGAACTCAACCTTATCCCTACATATAGACAAAGTGGAAAAGACCAATGAAAAGTTGAAGAAGAGGAATAAAAAGCTAATCAGGGCACTTACCAACTTAAGGTTCAAACTTGTTATCAGAAAACCCAGAAGATATTTAGCTTCCAGACAAAGGAGAAGGAGAGGATTAGATGTTCTTGCAGAAGCCTCTGAGTTCATAGGATAATTTGCATGAGGACATGCAAGGAGACAGCAGTGGGGGTATGTTGAACCTCAAAATTGTGCTTTCTTTCATCTTACTTTACCTCATTTTCCTTTGTCCATTGCTATCCTAGACCCAATTGATCAATGAATTTAGTTAAAATTACTTTTAGAATGATTAACATGACTGACTTGCTAAAGTTTTGTGATTTTTTCCATTGTAATGCATTTTGACCGGAACTAGCTGCAGAATGCAGACATTCCGTAGCTAACCGGCGATTCTGCAGCTGTCTTCATGTTTGGGTATGTTCCAGGTGGCCTCTCAAGAAAAACCGCATATGGGCATATTCCACGTCATGTCTACATGGTTCATTGCTCACCATGAAGGAAGAAACGAATTCTGTGTATGGTTTTGGTACGTGGGAACACATTTAAGAAGACAGACTTCTAATAGGACTGTCTTAGTCCAGATGTCCATTTTCTTGTTACGCAGCCACTTCAAGAGTCCTAATGTGATTCCGATAAGGAAAGACAATGCTCCTAAAATTGTTGCAAGTCTTGTTATGTGCATTTGTTATATAAACACTTGGGAAACCGAGAGCTAGGCTAGATTTTTGTTCTAGATTTTGCTTGGATTTTGTGCTACATTTCTGAAAACGCAGAGTGCTTTGTTCAAGTTATTTCACTTTTAATAAAGCAGACAGTGTTGTTTTGAAAGCGTTGATTTGATTTGGAGTTAGATTCCGTCAGGTGGTAGAGGGCCCCTGCCTCTTGCACGGATTTATTTGCGTAATTTAGATAAGTATTCTAGCTGCCTTTACGTTTTTGAAGTTGAATTCGTAGTTTCTTTCATTAGCTACTGTAGTTATACTCATTCTAAAAACTCTTCCAAAAGAAGAAGCTCTTCCAAAAGATTATAATGATGAATGGGAAATGGCTATAGTATTGTAGGATTTAATTGTAATCTCTTTTATTCACCATCACAATTATACTTATGCTAAGCACTCTTCCAAAAGAAGAAACTCTTCCAAAAAATCCTTATACTGTCTTAAGCATGATTGTGATCTTGAACGTTTTAGTTGTGTGTTTTCACTAAGTACCATAGTTGTTCTTGCTCTTAAACGCTTGTCCAAAATATCATAATGATGAGTGGGAGATGGCTATGATATCTTAGTTTTTCATTGCTTTCAGTCTTTACATTTCCATTTGCACTCAATTACACAGTCAGGATTGTTCTAAGAAACTCTTCCAAAATACCAATCATGATGGACAAACAGACTGTATAATTTCATAGAATAATGCATGATAGCTTAGTTAGGATGCTCCGGAGTTTAATTGCACTTAAATCATGCTCAGTTGTTCTGTTTTAAGTTTGATAATGACTTGTAGCTCAGCACTGTTTTAGATTAGTGACATTTTAAGTTCAGTTTTAGCTTAACTCATTACATTTGCACTCCATATTCAGTTGTCATTCACTGCATACTAGATTACTTCAGTTGTTAAACTTAACAAAACAGCCTTCATTATTTACAAACCTCTCCTTGTTCTAAAATCTATAATTACTTCATAACCACATGAACAGAAGACAATATCATTTTAAGGCCTGAAGTACTTCTGCAACTTATTTATCATCTCACAAATAAACATTTCCTCAGAAGACTATTTCAAAAATCCATAACCTTTGAGTGAAGTGTAGTGTCATTAAACTAAGTTGCAAAATAGAGTTAGGAACTAGTCTTAGAGTAGAAGATCTTATGATGGTATCAATGTTTTACTCCAAACAAACTTCAACAAATCTCTAATCAAGGACAAAATGTTGCATCATTATAAGTTAGTTGTTTAAGCTATTTAGTTAGGAAGATTTGCATACTTAGTTGACCATGTCTCAAGCTCTCTCTCAAATGCCTTTGATGAAAGAATTTGACAAGTTTAGTTTGTGTTTTGAATCATTTGCTTAAAATTCATTATCAAGCTTTGCTTTTGCTTAGTCATAGTTTAGATTTGATTCTGCTTCAGTGTTTGCAATTTCATTTGTCATTTGTCATCAACCAATTAGGCTTCACTCTGTTTTTAATCACCAGCTCCTTTCCATTAGCTTTCTAGTCATCTTTCTTGTGAACATAAAACAGTAATTTTTTGTATTATACTGTATATATATTTTGTTGATTTGCATTGACCGTCTTAGTTTTTTTTTAGAGTTTTCTTAACATTAGTAATCTGCTTTACATTTCAATGCAGATATCTGAATCTTTGGAAGCATTTGTTGGATATGTTGATGGTGCTAGTCATAGTTAATAGAATATATCCTTTGCAGTGTGGGCCATTTTCGCTCTGAACGATAAGGTAGTGAGTTTTCAAGGGATTTGTATCGGTAGATCAACAAACAATATCGTTGAGTATAATGCGTTGATCGAACTTGTCTCTGATGCCATTTCATTTTCTATTAACCGCATCATTATAAGGTTAGACTCATGACTTGTGGTATTACAACTTACTAGTGTTTATGCTATTAGAGATCCAGCACTGCATCATTTTTTCCTAAGAGTTTGACTTTTGGAAAGACACTTTGATTTTGTTCAATATCAACACGTTTATAGAAACTTGAACACATTGACTGATTCTTTAGTTAATCATGTTATAGAGAGACATTTGCAACATATGTAAATATACATTCACATAATTGAATAGGATTGCGTAATAAACATAGGAAAACACTAAAATAAAATAGATAGATAGTTATAGGTTTTTACAAAAAATTGTTGCCAAGACACATTGGTCATCTAACCTCAAAATATATGAAACATTTCAAAATTAAACTAGTGATGCTAATGGTAACATGCTATAGATCTAGCTATCCTACGCAGTAACCGCATCCAACGGTTATGAACACCTATAGCGTGGCACTGCAATCGCATGGGTAACTCTTCAATCTGGAAATATGGAATCTCTAAGGTCAACCCCTCTATGCGCTACCGAAGCTCAAATAGAGTCTTAGCCATGTCTAAATCCTGGAGGGATGCTCTCCTGACAGCCCTCTCTGCTGGTTCATCCACTCCATGCTCTAGTTCCTCCACCTGTTGAACTTGACCAACATCTGCATTGCATTAAAACTTTAGTTTAGCCTTGGGAAAACATAAGAAATACAAAAACATTGTATAAACCTTAGAAAAATAAAAAAATCACAGTCAAAACATTCTTACCTATTGCACCCCACTCAGCGCCTTCTAGTAAAGCTAAGTCTGGATCTCCTCGGAAATTGATGCTTGCATATGCATACTCATTGATGGCAATAACTTGTCGCCTGAACCAGGTGAAGAATCTAGTCAAGAACATGATGAGTGATTGGCCTGCATGCCTAGCCATTAGTTCTACCCATCTTTACATGCTTGTATATCCGACGTTAGACACACCCAATGTCACATGTTGAGGTTGCATCAGTGGAATCCGCTTTAAAGAGAATGAAATGAGAATCGAACCATAACTAAATTTTTTCTTCCTTCCTCCCTTTGCCTTATTCAGTTTTTGTTTTATTTGAGAAAGTACAGCTTTAGACTAGTTGAAAAATGTTGGCTCCATGCGCTCTAGTGCATACTGCATATATGATCTATTTGCTACATGCAGTGTAACAGTGTTGGCAATATTTGCGATCATGAAAAGAATGATTCTCAAAGGAAAATTGTGAATGTCATGAATATTTATTTCCCCATCCTTGCTTGGCTCTGACCCTGAATAGAAATACTACAAAACATAGTCTCTCGCTGTCTCTCCTCCGAGAGCAGACCCTGAGAGGGAAATAGGCAAGCCTCTCCTCAAAAATCCTGTTAGAAAATATACGTCCTCCATTGTAATAGGAACCAATTTTTTCCTAATGTGAAATGCTTCAATAGTTGGATCCCATGCACGAACTAATAACTCCAAGAGTTCTATTTCTTTCCTCATCCCTGATAAGTGGAAGTACTTTAATAACTCACAATCTATCAGGGCTCTTACTGTACTTTGATTATTTAGGGAAATCATATTTTTTTCTTCATTCTCTCTTTCTCTCCAAGTAATCATCATTTTAGTCTGATGAATCCATGAAACATAACCATAAGACTCATTAGATTTCGTTTCATGCAAAAAATTAGGCACATTTTGGGTACAATTCAAGAATCAAGAATGTGAATTGCACCCAACACAGTATTGAACAAGGGAGAGTGCATTACATATGCACCTAGGCTTCAATTTAGGTGCTCCACAATGCAGTTTTCAATGCTCAAGGGTGCGTTGCCATCTTTTGAAAAATAATTTACCCTAAGGGGCCCAAAACCCTAAAAATTTGTTGTGAAATGAAATGAATTGACTACTGAAAGAAAGAGAGGGTTTATGGCACCAACTTGGATCCAAGAGTGATGAAAATTGTCCATAGAAGCAATTGCAATCGAGGGCTGAAGTTCGGGGGCAAAAACAGGTTCAAAGCTCCAAAATGAAAATGGTAACTTTCGAATGGAAAAAATGAATAGTAAAAATATTTTAATTAGTCATTTTATTATTTTCAAATCATATTTATTGTTGTGATTATGTTTTTATTCTATTTTTATCATGAAACAGGTATTTTTAATCCATTTTATGTTGTTCTGAACAGGTTCACAACTGATGAGCAGATTATTCATGCACATTTATTTCGAGAATGAATTGACCACAAAGCATACTTTTACCCTTATTTTTTAATCTTTGATAAAAATGAAAAAGGACTTGAAGCACACTTTTGTCTCTTTTTCAAGCTTCGATAACAATGAAAAAGGAACCCATGGAGTCTTCTTTTATCTCTTTTTAGACTCCGATAATGTGAAAATATTTTTGAGCACTTGTCTTTTCGAGCTCGTAAAAGTAAAAGAATTGGTATCTACTTAGTATAAGTTTAACCCTTTTTTGGATTGAGATAGATTATTTACGAAAAATGAATGCCTTAGTCGAACATGGCTAGGATGTTCTCTAAGATATTATTTTACACTTTTTTGGATCTGAGCGACAATTTTACGAAAAATTACTTATGGAGTTTTCATTCGTCCTCCTTTTCAAACTATCTAAATATGAAAAAGGTCCGCGTTGTCACTGTTGTTAGTATCGTTAAAAAATAAAATAGCGACGGGATTTTCGATCATGGAAAGAATCGAGTTTCATTCATCGCTATACTCATTAAATTATTAAATAGTGATTCACTATTCACTAGAAGGGTTGGATTATAGATCAATCATATGTTACCCTACTCAAGCTTGTTAAAAATTAAAGAGGCACTGGTCGACAAATGACTGGGGAAAATTTGGAAAAGTGAACAAAACGTTTTACGGTAGTAGGTCACTCTTGAACATGACACTTCACTCCATCATCATGATTGTTTGGGTTGGGTAATCTTCTTGATAGTTAATTCATACCTATGGTTCATCATACCTTCACTTCGGTTTTGGGTCAATGCTTCCAACTCATCTCAGTGTTGTCGATATCTTCAAGAGAAGTCATCCAATGAATACTCATCCTTCTAAAATACTCCTAAACCTTCATTCTCATGACAATAATCCCTGAAAATTACTATATCAAGTCATATTTTGTCTCCAAAATTAGTAAATCCCTTTTCACAATAAAGTGACTTCCTGTCAACACCAAATCATCATGCAGGAAGTTTACTTAGAAACATCATCTTCCAGTACCATGAGGCTTGTTACAACATCGAGAAGATCCTCGCTTCCGAACTTTTGACCAAGATATTTTGTCTAGCATTCGACATCAAATCATCTATTCATGCTTTATGAAATGTACTGCAATACCTTGAGGGCCATTGACATCAATGGTGTTTCTCTCGCATTTGTTAACAACTCACATCATTGGCTGGTAATCAAACAATGTCTTACCATGTTCGACTACAAATCATATATTCACACGGCCAGACTTGTACCCGAACAATCAAGTGAATGAGATAAGAAGACCTTGGTTCTATTTTCAGCCATCTGGGCTATGATTTCAGGATTTTTGCACACAACATATGTAGGGTGACCTTACATATAGATCGTCATCCGAACATGGGCTTATATCTGTAGGCATGTCTGTATTTGGTAACATTCCAATGTAGGCGAAGTTTTGCACTATGTACATGTTATTAGATTATGTGTTGAGCATGGTAATGCCTTCCCTCAACAATTCATGATCAAGAGGATATATCATGATGTAATTTATTATAATATTGATGCAAGTCGCCACTCCACTTCAGTCCAACCCATCATAGTGTAAAGCACCTCATTCCAAAAATAATGTTATCATTATTCTAACTTCATTCTTTAGGGGGAAATATTTTATAGGTCAATTTTGGCACCATTCCCAATGACCTGGTTAAAATAAACATCATCCCCAAAACAAATGAAGTAGGGTCTACCATCCCCTATCATTTCAATTTCTACATGCCCTAAGACAAAGAACAAGAACAAATCATCCATGACTTCCATTGCAAGGTTTCCAAGATTTGAATTACATTTTATATCACTTATGAGCTCACCAACACATCCTCTCAAAGGACTAAATGATTTGCATATGCAGTTACCTCCATTCAAGGGTGCTCTGCAAAGCACTTCCCAGCATTCAAGGGTCTGTTGGTCAATTGGGAGCGAAATTCTCATTGTTCCGGAATCTGCACATGGCCAGTGCCTTCTAGAAGAGTCCATATGTGTCAAACATTGAATCCATGTGTCCATATAACACCTCTGAGCATGGGAACATGTATTTCCTATTATTAGAAAGTCAGTGACTGAGAAACTACCCTCAGTTGTTCTATAAATTGAGCACAGATCCTAGTGCTTGGGAAGGAAGAAATTTGGTAAAGAAATGTTCTTGAATTCTCAATTGAGTATTTGATTTGAGTGATATGCTACTAGATAGATGTTCATTGGGATGAGGTTGGGATGATGCTGGAGTTGTTAAAATCAAATAAATCACTAGTTATAACCTCCCCCTTCTATCCATTAATAAATATTGTTGCCGATTTTCCCACATATGTATTTGTATATGCTTCTATCTTTCATATCATCGATTTTTAGGTGATATATGTGTTTCATGTTTCATTGATTTAATTGATTAAGGTAAATAGCCATCTGTATATTGAAATATATATATTTTTTAGTGTTTATACTTCCAGGAACTAGTGTAGAGTTAAAGTTGGTTTGGAAGCTACAAGAAGAGTGACAAAAGGAGAATAGGAAGCGCTTGGACTTCAAGTAAGTTTCCCCATCTTTTTGTGTGTCTATTTACTCTTAGGAAATGTGTCTGTAAATTCTTTGATATGTTGTTCTAAATGCATAACACCACATTTAGGGAATGTGCTTTATCTGTAATTCATAATTTCGCATAACACCATTTATTGGATAGAGGGGTCCTGACCTAGGTTCAGAGTTAGTGCACAACTAAAAAAACCCTCTTACTACTGTCCCTTTTGGAAAAAAACTACTTACGCACGACAAAGTCTCACCCTAAGCTGTATGGGGGGTGGGGTGATGGAACCAATTTCCACACCTAGAGAGAGAATTAAATGAAAGGGGTAGCCTCAGATCTATTTAATGAACGTATTGTCTTATGCACCAGAAACCCTAGGTGAAGTATCATGGGTTAAACCTATGTGCGTGCATATAAACTTGATCTGCAATCCCTTTAACTGTTCTAATCATGGATTATTTAGTCCTTACAGTACTAGATCGATGCATTTATCATTAAAATCAATAGTAGGAAAAACTAAGCAACCCGATCCGATCGAAGATAATATAAATCATATGCACTAAATAGAAATCATACATAAACAGATCATAACAAATCACAGATGGATTTGGTACATAGATCTATCAAAATTTTTCTTTAATCATCAAAATTTTGCAAAAACCCTTACAATCCTTCAAATATACCCACGCACACACCAAGCAGGGTCTGCACACAGCCGAACTAAGGTCTCCACGCACAGATCCATCAAGAGCCTTTTATACACAAACGATTACATAGATTCGCTCCAGATCAACATAAATTCATTATATCCATTAAAAACTTACTAAAAACTGCCCTATCCAACTTGATCTAGAATTTTATTTATACCTGAGCCTATGGTCATAATAAGGTCTTCAAATCATGGTTTGAGACACCTAAATTTACCCTTTGACCCAATTACAACTCATGAAGGGACTTTGACACGCCCCAAAGCCACTTGACTGTGCATTTCTTATCACACAAGACTCAAAACTACAAAAATACTATTATCTACTCCCAAAAATGCGATCCTAAGGGACCCTACTCCAACACATGTCTTGTGGACTAGTAGATTTGTCGAACTTAACCTTCTTCCACGCGCCACCCTTCTATGGCTGCATTCTATTTGTAATAAATGGAGAAGAGGGGCCAAATAGATCTATTCCTATATCACTGCCAATATCATCCCCTTCATTTTCTGGGAGCTCTAATTTAGTATCATTCTTCCCTATTGGCGTAGTGGGCTTTGTCCCACTTGTTTTTGTCATCTTTGTGCCTTCCTGCAGTGAATTTAACCAATCATGTGACCATTGGATGATGATGGCCTCTACATCTTCCTCTTTGACCATGTACGGGAGCTCATACCAGACGCACAATAGGTCCTTCCTTGCCTGTATGTGGATGTGGTGGAATTCTTCTTTGAACTCCATAATTTTGTGATATTGGTCCACAATGCCTGGTGACAGCCATGGATTTTGGCTGATCACTATCCTTAATCTAATATATACTCTGACCCAGAAATTTTTTTTAGATACAACCCCTTTCGGTTTGTCAAATTACATAGCGAAGCATATCGGGTAGCTTCACAGAGATGAGGGTTTGCAATATTTAACTACAACCCGTCAGGTTCCCTCCATTCCATCAATGCAATCAAAAGAAGGAGCAACACGTAGTGGAACTACTTGCCTTCTTCTTGTGCAACCCTGAAATATTCGAGGAACTCTTGACATAAATAGCCTGCGAAATTGTATACCATTTCCTTAGCACACTTTGTAGCTAAGGCAGTTAAAAAAGAGAGCACCTCCTTGGCACGACTCTTCCTCATGATTTTTCCTGCCAAGATGTCTATGGTGAAGCACATAGTTTTGTTAGAGATAGAACTAATGAAGTACCCTCGAGATCCCTTCATAAGCCCATATTTTTTCTTAATTTTTTCTATAAGCTACTTGTCTTGGATTTTTCCCACCAAATCCTCCACGTGGTTCAATACTTAACAGTGAAGGGTTGTAATTCTCCTGATCAAAATCTTCGTAATGGGGATCTTCTTCCCCAACCATAGACAACTGTTGTGCACAAAGGACAGTTGCTGGCATAGACAAATAATATTAATGGTACTTCTCCCGAAGTTCGATATCTATAGCAAGTTGAGTATCCCTACCTACTGGATACCCTTTACCCATTTCATCAGCTCTAAACATCTGATCCTGCCTAGAAATGATTGTTGGTGAAAATAAAATTTGGGTTAAAAATGATGGTACTAGCTTCTATCATTGAAATCCCAATTCTCCATTCGTAATTGGGGTACCTTAGCTATTATATCACCTTTAACTACCACTTTTTTAGGAATCAGCGGAGTGAACACCTTATACTTCATTACATTGGGGTCCTTCACTGGGTTCTTAACCTATAGCTTCTTGGGAAGAATATAAGGAGGTAGCCTAGAGAGAGGCTCCACCTCCTCAGCTTCAATTTCTTCTGGTACCTCCTCTAGCTCCTCATCCTCTTCTGAATCAACATACACAACCATTTCTTTTCTTCGTTCCTAAGTTTCCCTAGCTTGCTATTCCTTGGAGGGTTTCTTCTGGTGCAAGGACCACACTACTAGTTTCTTAGGCTTCACAGATGGATTTGTGCCTATGGTCTGCTATCTGGGTGACCTCGGCCCTGTGATAGTCACTAGTGGTGTAGCCATAATGATGGACCCTAAGCCTCTCTAGAGAAATTGTCACTCGATTTCTTCTAAAATATTCTCGAACATGTAGCAGCTAGCCCAAATTTCTTGCAAACAACAATTCTATTTTATAATACTTAGCGTGCAAAGTGGTCGAATCAGGAGTGAGATACTCGATATATAGAAAATTTCAAATTATAACCTCATCATCACCCTTAGATGCTCTTCATAAATGATGATTTGGTAGTGGATTTGGTGATATATCCCCATTAATTGCATTTTTCCCTCTCCCTCTAATGGCCAGGTCATTTTCCAATCAGTTCCAATTGTTCCAACAATCATATTTTGGATGAATTTCACGAGATTCATCCCTTTAGCTAAGTCATGCTTTCCTTGGTGTAGTAACCTCTGACTATGCCTAGATTTTGTCTGTTGCACAGAACCCCTACTACGTTGGAGCCATCCCCCAACACAAGCGGTCTACATCTGGTCTTCATAATATTCGTATATCTCCTCCCCCAGCATAGTGTTGTGAACCATGTCCCTCCCAAAAAAGTGTTGGTTAACTTTGCGAGGCTTTTTCCACTACGCATCTTGATATGGCTATATTAGGGTCTTTGGTTCCTGAATAATGCGGAATAATCCTATTTTTACTTGTTGAAAATCCTTAGTAATGCATTCCCAACCATCATAGAAGTTATATGTCAACAAGAACCCTTCGATCATATCATCCCAATTTTTCATTCCATGGTGCAGTTTTGTCTCAAGATACCATTGTTAAGGTATCGTATCTAAAGAATGAAAGAACATGTGCACCCATTCTAGCTGAGGTTTTGCTCTGCACGTTATGGTCTAGCGAGCTAAGTTCTCATGTAGATCCTTCTAGCCATCATACTTCTCAGCAATTCTTGTGTCAACCTGACCAAACCTCAACCTTATTAGTTTGAGAAATTCTAGCCAACCTCCTAGAATTTCTCTGTGCGCACCACAAAATCAAGCTGGAGTGGACCTTAATGAGAAATCCATAGCCTCATACCTTTGTTCCTCCAACACTTTCCACTCAAATTATTCCATAAATAAGATAACATTCCCCATTCCATCATAAAAGGGTAAGTCACACACTTCTTACTTGACACATCTTAGAAGTTTTGTAACCCTGCTACAACGCTTCATGGTTACTTCATGCAATCTATTATGCAAGTTCTCAAACTCTTCATCGGAATCAGACATGTACAAATTATCACACTCCCAACATATTCTTCCATCTGTAGTAGGGTTAATCCAATCTTCATCTTACACAGTTACCTGATAAATTTGAACAATCACAACATTTACATACGCATGTTGGACAAAATTTGTATAGTACACACCTTCAGAGAGATCCAATGGCACAAAAAAATAGGTACCATCCTTCTCAAGCACCATTTTCCTATTCTTAGGGTTTATTATAGCATCCATATCATACACCCAATTAAATCCTAACAACGCAAGGTAAGGATTACTATATCAACAATCTTGATGACCTCAACATCCACCAACACACTTTTAACATCAATATCTATGTTTACTCCCTATAATCACCCCATAGGAATGATATTTAACTTATTCTCCATCCTCGGCTAAATAGGTGACCATTGCAACTTAGGCTTTCCCATCCACTCCCATGTATGTTTTGTCAGAACATTAGCATATGGTCCTAGATCCAGAATGACTTGATCCATCTTATAGTCTCTGATCTGCACAATTAATCACATCTCTCAGCCAATTATCCTATTATTATTTTACACTTTATTGATTATGAGTTGCTCCAGCTGCATATTTTCCTTTCCAATTCAGTTATCAATCAGCTCATGTAATCCTTCTACAACCCTCTGGTCCCTTAATAGCTTCATGCATGTCCATAGGAAATATGTTAGGATCGATGAGTTGTCTTCCTTCACTTCAACATTCTCATCCAGCTTCTTTTCCACTGGGAACAACTGTCTTTGTGCAGTTGATGTCGCAACCTTATGAGTCATAAACAATTTATTCGCATCCATGAATGTCTCCTTTTCACGCTATACATCAAACCCAACAATCATATCTTCAGCCTTCCTTACCCATGTCTTCGGCACAGACCTCTGTGAATCTGCGTAATTTCCTCTAGTATTCATACCACTATGCCTGAATATGTTCACTCTTGAATCTCCTTGGTGCAGTTTAGCCTTCATCATCTAGATATTCTGTGTTAGCTACTGATTGTGCTTCTCCTGCATTTTAGCTAACAAAATAGGACAATATTCTATTTAATGAACAAATTCCCGAAAATACTTAGAGGACACAACAATATCATTCTAGAAATCTTCAGAAACGTGTCCAGGATATCCATTAGAGTAATTTTTAGGTCTAAAATGGGCCTCCTAAGGAAATTATAAAATAATAGGGGAAATAATAAAATAAGATTTGATTACATCATCAAATGTTAGAGGGAAAAAAGAAAAAACATCTTTTTCAACTCGTATTTTCAACTTATCTCAAAATTTTTACTCAAATTTTGAGCGGGAGTACTCGTTGGATGAAAAATTCAATTATTCATCCAAGGAATACCCATGTTCCATACTTTTGATGGATCCTTCTACATGAAAAATGAGAAATACATGAAAAACGTGATTGCAATCATGTTTTTTCAAGCATTTCTCATTTTTTTTGTAGAAAATTCCATCAAAAGTATGCAACATGGGTACTCCTTGGATGAGAAATTAAATTTTTCATCCAACAAGTACCCTCGCTCGAAATTTGAGTAAACACTTTTGGAGATAAGTTGAAAATACGAGTTGAAAAAGTAGTTTTGTTATTTTATTATTTTTTAATCTTTTTACCCTTTTACTTAAAAAATGGTGAATCATCCCCCATGGTTGACATCATCATATTGAATCCTATTGGTTCTTATAAATTTTATTTTGGTTGTACATTTTTCTTAGGAGGACTATTTTAGACTTCAAAATTCCCCTAATGCAAGCTTGTAAAAAATGATTTTTCCTCTCCCTCAACCAGCAATTCCTCCTCAGTCGCACCCTTGACCTTGAAAACCTCCTCACGCAGTTGGTGAACCCATAGCTTCACGATCTTGGTACTTGCATTCGATATGTGCCTGAACTATTCTGCAACGTTAGATCATAGCTCCTACAATGTTGTTCATCGTGCCCTACTAAACTACATAAGTTGCAGAATAATTTCTTTGATGATCTGACCAAGTTTTCTAACAAGTGACAAAAATATGTGGAATTTTGGCCTACAACTTCATAGATACTAAATTTAATATTCCAAAATGGGAAAGACATGAATATAGAACATATGCAGCATTCCAAAAAAATCAAAACAACAACATAGCGCTAAAATCTGGAAAATGCCGGAAATATACTGCAACTGGAAATTACATTAACACATCATAATATATAAGTAGAAAAAAATGAAGCCATATCATTATATATAGTATCAAATGAAATTACACAGTGCTCCAAAAGGAATGCACTCAAGCCACAAGATGGCTAAAATACACTAAAGAAACCAAGCATTGGAAATGTTGTGCTGCTACTGCTACTGTTGCTGGAAAATGTTGCTACTGAGGCGAGGAACCATGTGCAGAGGGCTGTTAGAGTGCTCAGAATGATCCGCAATTTTAACCACAAATTCTACTTAAACACCCCAAAAAAACCTAGAAATGGTTTGGCCAGATTTTAAGCTTTGATTTTCGGCCTTTTTTTAGTTTCCCACTGCATTTTTGATGCCTGAATTACGCACTCCCTGGGAATTACTACTGATATGGGGCTGCAGGAATGATCTATAAAGTGCAACAATACCCAATCAACTCAATAGGTGAAGGGTTGGTCCCCTCACTGTAAAATAAGCTCAAAAATTGGAGAACTCTCTCCTCCACTGCTGCACCCCTGCAACACAACACAAATTTGATCAAACACTGCATTGTAGCTAAAGAATGAAGCTTGGAAAGAATGAAAAATCTATGTAAATGGTAGTATAATACTCTTCCAAGAGGCTAACTCAAGGGAAGAGGTGGGATTCCTGCTCGGGAACACCATGTGCTAAACAACACTGCAAGCTCAACTGAACAGCTGAAGGATACAAGAAGTCATACAAACCACAAAATCAATAATCAATAACATAACTCACTATGGATGCCTTGCTCTCCTTATAAACAATGTGAGCCTTCTCACCTTGGGTCCCACTCATTAGGGTTTCCACCATCATGGAGTCTTCCTCCCCTTCACACTGTGTTGTCTCTTAATGATGATCCACTCCCTCCATACCAGTGTTGTTGACTTGGTCAAACTTGACCTTGTCCACATGTATTAGCTCCTGTTCACACATGAGGGTGCTTAATCCAGCTATGAATATGATCCATTTTTACATTAAGAGGGATTTTATGCCTACTAAAGATATTTATGGGCCTCCCTACCCATTTATTCAACTAACTAAATGATAAGAGAAAAATTAATATTCTAATTAGCTGCATGCTAATTTAGGAATATTACATTCCTCCCCTCCCAAATGTTGCTTGTCCTCAAGAAACTGTAAGGATAGAACTAAAGAGCCTCCTCTCCTCCTCCTATAACATCCTCATATGATAAAATCCTCTAAGGAACAAGATTTTGTCTCATCAATAAATCTCTAAGTTTCCCCTCCCAAGTATGCAAGTTAGCTTTTGGTAACCATCCCAAATAGCTATCATCATGAAGAAGTAAAATACCCATGGAGGCAACAATGTGTTGTCTAGAGGCCTTATTGAGGCATCGAATCTGAAATATATTGGGAACTATCATTCCCATGTGAATCTGCCATCCCCAAGCTATCATCCATACAAAATGAGCCTACCATGCATTTTGAGTAGGCTGAAAGTGAGGTCCATAGATGAGCCCTCCCATAAGAATCTCCTCATAAAGGTTTGCAAAATGAAGGGATGCATACTCCCCCTGGAACACTCTAGCAATAAATCCATACTCCCAAGTGACAACGCCATTGGCCTTAGTGATAAGGCTCTTGCCACTTTATGAATCCGTTATTTGACATGCCATATGCCAAATTCATCCACCATCATGCTGTTATGTGTGGGAGTCTCCTTCTTATGTGGAAGTACCTCCTGATCCTTCAATACTGAAGGGTAGCCTCCTTGCACTTTGATTGTGCCATTCCTTCCTCTTGAAACATACTGCAAATTATGGGAGAAATACAACCCATACTCTCCCAAGTGTAGCCAAAGAAACAATAGCTCTTGCTACCTCCCCACACCTCCATCATACAAATCATGAGATGAAAAAATGATTATTGATATGAAGAATTCCATATGAACATAATGCACCCAAAATCCATGCTTCGATATGATGCAAGTTCCATGCCACATCCCATCCAGTAACATACTCTTTGAAATGGAATGTGTCATACGATGACCAAAATCTTTTCAGAGTAGCCAATGCAGCCATGTATCCTATTGCCCTGTGTCATAGATATGTAGGTGACTCACCATCATATTGCTCACCATCCACACCCATTCATCCAAATGTGGGTGTCTCCTATCATGCTCCATCTTGGTATTCCTCCAATGGAGAATACCATCCTCCCATATCAGATTTCTACCTTTGCATCTCATGGGATTTCGAAATACAATCTCTTGGAGATCCCCAAGTGAAGACCACTCATCAATGACCATGTTGAATCCATAGGAATCCAATTATGATGAAGGAAAAGGCTTCCAATTGAGATGTGAAATGCTCATCAAGAAAGATCCATCACAACAATGAAAGATAATATGCCTCTCATCAATCATCTTCCCATCCAATATCACACAAGTAAAATGGTCATCAGAATGCTCCAATAATAGTTGGGCCCCAAACTCATCATTATTTCTCAATGACAATGTTGTTGATCTCCATAATGGTGTATTTTTTGTCTCCTACTCATACTTAATGCTGAACATATAGTTCTGCATTGGATTGTTTAGGAAAATTCTCATCCTATCCTCAAAAAATCCACACTGCAACCCCAAGAGTTGTGTGCATCTCGCCAATGAATAATTAGGATGATTGTTTATCTCCTCTTGGAACCAATTAAGGCCCCTTAGCACAATGATAGTTTGTTGCTCTAAATCAACAGTGTATTTTGAACCTAGGTCATGAAATGGCTTATTCCCACACTTTTCCATAAGATGTGCTGAAATGATATAAAGTGGAAAAATTTGCATACCTTGGTTTTTCTTGGGAACATCTTGTATTGCTACAAGGGTTCCTTCCTCTGGTGTGATGACTTCCCCAACTACTGATGATGATGGTTTCTCTTGTAGGGTTGCATTAGCACTGGTACAAGTCTCCTCTTCCTGATGCATCTCTAGGATAGTGCATGGGATTCTAAATGTTAAGAGGTAAAGTCCACTTTGGAAAGGTGAAAGTGCTCTTTCCTTATGCAAGTGCCCTTGTAACAAGTGGTGGTGCAGGCCTCTTCTCCTCTAATTTCTTCTTGTCAAACTTCTTGATCAACCTTTGAGTAAAATCTACATATGAATTCACTCTTGCATGAATCAAATGGCTAAACCACCAAATGTTTTCTTCACCCTCCAGGTGTAGTGCTGAAATCATGACAACTTCTCTCTCTACTATTGGATGTAGCAAGAAGAATGCATCCAATTTCATTCCCCAAGCTCTTGTTGTACATGTGGATGTCCCATCAAATGTAGGCAATATAAATCTATTGTTGGAAGGTCTTCTTTATTCTTGGAGCTAAATGAACTATGGGAGAGTTAGATTCTCCTTGAAAGCTCTAGGTTGAGATTTATATTTTGCAAGGTACTCACTTAGAATCTCATGATATAAGTGACCTCCATCTCCATACCTCTTGTCTTCTTCCTCAAAAGGAAAGGGCATAGTGTATTTCTTTGGAGCTCTCTGCAACACCTATTATTTCTTCTGTTAATAGGAGGTATATGGACCTTCCTCTTCTTGAAACCCTTTTGAGGTCTCATTGCATCTCTCCTCTTTCATATACTTCACCTCCTTGGAGAGGTTCTTCATACATCTAAAAAGTGATGAGACAAAGCTCATTCCTTCCATAATTTTAGATCTCGTCTTCTTCTCTTCTTATTCTTATAGAATATTGGCTAAAAATCATAGGCTAAGCCAAGTCTATTCTCTGATACCACTATAATATTCAAAAATGGAAAAGACAGGAATATAGAACATATGCAACATTCCAAATAAATCAAAATAGGAACATAGCACTAAAATCTGGAAAATGTCGGAAATATGCTGCAACTGGAAATTACATTAAGACATTGTAATCTATGAGCAGAAAAAATGGAGCCATATCATTATATATAAGGGCAAATGAAATTACACAGTGCTCCAAAAGGAATGCACTCAAGCCACAAGATGGCTGAAATACACTAAATAAATCAAGCAATAGAAATGTTGTGGTGCTACTACTACTAATGTTGGAAACTGTTGCTACTATTGTGTATGTGTTATATTCATTCTACGACTAATCACGTAGAGGGGGGGGTCATAGGGGGGGTGGTAGCCCCCCTTGTCGAGCTCCGAGGCAGTGCCCCAAAAAAAAATTTTGGTCCTTATTTTTTGGTGGGCGGATCTGCCCATGGTTTTGTGCATGGGTTTGTACATGGTTTTTGGGTACAATGGTTTTCGGCCCCTGGTATTTTGTAGATCCGTTCAAGGGAACTACGGTTATGTTCTAATCCAGGGTTAATGGATTGGGGCTTATCTATGCTTCGACATGTATATATATGTGTTGTAACACTAAAAGTAATATAAAAAAAAATCAAGATGGTCATCTAGATTTGGGATCCAAGGGAAAATCTATGTGTTTATCTATTTTATGTTTTAAGCACTCACTATTTTTTATTTTCTGTTTTGTAAGATTTGCTTGTAGATAATTTCTGTACAGGATTAAAACCTACATTTGGTATCAGAACAATTTCGGCTTCAAGGGGATGCCTTTGCTACTGAGGGGTTTTTTACTTGGGCCTGAGGTAGACCCTGTTCAGTGGGGTATCTGCGGGATCGATTGTTGCGGTGAAAGAAGATGGAGAGGGGCGGGAATATAGAGATTGAGAAATTTAATGGTCATAGTTTTAAGTTGTGGAAGCTCAATATGGAGGATCTGCTGGTGGATAAATATTAGTGGATCGTGGTAGATCCAGGTACTAAACCAACGAGAATGTCAGATGAAGACTGGAAGAAATTGGATCTGAAGGTAAAGAGCACAATATGGTTGTGTGTCTTAGATTCAGTATTGCTGAATGTATTTGGGGAAGCTACGGAAAAGACCTTGTGGGATAAGCTAGGGAATTTGTAACAATCTAAGTCTCTGGTGAATAAATTGTTCCTGCGGAAAAAGTTGTATAACCTGAGGATGAAAGATGGAGACTCAGTGACAGAGCATCTGAACGCCTTCAATACTGTGGTAATTTAGCTGTCATCTGTTGATATTAAAATCTTAGATGAAGATAAGTGCATCAATGTGTTGTGTTCTCTACCAGACTCGTCAGACAGTCTGGTTATTGCAATAGGTGGCAATATAACTACCTTGAATTTTGATGACATTGTCTCAACCTTGTTGTTGGAGGAAATGAGACAGAGAAATATGGAGGGTGGGAATGGAGATGCCTTATCTGTATGAAGAAGGTCCCAGAACAGAAACAAGAATAATGTTTCAAGTGGGAGATCTAAATCTAGAGGGAGATCTAAATTTCCTGGAATGTTTGTAAAGGTGTGCTGGAAATGCGGAAAGGAAGGGTACTACAAAAAGGACTGCAGATCTAAAGCTCCTGAGAAAGGAAAGGGATCTGATGATGATCCTTCTGCAGAGGAAAAAACCACCTCAGATGAAGGTGGGGATGTGTATTTGGCTTCTTCTTTAAATACACATGTAGATCGTGAGTCATGGTTGATTGACTCGTGTGCATCCTTTCACTTCACTCCCCATAGGGAGTGGTTTTGCGAGTATGAGAAATATGATGGCGGTGATGTCTTCTTAGGTGATGATAGGAAGGCTAGAATCATTGGACATGGAAAATTCAAGATGAAGATGCAAGGTGGAAGGATTAGAACACTCCCTAGTGTTCTGTACATTCCTGCATTGGCCAGAAATCTGATTTCTGTAAGAAATATGGATGATGCAGGTGTAAAAATAGTGTTCGAGAAAGATACCTATAAGATGGTTCAAGGAGCACTAGTATTAATGCGGGGAGTTCGGATTGGAACTCTATACAAGCTTTAGGGCATAAATTTTATTGTTGGGTGCAACAGTTTTGTGGTTCTAGAAAGTGGAGCAGAAAGCCTAGCGGTCTCTGGAGAAAAGACCATGCTATGGCATCAAATGCTTGGACATATTGGAGAGAAGAGCCTTCGGATACTGCATGGAAATGGTATGGTAGAAGGTATGTCAAATAGCTCTCTATATTTCGATTTCTGTGAACATTGTGCATATGGGAAGCAGAATCGGGTTATTTTTCCTTCTGGTGCTAAGAGGGCAAACAAGATATTAGAGCTTGTGCACAGTGATGTGCTTGGACCTATGTCGGTTCCATCACTGGGTAATTATGTGTACTATGTTTCATTCATAGATGAATTCTCAAGGAATACATGGATATATTTCTTGAGGAATAAATCTGAAGTCTTTGATAGATTTAAATAATTTAAGGCTCTGGTGGAAAACCAGACAGAGAAGAAGATAAAGGTGTTGAGTACAGATAATGGTGGGGAGTTCTGCAAGAAGGAATTTAAAGAGTTTTGTAAGAAGTGTGGTATAGCAGGACATAAGACTACTCCATACACACCTCAACAAAATAGATTTGCAGAAAGAATGAACATAACACTGATGAAAAAGGCAAGAAGCATGCTCAGTGGTACCGGGTTAGGACAAGAATTCTAGGCAGAGGTAGTGGAGACTACATGTTACTTGGTTAACATATCACCTTCATCAGCGTTGGAGGATAAGACTCCACATGAGGTATGGACTGGTAAGAAACCCTCTCTTTCACATCTGCGGGTATTTGGATGTGATGCATATGTACATGTTCCAAAGGAGAAAAGGGCCAAGTTGGATAAGAAATCTAAAAGGTCCATCTTTATTGGGTATAAGGATGGTTTAAAGGGTTACAAGATTTGGAACCCATAAATAAGGAAGGTTGTGTACAACTTAGATGTAGTGTTTAGAGAGGTGAAAGATGTTGTTAAACATGAATTCCTACCAAATGAACCTGAGAATATAGAGCTTGAGCTAAAGGAGGATGAATCAGACTCTACAATAGAATAAGACTCAGAAGAGGAAGAGCCACAAACTCCAACTGTGAGAAGATTAGCTCGAGATATAAGACAACTAGAAAGTTATAGTCTATCTACTTTTTGTTCAAATTTTGCTTTGACTATAACTGATGATGATCCTAGAACTGTTAGGGAGGCAGTAGATTCATAGGATTGAAAACTCTGGAAGGAGGCCATGGTTGATGAAATGGCATCCTTTCATAAAAATGAGGCATGGGATCTGGTGGGGTTGTCGGGTGGAAGGAAGCCCATCGGGAGCAAGTGGGTGTTTAAGAAGAAGATGAATGTAGAAGGAAAGGTGGAGAAATACAAAGCTTGGTTGGTAGCAAAAGGTTATTCCCAGGTGTCAGGAGTTGATGTTGGTGATATTTTTTCTCCTGTTGCCAAAGTTACTTCTATTAGATTACTTTTATTTGTTGCTACTGCATTTGATTTTGAGGTAGAACAGATGGATGTGAAGACAAAATTTCTTCACGGGAATCTGGAAGAGGAGATATACATGAAACAACCTAAAGGATTTATGGTTAAGGGGAAGAAATAACTAGTATGCAGGTTAAAGAAGTCTGTGTATGGGTTAAAATAGTCACCAAGGATGTGGTATCAGAAATTTGATACCTACATACGGGGACTTGGCTTCACCAGAAGCAAGGAGGATCATTGTGTTTATTTTAAATTAATTGGTGATCATGTTGTTTATTTGGTCTTGTATGTGGATTATATATTGTTGATTGGAAACGACAAAGAAATTATCCAAGATTTGAAGACCCAACTGTTCTCCAAATTTGACATGAAGGATCTTGGTGCTGCAAACTATATTTTGGGCATGGTAATTAAGAGAGATTGGGCAAAGAGGAAGCTCTGGTTAAACCAGAGGAAGTATGTCGAGACTATATTGCAGAGGTTCAATATGCAAGATAGTAAACTGGTGAATGTTATGATTCCTGTAGGTACAAAGCTATTTTCTGAACAGTGTCCCAAGACACAAGAAGGAGAGGAGGATATGTCCCATGTTCCATATGCAAGTGTAGTGGGTAGCCTGATGTATGCAATGGTCTGTACTAGACCAGACATTGCACATGTAGTCAGAGTATTGAGCAGGTTTATGTCAAACCCAGGGAAGGAGCATTGGACAACAGTGAAGTGGGTTTTCAGATATTTATGTGGCACTAGTGATTATGGCTTGTGCTTACAGGGAAGACCAGGATTGGAAAGAGTGTTGGAAATTCGTGGTTTTTTGATGCAGACTGGGCTAGATATCTGCACCAAAGAAGATCTAAAAGTGGGTATGTGTTTAGCCTATTTGGAGGTGTAGTTAGTTGGATGAGTAAAAGATAGTTTGTAGTGTCTCTTTCAACTACAGAGGCTAAATACATAGCAGCCACTCATGCAAGCAAGGAAGCAGTTTGGTTGTAGAGATTGTGTTCAAGTATGGGGTTGGTGCAGCAAGCTATAAGGATAGATTGTGATAGCCAAAGTGCAATTTTCTTGGCTAAGAACCTTACTTATCATTCAAGGACAAAGCACATTGATGTTCAATATCACTTTGTGAGAGATATGGTTGAGGCGAAAAGGGTGCTACTGGTAAAGCTGGACAATTTGAAGAATGTTGCAGATGCATTGATGAAGTATGTAAGAACTCAGAAGTTCTCTTGGTGTATAGAAACAATGGGTGTTGCAGAACTGGGCTAATGACTAATCTCTCCTATGGGATATGTTTCATATTCTTTCCATGACTAAGCATGCGTGGGGGGGTCAGAGGGGGGGAGGTAGCCCCCCTTGTCAGGGTGCAGGGTAGTGCCCCAGAAAAATTTTTTGGTTCTTATTTTTCGGTGGGCGGATCTGCCCATGGTTTTGTGCATGGGTTTGCACATGGTTTTGGGGTACAATGGTTTTCGACCCCTGGTATTTTGTAGATCCGGTCAAGGGAACTATGGTTATGTTCTAATCTAGGGTTAATGGATTGGGGTTTATGTATGCTTCAGCATGTATATATATTTGTTGAAACACTAAAAGGAATATAACCATGTGTGGGAGGTTGTTAGAGTGATCAAAATGATCCACGCTTTTAACCACGGATTCTACTCAAACAACCCAGAAAAACCTAGAAATGGTTTGGTCAATTTTTAAGTTTGTATTTTTAGCCTTTTTTGAGTTGCCCACTTCATTTCTATTTCCTGACTTATGCACTCCTTGGGAATGAATACTGATATGGGGCTTAAGGAATGATCTATCAGCTTCAACAACACCCAATCAACTCAATAGGTGAAGGGCCAGTCCTCTCACTGGAAAATAAGCTCAAAAATTGGAGATCTCTCTCCTCCACTGCTGCACCCCTACAACACAACACAAATCTGAATAGACAACTGCGTTGTAGCTGAAGACTAAAGCTTGGCCATAATTTTCGGATGTTTGGATATGATATTACAATACTCTTCAAAGAGGATTCCTCAAGGGAAGAGGTGGGATTCCCCGCTCGAGAACACCGTATGCTAAACAACACTCGCAAGTTCAACTAAATAGTCGAAGGATGCAAGAAGTCATACAAACCAAAAAATAAATAATCAATAACGTAACTCACTATGGATGCCTTTCCTCCTTATAAAAAATGTGAGCCTTCTCACCTTGGTTCCCACTCATTAAGGTTTCCACCGTAATGGAGTCTTCCTCCCATTCACACTACAATGTCTCTTAATGATGATCCACTCCCTCCATACCGGCGTTATTGACTTGGTCAAACTTGACCTTTGTCCACATGTATTATCCCCTTTTTCACACATGAGGGTGCTTAATCCAACTATAAATATGATCCCTTTTCACATTAAGAGGGATTTTATGCTTAATAAATATATTTATGGGTCTCCCAACCCATTTATTAAACTAACTAAATGATAAGAGAAATATTAATATTCCAATTAGTTGCATGCTAATTTAGGAATATTACACTAAACCATACATTGGGCCCTACACTTGGCCCTCTGCTCGATCCAAGTTTTAATGGATTTGGCATCACATCGCCCACATAGTCTCTAAAAAATAGGATATTGGTCCTTATAGTTGTATGGGTCCCTGTGATTTGGCTTATTGGCAAACCAAATGACAAGGCAACATATAAACCAAGCTTTAAAGCTCTAAGATCTAGCCCTCCTAGTCCCGTAGAGGGATCTCTCAAGTTTGTAGGGATATAACTTGATGCTTTTAAGAGGTTGATTTTAAGCTAGTTATGAGGTGCAAATTTTTTTGTTTTTTGGTTGGACATAGATGGTCTAGGAAGCATAGATAGAGTGTGAAAATATACAAGCCACTCGGGCAATGGAGTCACATGGAATTATAAATAGTTATGATTAATGAATTTGGTGAACCAAAGGGAAAATCTAACTTAGTCGATGGATCTATGGGATCATATAGGTGGGATGAGATGAACATCAAGGATTTGGAAGGAAAAGTAGAACTTTAAGGGTTGTTAAGACTCCTTAATCATGCATACTTTTCAACAAAGGGACTTGCAACCCTATCTAAACATAAATAAATATTAAATATCTAGGGCTAACCATGAATTCTACCAACATACTTTATGCAAATTAACATATACAAGGTAGACTTTTAAGAAAGACAAAGAAGGAGAGGAACACTTTGTTTCTTCTAATTGTTTCACTTGAAGGAGTTAGAAAACATATAAGAAACAAAACTAATTGCATCCATAAAAGGGAGGAACAACCAAGAATCTAAGAATTCAATTATAAAGACCTTCAAATATGAATATCTCAAGAAGAAACGAGAGGGTAAGATCGGAACAAATCCTCTCCCGACGGGATGCATACAATAACGTTTGAAGGATGATTTCAAAAATAGCTTTAGAGAGGCACCAAGCAAACCGGGCAAACCATAATTCAACCTTCACACCATATATTTGAAATATTTTGAAATAAACAAGCTTAAGGGTTTAAAAGTATTCAAAATACTAAATAAAACCTTCAACGAGATGAAAATATTAAGGCGATGAAGAGTAAATAGGCCTAAGGTGCTTCTAGGAGACATTTCTTAACCTAAGTTTTTTTTACTCTACTGCAAGCAAAGCATAATGGAACAAAGTGAAAAACAGGAAATAAAATTAACCAATACAGAGTACCTCACCAAAACCAGGCTCAGGGATCCAATGGTCTAGCCTCTTTCATCAACATAAAAGCAAAGACATCCACACTTCTTCAAAACACCAATTCTTCTTCAAAATAGTAGTCTATGTATTACTTCAGAATTCATCAAGTGCCAAACTTTTACAATGAGAGTTAGAATAGGATTTATAGGTGAATGGGAAGGAGACGTGACTGAGATGGCCTTAATGGTTAATTAAAACACAGGGATAAAAGCATTCAAATGCCTATTCTCGTGCCATAAATATTACATTAACTTCTTGCCCATTCTAGTATTTCTCGTAGACTTTGAGGCCTAATTGACAGTCGGGTAATAACTCCAAATAGTGTCTTTGTAGAGAAGTCTTTTGGCTACTGCGAGTCTTGTCTTTTCTTTTGGTACAAGTAAAACGATGCAGTATTGGTTTTGAGACCACCCATACCTTTACAATAAATCGCCTTAATAGTTTTAAAGAGGTTACGTTAACATAATAAAGCTGTCAAGGTGTCTTTAGTCCTAGGGAGGAGTAAATAGCTTCACCGATGTGTCATTTGAAGCTTTCCTTTGCTTCTTTGTCCACCTTTTTTCATCTAACCTCGATCCGGCTTTGATCGTATTTTTTATCTTTGACTTGCAAGTTAAGCTTTTAATTTCCCCGAGTTATACCATAACCGTTGTGCTTTAATCCTTATCGATCTTCACTTTAACTCGTGGCATACGAGTGTTTCTTCTATGCACTGGAGGGTTTTATTTGTAATCAATGTCCATACAAATTTTATTAAACTTTGAAATTCAACCCCTCGGCCCTCTTCCACTATTTCATTTGGTCGTGGGGAGACCTTTAACAAAATTAGCCACCATAAAAACCCGCAAAACAAACAAAGCTGGTTATAAAATCCTGCGGGTGTGGATCAACTACTTCATAAGGCTTTAATGGAGACGGAGGAGCGATTGTAGAGAAAGTGTATGCAAGCGGAGATGAGCTTCAATGGAAGAAACCTAAAACCGGGGTTTGAGTGATGTTTCGCGTGCAAAGAACAAGATGGTGGTATTGGAAAACCGACAGCGGTTTTCATGTGGAGTGAAGGTGGTAAGTGGTAATGAGCGGGGAGGAACGTGATACGTGTTAACTGACCGACACATATGATCCTAAAAACCACCCATTTTTGCATTCAATACAGGAAATCAACTTTATTTGTGAAATGAACGCGAAAATGGTTTTAGACCGTCCCGATCCGGGGGGGCCGGATCTACGATTGTAAGCGAGCATGAAAAATAGCAAAGATGTGCGGGAGAAACATATGGTGGGGCCAGGGTGACATGGGCTAATTTTTTGCATAGCAGGAAGGCTTGAGGCTGGGTAAACAATATGCACCATGGGTTTGTAGTGTTAAAGTGTAATAATCCATGTATGGGTGAATATAGAAAGGGAAAGAAAGGTGGAAGTGGGAGGAATTTAAAGTGCTTCTGGGCCGTTGGATCTGGGGGGAAGATATATCAATGGTGGAGATCGCGAGGAAACATGATGAAAGGCCCTAGCATGGTCAAGTGGGACTAGCAGGGTTATAAGGGAAAATGAAATGAAAAAAAGTGTATTGCGGGGGCACTTGAGGTACGAACAAATCTCCACGCTGGGTGCCTCCGTAGAGATCCTGAGTCGTTGCATCGAGATCAATATTGGACAGTGGAGATTTCCTCATTGGATCTACAATCGACGGAGGTGAGAGTCCGGGAAGGAGGGTTTGGAAATTTGTGATGGTCAATGAGCGATGAAGCGATGGAGCGATGGAGCGATGTGCCAATGCGGCGATGGAGAAAGGCCATTGCGATGGAATATGCACCGTTGGATCGGAAAAATATCAACGGTGGAGATTTAATCAGAGGATCACATCGCCGGAGGAAAGGAATGTGGAAGGGAAAGAGGGCGAGGTTATCGAAATATCAATCATCGGCGAGGTAAAGGGTTTAGGCACAAGAAATCAAGATCGTTGATGTGCCGATGAGCGATGCGCCGATGGCTTAGTGCTCGGTCACAAGGCATGGTCACAAGGTGGAGAAACGGGGCTAGGGGCTTTCAAGTAGAAGGGGCTTAGGGCCTAAAAGGAGCGGAAAAATCGTTTTTCAAAGATTTTTATGGGTTTTCTACAGGTTTTTTTAGTGTTCCGGGTGATGTAAAAAGGATTTTTTAAAACAAAATAAAAAAAGGGTTAAATGGTTTTTAAAGGGGTTTTGAAGGAAAAATAAAGGAAAATGAGGGAGGAAAAAGGGATTTTTAGAAGGAATGGAGGATAATAAAAGGGGGAAAAAATAAGTGATATGTGGGGGAAATTATGAAGATAAAATGGGGGGAATGAAATGATGGAGATGAATCTTTGAAAACATAGTTTTCTCTTTGGAAGTAGCAGGGATTTTGAAGTGAAAATATCGGTGAAGGTAGGTTTATTTGGACGAGAGATAATAACTATGCTTTGAGAACTAACATGTTAACTTGAAAATTTTTTCTTGAAGGCAAAAAACTCGATTCTAGCCATCATTAGGTATAACGTGAAATTAGAGATGGTTAAAAGTGGCTCCACTTGGGGAGGACAATTTTGCCCTTTAGGTGTCCGAGAACCTCGGTTTATCAATATTTGGGTTTTAGTAAACCAATGCCTTATCCATTGGGAAGAATTTCTTTTGTCTTCTTGCTGATTTTATTTGCATTTTGACAATTCTTCGATGACTCTGCAAACGATGAAAAAACTCCTTAAGACAACACCTCTACCTACCCACACTACTTGTCCTAGCATTTTTTTCTTCTCTTGAGTGCACTTTAATTGGCATCTCTTTTACATATTATTTTTGAAAATAGAAAGGTAAGACTATCTAATGCTACCCTTGTTTCTTCCAAGAGTCTAGATTAAATAGTTGGACTCTAAAGCTTCTCTACCTAATCTACAATTAGCCAAGATTAAACTGTTTGACTGATTTTGCATTCTCTACATTCTAAAACAAATAATGTAAACACGATCAAATCAAGATTAGACTGTCCGATTTGCTATGGTGTCTATAGCTATATGTACAAGCTACACATACACTTTTATTTGCAAAAAAATTAAAACAAAACTCGTAAAGGCTTAAGATCTAAAAATTATAAACATCCTTCTATTCTTTTTTAAGCACTGATTTTGATCCTTTTGAGTCTGTCCTCTTCTTCTTTACCTGGTTCAATTTTTTCAGCATGATATAACTAGTCTTCTTTGTATATTTGTCTTAGGTTTTGATCTAATTAGAGCCATTCTTTTCTTTCTTTTCTTTCGTTCGGATTTTGAGCACGTTTGAACTATTTCTTTCTTCGATCCTAATCTATTCTACTAATAAGCCAATATTAAATAGTTTGGAAAATCTTATTCACTAACATATCGGCGGTAAAATGAAATCTATCTAGTCATGATTAGGATGTATGACTAAATAGTAGTGCTCTTTCATGTACTAGCATTTAGGCTTGCACACTTTCAGATTTTTTCTCTTTTTTTGGTATGGCGTTGTACCTTTCTTCTTTTCATCTACCCTCTTTTCTATTTTTCTATTGTTTTTTGTACTTTTTATTTTTTCTCATGCAATGGTATGTACAATGGATGAAAAAACTCTGAAACTAAGATTCTTCATAGAAATAGTGTTTTGAGCATCTTGCCATTGACAGGAACCCCAAAACACCTCTTCTCCATTCGGTTCCTACGAAAAAAAATGCATTTTGGCCCCTTATGGAATGAATAATTTAGGGCCCCTTCCACAGATTTTCGAATTTACCATGTTTCTCTTTCTCTTCCCTTTCGGGAATCCCATTTTAGAAGTAAATTTCCAAATTTGAAGTCATTTTATTTGGTCCTATCAAATAATTTCTTGATTCCTTCTTGGACTACTTGTGTCTCGTTTATATAATTCCTCTCTTGTCCGTTGCAAATGAATGGTCCGATTGATTCTCTTTTGCATATCATTTTCTTTAGCTTGGACCTCTTGAATGAGTTTCATGACTGGGAACTCCTAGAGATTTTGGGAAGACTTCATCCATGCGATAAACCAACCGACATGGAGAAATGTCGATGGAATTTTTTAGTAGTCAATTTATCAACACATAAAGGCATGGAAAAGCTTACCATGCCAATATTTTCTGATTCTATTCCAACAATTTTTTGATGATATTAACAAGGCTTTTTTTGGAGGATTCAACTAAACCGTTTCCTTGGGGGTGGTAGGCATTAGAATGGCCTAATGTGATCTGATATTTATGGAAGAAATCTACCATCCTCTTGGACTTGAAGGTAGCAGCATTGTCTGTGATTATTTTCCTAGGACAACCAAATCTGGATAGTATGTTAGCTTCAATAAATTTGATGATGACAGAGTCGGTAGCATTCCTAGTGGGTATGGCCTCTATCCATTTGGTAAAATAATCGGTGGATGTGATGATTCATTTGTGTTGGGCCGAGGATGATGGGTGAATTTCCCCAATGAATTCCAAACCCCCATTGTTGAAAGGGAGCCTCAACACTAATAGGCTCCAACGGTAGTGGTTAGAGTTTTCTCCCCGCCATCAAATATTTGGCACTTCTAGCAAGACATAACTAACCTATGGGTGTCTCTGGAAGAGGGTGGGCCAATAGTATCCGGACTCGAGGATTTTGTTTCGTTTGTGGCATTCCGAGTTTAAGATGTCCTCCACATTCTCCCTCATGTAGCTCATGTATGATTTTTTCTCGCATCAACCTCAAGTAAACATTTAAGTAAAATTCCCCATCAACATTCTTCCAATACAAAACTCCATCTAATATACAATAACTTAAAGCCTTATGTTTTACATATCTAGCTTTTTTTTTGACAAAGAAGGAGGAGCATTCAAATAAAGCAACACATATATTATGTCGGCATACCAAGGAGAGTTCATGAATGCTTCTTTCGATGAATGGTGCTATGCATTCTTCTATCTCTTCCGAAGCATCAACCAGTGTTCATATCTAAAGCTTGGAAGTTTGAATCATCCATGAGTTTTGCTAATACCTTCCCTTTGGTGAGTTTGGTGGGCCTAATCTCTAATTCATATTCTAGAATAGTGGCAATCCATTTTCCCGTTTTACCATCGGGGTCCCGACTTATAATATTTTTGACTACGAGTCTATGGCACAAAGGCAATGATATGTGAATGTAAAATGTACACTCTAAAGTCCTTTAATTCCTTTACCGGTGCTAAGGCTTGCTTCTCCATGATATTACATTTGAGTGGAGCATCTATCAAAGCCTTACTAAAGAATGATATTGGTTGTTCTCGTCCCATGGTATTCTTTTGCAATAATAGTGCGGCTATGTTATGTTCATATGCAAAAGAGAAGATATAGAAATATTTGGTGAAATCGGGACTAATGAGAACTCGGTGTTTGAGTGAGGGCTTGTTTTACTAGTTCAAATGATTTTTTTAGCTTGCATTGTCCATTTAAAACCTACTTATTTCCTAAGTATATTAGTGATGTTTCTTAATAGCTCATCCAGGTTGGGGATGAACCTCCTTAAAAAATTTATCTTTCCAATGAAAGGATTGTAATTCCTTGAGGTTTCTTGGGTGGCTGATATTCAATATGCCATCAGTCCTTTTAGGGTCTACTTTGATCCCTTCTTTAGAGATTATGTGACCAAGAATGTTTCCTTATTCAAGGCCAAAAAGCATCTTTTTGGGATTCAAAGACAAGCCAAACCTTCTTCATTTCTCGAAAAACCTTTCTTAAATGGATCAAATGTTCTTCATTAGTTTTGGAGAAGATAGTAATATCATCAAGGTAAATGATTATAAAATAGCCTATGTCTTCTCGATAATGCTATGTCCATGGCCTCGTGGAAAGTGGCCCCCGCATTCATCAAACCAAATGGTATTTTGACATACAAGAATGTCCCCCAAGGTGTAGTAAAAGCGAGTTTTATGTTGATCACTTGGGAGTACCAAAACATGATTGTAATCTCGAGAACCCATCCAAAAATGATATTATTTTAGACCCAACCACCTTTTGGAGTATGTGATCCATCTTCGACAGGGGGGTAATTGTCTTTCAGGGGATGCTCTATTTAGATTTCTAAAGTCAATACACGACCTAATTTCCCCCTGTCTTCTTCCTAATAGAGACTAGGTTGGAAACCCATTCCGAGTATCCGAGAGGGAACTATGATCCCAACGTTGTACATTTTCCTAATCTCTTTCTCTACCAAAGGTAATAAAATGGGGTTTATCCTTCTTAGTTTCTATTTGAAAGGCTTCTTGATTTTTCATTAAGAGAGATTTTATGTTGGATGATGCTAATATCATAAGATTTCGGATCTTTATAGTCCCATGCAAACACATCTCATGAATTATTTGAAAAGCACTATGTATTGTTGTTTGACATGAGCTAGGAGGGTCTTTGGATTGCTTGATCATTTTGGGTTCGATGGGAGTCGCCTATGTTATGTTCCTCAATGTTAGTTTTATGCAGGCTTTGTTTTTCGGTTCTTTGGCCACGTCGTTGAAATCGAATAGTTCTTCTAATGGTGCAAGGCCCTTTCGTGATAGTATCACCTTTACATTATAAAACTTTAAGGTCCTTTTTGTTCCGGGTTGTCGATAACTCTTGCTTTTAAAAAGGTGCTCAAACTAATTTATATCAGCAGAAAGGGAGGGTTCCATTTCAGGGGTTTGTTTTTCATTGCAACAATCCTTTTCATGGCTGGAACTTGGTGTTGCTACAGAAAATTCATTCCTTGATTGCAATAAATCATTTATGTGTTTATCATTTTTGAAAACTTGCCAATAATCTTCATTTGTTTAGGCACTACCGGTCCGTTTTTTCACCTTTATATTGAACTGTTTCATTTATTTGTGGTATTTGGTAGTTGGCGTCGATAGCAAAAGGCAAGCTCATTAGCTAGATGATTTTGAGCTCTTGGTATGAAAAATGAGTTCATATTTCTCCAAAGGTTTTAAGAATATCAAGGGAAAAAATTTCTATATTCTCCGAGTCTGGGGTTTTTGGCTGAAATATTCCCTTTTGATTTTTCTCGATGATTAACTCAGAAATCCCCTTGACCGATATCCTCTTAACCTCTAAGTATTTGAGCACATGCAAACCGAGGATGAGGGATTTCGTATTATGAAATGATATTTGTGCATGGAAAATATAGTTTATAGGAGCATACCTTGTTCGTTTTATGTATCCATACACCAGCCCTCGAATCGGCCTCGCCTACAAGAGCCATCAAAGCTCATTTTCCAAAGTGTTTGTATCTCATTCTCTTTTTCTTTTTTGCTCGCCCAAGGCTGCTCGATATTTGGGGCATCTTGTGGTTGAGTGAGAGGAAAAATTTAAATGTTCGGGTGCACTAATTTCTTGCTTATTTTCCTTTTCTTGTTTGGTGATTTCATCTTCATGTGAATAAGATAAAGGAATCTAAGTCTCGAATGTATGGAATAGACAGGAGTGTTGTTGGGTTTGTCTTTGTTGCTCACCATGTATTTCATGAAGGATTCCCTATATAATATTTTGGTTTGACTAAACACCGGTATAGTGGCATAGGACATATCCATTTGAAGGCTCCCCTAAGCTTTGGCTCCCGTGATCTATACAAAAGCATGCCATATTTTGGGGGGAATGTCGGCTACCACTATATCCATCACTAGTCTTTTAGCGAGAATTTGTGACAGAGTTAACACACGGATCTTTGATTATCCTAGGCATTTGACCCTTCTTGAATCAAAAAAGTATAAGTCCTTATATGGTCTAGTAATTTCCAAGCCTAGGCTTTTCCATTATCGCTTTGGGCATAAGGTTATGTGATGCTCCGAAAGTCTAGCATGGCATTTTGTAGGATCTTATCATGTACGTTTAGACTAACATAAAAGGGAGGGACAACCCCTTCTTGGTATTTTCCTTCAATTCTAGGACTAAACAACAGTTCTAGCTTGTCATCCGTCATGTTTAAAGTATCGAGTATCAATGTTTATATTCGAGCGTTCAAAACTTGATTTTTTTTACGACTCATCGAGTTACCAGTCAGCTAGAGGCATGCTAATTTTGATCTTGGAAATTTCACCTTCGAGGCTGAAAGGAAGGTCAATTTTGGCATATTCACATCTATTTTTTCACTTATGTTTCTTTCAACAGCTTTTGGTCTGGTCGAGCTTTATTAGGTCACGTTATTTGGAACTGCTTTGATAGGGCCACTAGCATAAGTACTAAGGCAACTCTTTTCAACACTTGTTTCGTTGTTTTTTTTCTTTATTTAGATCGATTTTTCTTGGTCACACTGTTGGTGTTACTTGTCGTCTTTTTAGGCCGATTTTCTGAAAGTTTTCTTAACAACAATACTAGTGTTTTTTGTCATAAGAAATTTATGGGCTCCCTTTGCTTCTAAGATTATATTCTTTGTGTACCTCCATGATTGCATTTTCAAACCCCAATCTGTAATCTTCGTAAAACTTCATGGTTGTGTTTGTTTTTTTCTCCGATGAGAAAAATCCCTATTCTTCCTCGATGAGGAAGATATCATCTCCGTTATCGGATCCTATCAAGTTCACATGATTTTCTTCCAAACCCTATCGGTTTCCCCCTTCATCGTCTTGTTCTACATAGTTTTTTTTGAAAGGGAGGCCTAATTTGCTAGTCATTGTCTTTATGCCTATCTTGATTGAGATTTCTCCTAGAGTTATAGTTCGATTATGAGGATGGTTCCTATTACGAGCATTTTTTTTGGACAACCAACCTCTCGATCATTCTTTCCAACCTATCTAGGTTCTTGACTAGATGGTCTAATTTTTGAGTCAAATGTGGAAGGTGCGGTTGTCTTCCCTATATGTTACTTTATTTTCGGACCTCATCCTAGCTCTCTTCTCAATCATATTTTCTTCTACACTAAGAGCTCCCTTATGCATGTCTTCTAAAGTCAAGGGATCCTTTTCTCTTAGCCGATAGGCCATCTTGGGATCAAATCCTTCAGAAATTTTGCCAAAGTTGAGCCTTGTGGAGGTTTCAAATCTGGGGGTAGTGTGTTATAAACACTATTGAATCTAGTGCAATAATTTTCGAACACTTTCCCCGGGGTTTCTTTTGAGGTTGTTGTAATCTAAGAGTATTTGGAGAGGGTTCTTCCTAAGTTCCCATTTTTTTGCAAATGTATGATGTAAAGAAGGAAGATCATTAATATTATTAGGAGTTAAACCCTTAAACCATTTCTTGACTTATCCTCCTAAACATTGGGAAAAAATTCTCATCTTAATGGTCTCATCTTATATTTCCATATAATCAAAGGCATTATTCATTTTATCTACGTGTACTTGAGTAGTATTGGATTCACTTTCGAGTGAAATGGGGAATTTTGGATTGATATTCATGGGGTAAAGGAACTAGAGGTTGGGGAAACACTAAGGGAGCATACCATGTTGCCATGGGTCTGGAAAAAGTGGGGGATTTACAAGAGGTGGATTTATAAGAGGTAAAGTGGGCTAAACGAGTGTTTTGGGTAGCGAAGTGTGAATAGGAGTGGAAGAAACACTTGTGCTAGCAAAAGCGATGATGATCAAATCTATTATGGAAGGAGATGAAATTATGGAGAAGCTGAGAATCGGTGTGAGTAGAAGGTGAAGCTTCTCTAATAAGGCTCTGTTATAAATCACGTGGCTTCAAAATCAGCTTTGGCTTAAGTCACTTTGAGACTTATTTCTAAATAGGTTCTTTGTGTGAGGCAAGTCAAAGTGAGGATCTTTGAAGACTGTGAGATTTTCAGGGGACGATTTTTCTCTTGGGATGGTCCTATAAGTATTTGGTTTTCCAGATCTACAAAGTTTGCCACAAAATCCTTTCGGATTGTCAACTATGGTGGGAGGATTAGGATCCTGGATGGGATCTAGTGTGGACCCTATGTGATGCCATATTTCAGTTTCCAAAATTTAGAGAGGCTAAGGTTTCTAGGACTGTTTTTCCTCTCACGAGTGATTTCTATAGTAGGTGAATACATTTCTAAACTTCCTCTCGGGTTGGTTAACACAATCCTAGGGGAAATACGGAGGTGTAGAGGAGTAATAGGCCCTACTGGGGCTAGTGGAGTTGCCGGGTGGAAATTTTTTAGCTTTTTCAAGGTAAAATGTTTTATGGTCCAACACCGATGTTTATTATGAAACTAATCTGAAATGATTTTTGGGGTTTTCTAAGTTTTTTTGTAGTTCTATGGTTGTGAGAGTGTTCGATACTTGTTTCAAACACTTAGCTAAGGTGGTGAAATGAACAAAACTCTATTCTATGGCTTACTATCTGATTTCTTCAAGGTTTGATAAGGGTCTCTCGAATCCTAAGGGTTACCTAGATTGCCACTTATTCATACAGGCCCTATCATGATCACCATTATGCTAGTAGTGCTTGAAGACAAAATAATTTCACTTGAATGAATAGTGAGTGTTTTTTTAGGAATTTTACTAAAAAAATGTCCCACCATGATCGCCAAAATGTTGGGGTCCTATGATTTGTCTGATTGGAAAACCAAATGACAAGGCAACATATAAACCAAGCTTTAGAGCTCTAGGATCTAGCCCTCTAGTCTCGTAGAGGGGATCTCTCAATATGTTTGTAAGGGATATAATTTGATGCTTTTAAGAGGTTGATTTTAGGCTAGTTATGAGGTGAAAATTTTTTTGTTTGTTGGTTGGACATAGATGATCTAGGCAGCATAGATAGAGTGTGAAAATCTATAGGCCATTGGAAATGGAGTCATGTGGAAGTATAAATAGTTACGATTGATGAATTTGGGGAACCAAAGTGCAAATCTAACTTAGTCAATGGATCTGTGGGATCATATAGGTGGGATGAGATGAACATCAAGGATTTGGAAGGAAAAGTATAACTTTAAGGGCTATTAAGACTCCTTAATCATGCATAATTTTCAACGAAGGGACTTGTAGCCCTATCTAAACATAAAGAAATATTCAATAGCCAGGGCTAACCATGAATTCTACCAACATACTTTATGTAGATAGCATATACAAGAAAGACTTTTAAGAAAGACAAAGAAGGAGAGGAACACTCTATTTCTTCTAATTGTTTCACTTAAAGGAGTTAGAAAACATATAAGAAACACAACTAATTGCACCCATAAAATGGGGAAAACCCAAGCATCTAAGACTGTAATTATAAAGACCGTCAAATATGACTATCTTGGCAAGAAACAGAGGGTAATATCGAACAAATCCTCTCTTCCGGGCTAGACACAATAACGTTTGAAGGATGATTTCGAAATAACTTTCGAGAGGCAGCAGAAGACTCGGGAAAACCATAATTCAACCTTGACACCAAATATTTGAAATATTTTGAAATAAACAAGCTTAAGGGTTTAAAAGCGAGTCGAAACTACTAAATAAAACCTTGACAAAAGATGGAAAACATAAAGAGCGGTGAAGAGTAAACGGGCCCTAAGGTACTTCTAGGAGACATTTCTTAGCTTAATATATTTACTCTACTACAAGCAAAGAATAATGGAACAAAGTGAAAAAACAAGAAATAACATTAATGAATAGAAAGTACTTCACCAAAACCGGGCTCAGAGGATCCAATGGTATAGCCTCTTTCATCAACGGGAAAAGCAAAGACATCCACACTTCTTAGAAACACCAATTCTTCTTCAAAACAATAGTCTATGTATTACTTCGAGAATTCATCAAGTGCCAACCTTTTATAATGCGAGTTAGAATAGGATTTACGAGGGTAAATGGGAAGGAGATGTGATAAAGATGGCCTTAATGGTTAATTAAAATAGAGGAGAAAAAGCATTCGAATGCCCATTCCGTGACATAAATATTACATTAACTTCTTCTCCATTATAGTAAATTCTCATATAATTTGAGGCCTAATTGATAAGTGGTAATAACTGCAAAGAGTGTCTTTGTAGAGAAGTCTTTTCGTCATGCCTGCAGTCTGTCTTTTCTTCTAGTACAAGTAAAACGAGATAGTATGGGCTTTTGAGACCACCCATACCTTTAAAATAACTTCCTAATAGTTTTAGAGGTTCTTTGCTAGTAATAAATCGATCAAGGTGTCTTTAGTCCCGGGAGGAGTGAAATAGCTTCACCGATGTGTCATTTGAAGCTTTCCTTTGTTGATTTTTCCGCCTTTGTCATCTATCCCCGATCTGGCTTTGACTATGTTTTTATCTTTTACTTGCAAGCTAAGCTTTTAATTTCTGAGTTATACCTTAACCATTGTGCTTTAATCCTTATCGATCTTCACTTTAACTCGTGGTGTACGAGTGTTTCTTCTATGCACTAGAGTGTTTGATTTGTAATCAATGTCCATAAACATTTGATTAAACTTTGAAATTCGACCGCTCGTCCCTCCGCCTACTCGTTTCCTTGGATGTGGGAGACCTTTAACACCATTATCCACCATAAAAACTCCGCAAAACGAAAAAACCGGCTATAAATCCCTGCAGGGTGTGGATCAACCGCTTTCAAAAGGCTCTAGCAAAGGTGGAGGAGTGATTGCGAGAGAAAGTGTATGCGAGTGGAGATGAGCTTCAATGGTGAAAACCTAAAACCGGGGGTTTGAGTGAGGTTTCGAGCGCGAAAGAACAGGATGGTGGTATTGGAAAAGCGGCAATGGTTTTCGCATGGGTTGAAGGCGGTAAGTGGTAATGAGCAGGGGGTGGAATGTGATACGTGTTAACGGCTGACACGTATGCTCTCGAGAAACTACCCATTTCGTGTTCAAAATGGGCAATCAAATTTTATTTGTGAAATTAACATGAAAATGGTTTTAGACCGTTCGATGCGGGAGAGCGGATCTACGGCTGTAAGAGAGCGCAAAAAATAGTAAAGATGTGTAGGAGAAAACATATGGTGGGGCCGGGGTGATGTGGGCTAATTTTTCACATAGCGGGAAGGCTTGAGGTTGGGTAAACAATATGCACCATGGGTTTTGTAGTGTTAAAGTGTAATAATTCATATATGGGTGAATATATAAAAGGAAAGAAAGGTGGAAGTGGGAGGAAGTGAAAGCGCGTCTGGGCCTTTGGATCTAGGGGAGAAGATAGATCAACAGTGGAGATCGCGAGGAAACACGATGAAAGGCCCCGGCGTGGTCGAGTGGGACCGAGAGGGGTTATAAGGGAAAATGAAAGGAAAAAAAGTGTATTGCGAGTAGGGCACTTGAGGTACGGACAAATCTGTAGGGTCGGGTGCCTCCACGGAGATCCTAAGCCATTAGATCGGGATCAATATTGGATGAGTGAATATTTCCTCGGCGGATCGGCAATCGGTAGAGGTAAGAGTCTAGGAAGGAGGGTTTGAAAGTTGCGATGGCCGATGAGCGATGAAGTGATGGAGCGATGGAGCGATGAAGTGATGGAGCGATGGAGCGATGGAGCGATGTGCCGATGCAGTGATGGAGAAAGGCCGGTGTGATGGAATATGGACCGTTGGATCAGAAAATATCAATGGTGGAGATTTAATCGAGAGGATCGCATCGGTACGGAGGAAAGGAATGTGGAAGGGAAAGAGGGAGAGGTCCCGATGCGATGCGCCGATGCGATGGAGGGGCGCGATGGCTGCGATGACCATCAAATATAAGAGGAAATGGATGGCTGCAATTATATCGAATATTGGCTATCGATGGGGTAAAGGGTACGGGCACAAGAAATCGGGGATCGTTGATGAGCCGGTGAGCGATGCACCGATGGCTTTAGCGCTTGGTCGCGAGGGCGAGGTCACAAGATAGAGAAAAGGGGCTAAGGGGCTTTAAGAGAAAAGGGGGCTTAAGGCCTAAAAGGAGTGAAAAAACCTTTTCAAAGGTTTTTATGGGTTTTTACGAGGTTTTTTAGTGCTCAGAGTGAAGTAAAAAGGATTTTTAAAACAAAATAAAAAAAGGGTTAAATGGTTTTAAAGGGGTTTTTAAGGAAAATAAAGGTAAATGAGGGAGGAAAGGGGCTTTTTTAGAAGGAATGAAGGATAAGAAAAGGGGAAAAAATAAGTGATATGGGGGGAATTATGAAGATAAAATGGGGGAATGAAATGATGGAGATGAGTCTTTGAAAAGAAATTTTCTCTTTGGAAACAACAGGATTTTGAAGTGAGAACATCGGTGAAGGTAGGTTTCTTTGGACAGAGAGAATAAACTAGGCTTCGAGAACTAACATGTTAACTTGAAAATGTTTCTTGAAGGCTACAAAGTGATTTCTAGCCATCATTAGGTATAATAGAAATTAGAGATGGCTAACAATAGTGACCCTTAGCCTTTCACATGATACACCAGACCTCTGCGTGAACCTCCTTTCCCTTATTTAGATCCTCGAGCTCCATGTGAAAATGTTTCAACTGAGTTTGAATCTGTTGCACCCCTATGCTTGCATAAGCTATTGGCGAAGCCTCGAGCTTCATCACAATCTCTAGTGCTTCATCCTAAGTTGAAATATTCGATTTCGACAATGCAAATCTAAGATGTAGCAACAACTCTACAATAAACCACTCTTTTTTTTGTTCATATGGGATCTTAAAGCCAATCTAACTCAAAATTTGTCTTAAATATTTGATCTACCTCCCATATAGTCTCAGTAGTCATATGTTTAATATCTTTGATCTTAGTGATACACTAGGATTGCGACTTTGGTTTCTTGAATTCAACGTTCATCATGGTGTTTATTTAATCTAATGAGACATTTGCATTTGTTGTAACAAACCTCATGTATAAGTGCAATTCTTGATCTTGTATCACGGTGAGAAAACTTTCTCTTCTTGATATCCTCTTCACGTAACATTCTAAGAACTCCATATCACTTCTACTAGAAACTAGAACTATTCATGGTCATCTCGTTCCCTTGAATACCAAAGATGTATGGGGTTTGGGCCATGGGGGGGGAGGTGGAAGTGAAGGGAAAAAAATGGGATGGAGTGATGATGGGGGATAGAAGATTGGTGAATTTCCTCAACACTTTTCCAACTTTCGGATATCAATGACGAGAATTCATGGAGTAGCGATGTTGCTTTCTCCTTTCTCGATTCAAATAGTGGTCTATATTCAGCTTTCAACATACATACCCCAACAGTTCTCGAATCTCTTACCACTACCCATAGCACTCGTGTTCTCTTTCTTCAACCATCAATTTGAGCAAAAATCGGAGTATACCATTTTCACATAATAGTATTTTAATCCAAAAAATTCGGTGAATTGAGGTACTTACCTCACAAGCCTTTCCAAAATTTGCACTCTACTTCATTATAGGACATATTGGTCTTGACTACGAAATCATTAATGAATCCTCCAAGGATATTATCAATCCAGGTAATCAACAACTCTCGTGATCTTTTCATTAGTCTTTTTCAGTTTTCTCAATCATATCTAGCTTCCACATAGTGAGGGTCTATTATTAAAATACCCTATTTTTTGTAGCTAGCCTTGAGATCCACTCATGCAAATGGCTAGAGAATGATGAAAATAAGAGATCATACTAATCTATATAGATATTATTTTGTAACCAATGCTTAGCAAAGATATGTGAATTTCTTCTTTCTTACGCAGGTAAACTCACGTTCCTTCGGATCTATCTAATCTTCAATCTCTTTCTTAAATGGATGGCACATCCAACTATCCCTTAGTCGTATCGGGATCCCGGTAATGGAACCATTCTTTGGCTTTATGGGGCCTTGACCGAGGTTTATATAACTGCGTAGTTCGAGAAAACCCACTATTACGGCCCTTTCGGAAATGATCTACTTGGGCAGATCGCGATCTCACCCGAGGCAATATAGGGGGATGATAAAAACTAGGTTTCTGCATCCGGAAAGGATAGAGGCCCGGTGGCTTTAGAAAATTTCTTTCTTATCATAGCTTCATTGGTTAGACCTATCAATTTTACCCAGACGTTGTTCAACATAAGCTATTAAACTTACTCAAATATTGCACGATCTTACTTAATTAAGCATTAACCATAGTAAATAACCATAAAACATAATACGTTATTTAGATACATAATAAAACCCTAACTTAGGACATTCATTCACGAATTGTAAGAAAAAATACCAACACTTCAATATAACTCAAAAACTTCTCAATGATTCATTCATTAACATCTAGATTTGTCTCATACAATCTCTTTCCACCCTACGCACACTAACCGTAAGGGCTTGCACACACAATTAAAATTTTTCCTAAGGATTTTTGCACACGATCGTAGGATTCTTTCCTCTAACCCATACCATAGAATTTGACTCATTCTTATATCCAAATGCATTGCATATCATCAATCATAATCCCGCATATTACTTCTATCTAGACTCCTTATATATATCTATATTTTACAATACCATGGTCCAAAACCATGGTGCGAGTCCAACATACATAAAAAATCCCATCCCATTACATAATTAAGGGGCTTTGACCCATGCCAAATCCCCTAAAACAAAAAATAAACTTGATGTTGCATGCTCCATGCCTTGATCGCAAAGTATTTACTTCATAGGGAATCCTAGCTCCAACATGTGGATTATGTCTATGTAGTTCCACGAGGCATGGAAACATTAAGCAAGCATAATGGTTAATATCCCAAACCCACTTGATAGGGATTGGCACTAGTCAAGATATGGAGATCTATGCTATAGCTATGATGCACATAGGGAAGGCTCTCATCTCAGAGTTTGTGTATGCTTGGAGTTGTAAAAATGGAGTATGTCCACTATCATCCCTGTTGATGACCTTTGTTTGGCCATTAGTTTGGGGGATGGAATGCATTTGGATTGAGTGAGCTTGGTGTCCAATAGCATCCAATGTTTTGACAGAATGTGCTCATGAACCTTGATATCTCGATTTGATATAATGGTTTGTGAGATCCCAAATGTACCCACACTCATTCAAAGAATAATTTAGCGTTGTCCTACTGCTGTGATACTCTTATTGTGGGATGCCAATATAACCATATTAGAAAATATGTGCATGACCAAAAATACATAGTCATTGCCATGATTGGTATAAGGGTGGAAAGACATATAGTCCATGGATATGGATTCCTAGCACTAGTTGGGAGTAGGCATAGGAGTGTCTTTATGGTTGGCTTGGCAATGGAATAGGTAGTACAGACCTCGATATCATTTGACACATCCTATTGGAGTTTTTTCCAATAAAAACACTTTTTTCGTATCACCACAATTTTCTCCACACCAAAGCTGTCATTTTACTTGACTCGTAGTGAGCCATCCAAATCAGCTTGGAAAAATTTCTTGAAGGAACAAAAAGGTGGCTCGAGTAGTGTAATAATGTGTCCTGGAGGTGGAAATTTGGAACTTGCTTGCCATCCACAAGGATCTAGTATATCGCGGAAAATTTTGGATCATTTTGGTAGAGTTGCGTCCATCCAAAGGTCCCGTTGCCACAAGACTAGAGAACAATAGTACGTGCTGCAAATAGACACCGATTGAGGAAATCTACAACATGATTGGTGTTTCTCTTTTATTATTTAGTGTTTATAAGTGGAATTATTACAAATATGTAGACCACTTCTAATGCCAATTGTTTCACAACTTACCTTGTTCATGTATAAACTCGAAGAGGTTGGTGATTTCTTTGGATGAACATCTCCTTCCCCGTGAATGCAAATTTCCCATTTCCGACAATACCGCATGATAGAATACATTTCTTTATCATGGGTTTGGTACTTCCAAATTTTATCGAAAATGTCTCACTATGATAGGCTACTAAATGATCTTGCTAGGTGAGGATCGCACCAATAACGTAGCTGTGGTAATATTGTTCTTTGACAATGTATCGAAATGGTTTCAAGTGGGTGTGGCTATGAACAAAATAGGGTTCCTCAACCCTTTTATCACGATAATTTTCCCACTAGTCCTTAACATGGGGGAGCAACCTTAAGTAGTGAAAAAGTAATCTTCTCCCTATCAGAAGAAACTATGGAATGAAAAATAACCCTCTAGCATATTCAACCATTTATCTACAAAATTTGCATCTATTTAAAATTTGAATATAGGGATATCAAAGTTCACTTGTACATTGAAGGGGAGTCACCTCTGTAGTTACTCGCTCAATGAAGATGTGTTGTTAGTGGGAATCCACCGAAGGATCGGAAAAAGTTGTCCATCATCTCGTTCCTTTGCCACACAAGGGATCCTTTGAGTAGAATTTTGATATGATATCCTACTCCCTTGTATTTCTTTTCTTCCACCATGGGAGTCCATAGGTGTCGATGGAAATGGTCTTGCAAGGGTTCAACCAATGTAAGTCCCAACTTCTTATACCTCGACCTCATTTGGGACATGCACAAAAAAATAGAGAAAGAGTAGACTGCTCTAATACCACTAATATAGATTTATGCTAGAATGAAATGAAAAACATATATAAATAGAAACACGAGTATAATGAAAACAAAACTTTAATTCATTAATATCATAGTACTAAAAATTAAAACTTGAATAATGGAAATAAACTAGTTAGAGTGATGGTAGGTTCTCTCTAAGAAGTGATGTGGTGGCTACATGCCTTCTAAACTGTGTTAGAATGAGGATTAAAAGGCATTTTTTATCATTAATAAATAATGGGAAACCCTAGATATCCAAAAACCTAACCCTAGGAGATGGAGCACCAAAAGCTTGTGGGCCTCATTGGGGTTAGTTGGAATGTCAACTTCTTGGGGTCATTAATTTTGTACATGATCTCTGTTTGACTATCATAATAGCTAGTTTCGAACATATCCAAGAAGAAGCTAAATAAATATGAATAAATAAAATCACACTTTTCTCATTTCTCTTTTTTCCAAAAAAACATCTTTTTGGTCCTCAAAACGAATGTGGATGTTTAGGACCTAAAAAAAATCCTAAAATAGTAATTTGTGCTACAATTAAGGAAAACTGAAAGAAACAACAATTGGGGTCCAAGTGGAATAGGTATCCTTAGGAAGTACTGGGTCCCCATTACGGGGAGTTCCTCCATGATATGGGGGAAAATGAACTTGGTCCCCCGGTGAGCCACTTGCCTTGGCACAGAGTTGGCAGATTTGATAATCCAATACATTTGGATATTTTGTTGGTGAGAGGTCTTGATGCTGTGTGTCCATAATATGATCAGTTTGTGACCTATTTCATGTGGTATTATTTGAGATTTGCTGTGTATTAGATCTTCCACAATTTTAGATGTGTCCAATAATGGTGAAAAGTATCACCAAAGCTAGTCCACAGAGTGAACATTAGAGTGCGATCCAAGGAATGGGGGAATACCGAGCTCGAAATTGTTTTCACCCAAAACCTTGGTGATAGTATAAGGCATATATTAGAGTGTTTGGATATTCCTATGGGCTCTATCAAGGCGTTGCTTTTTTGCAAATGCAACCAAACTTTTGTCACCCACCTACACATTATGTGGAACCCGATGTTGATCATGTCGCTGCTTGTACTTGGTAATGTACTTCTCCAAGATTTCATGAGCCTCGCTAGTGGATGTGATGGATGATTTGAATAAACCTAATTTGTTTATCAGCATTAGACTGTACATGTGTGTATTTTGTATGTAAATTTTGCATGGGGAATGACACCATAAATTAGACACAATGGTTGAAATCCAAGACCCACTTGAAAGGGATTGCGACCATTCAAGATATGGAGAACTTTGTTATAGTTGTGTTTCACAGAGTGAAGGTGACATCCCTAGTTTTTAGATGCTTAGAGTTGTACATTAGGAGTATATACGTTATCATTGTGTTTATGACCTTTGTTTTGACATCACTTTTGGGGATGAAATGTAGTCGAATTGGTGATCTTTATGTCCAATAGTGTCTAGAGGCTTAACCAAAATGTGCTTAGTAACTCGCTATCCCGATATGATATAATGATCTACGGGATCGAAAAATGTATCCAAACTCATTCAAAGAAGAGTTTAGAAATGTCTTCTATTGTGATACTCTTTTTGCAGTCGCCAAAATATCCATCTTATAAAAATTTTCCATGACCACAAATAAATAGTCATTACCATGCTTGGTATAAGGGAGGCCAAAAAAATAGTCCATGGAGAGGGATTCCCTGAGGATGGCTAGGAATAGGTAGAGGAGTGTACAAGACTTACTTCTTAATGGTTGGATTGGTGATGGCATAGGAAGTGGAGGATCTTATATATTTTTCAACATCTTGTCGTAGTTTTGGCCAATAAACATACTTATGTAGTACAACCATAGTTTTCTCCATTAAAAACTGTGGCGCAGTGACCCGATTGTAGTGCGCCTTCAAACCAGATTGGAACGCTCACTCGAAGGAACACAAAGGTAGCCTAGGTAGCATAATAATGCATCATGGTGGTGGAAATATAGAAATAATTTCCATCCGCTATCATCTCGATATGTGGTGGAAAAATCTGGATAATGTATGTATAGTTATGCCCACAAGAGTTGAGAACAATAGTTAGTGATCCAACCAGGGGGCCGATTGAGGAAATATGCAACATAATTGGTGTTTACCTTTTTGTATCTAATGTTCAATTATAATTGTTGTAGATATGTGTAGGTTTTAACACTCGAACATAAGTTATCTACACACAAATATTATAACGTAGATAAACAGTAGTGAGAGCATAAAACATAAAACATGACATAAACACAAAGATTTTTCTTGGATCCCAAATCGGGATGACTAGCTTGATTTTTCATTATATTCCTTTTAGTGCTACAACACATATATATACATGTCGAAGATACATAAACCCCAATCCATTAACCCCGGATTAGACCATAACCGTAGTTCCTTGATCGGATCTACAAAATACCGGGGTTGAAAAACCATCGTACCCCAAAACCATGTGAAAAATCATGCACAAAAAGATGGGTGGGTCCGCCTATGAGCGGGTCTCGCACACCAAAAAATTCGTTGTGGGTGTTGCCCCGAACCTGATGCTGCTGCCCCCTCCGTGACCCCTTGCCGCGCGCCTAGCAACGTACAAAGACGTTAGACTAGTCATGGAAAGAATATAACACATACCCAACATTCTCCCACTTGTTGTTTTATTTCCATAGGGGGCCATGGGAGAGCTTAATAATTGAGCCAATTCTTCAACACCCATTTTTTCTCTACACCAAGAGAACTTTTCAGAGTGCTCATATACTTCGCTGATGCATCCGCAACATTTCTTTCAAAGTGTCCACCTTTACTAGCAACACCCTTTTAGCCTCAACCATGTCTCTAACAAAGTGATATTGAACATCAATGTGCTTTGTCTTTGAATGATAAGCAGGTTCTTAGCCAAGAAAATTTCACTTTGGCTATCACAGCCTATCCTTATAGCTTCTCGTACCAACCCCATACTTGAACACAATATCTCCGCAACCAAACCTGCCTTTCGCTCGCATGAGTGGCTACTATGTATTCTGCCTCTGTAGTTGAAAGTGCAACTATAGACATATTTTACTCATCCAACCGATCGCGCCTCCACAAATAGGCTAAACACATACCCACTTGTAGATCTTCTTTGGCCCAGATCTCCAGCACCGGTACTGCATCAACAAAACCATGAATGTCCAACATTATTTCCAATCCCTCGGGTCTTCCCCTGGTAGCACAAGCCATAATCACTAGCGCTACGTAAATATCCGAAAACACACTTCAGCGCACTGTCCAATGCTCCTTCCCTGGGTCGACATAAACCCGCTCAATACTCCCTACCGCATGTGCAATGTCCGGTCTAGACAATGCACCATTGCATACATCGAGCTACCCATCGCTCTCACCTATGGAACAGCGGACATATCCTCCTCTTCTTCTTAAACACCCGTTTGCTCCCGATGGGCTTCTTTCCAGACGGTAAACTCCACCAAATCCCACGCCTCATTTTTATGCAAGGATGCCATTTCATCAACCATGACCTCCTTCCAAATTTTTCCATTCTCTAAATATACTCGCCTCCACGACAGTTTTGGGATCATCATCAATTATAGTTAAGGAAAACCCGAACGAGTAAAGTGGATGGACTATACCTTCCGGTTTGCCTTCTTTCTTTCGAATTGATCTTCTCAAAGCAGAGTTTGTGGCTCTTCTCTTCAATCTTCTTCCCGTAGAGTCGATTCATCCTCCTTTAGCTCAAACTCTATCTTCTCAGGTTCCTTTGGTATGATTTCATGTTTAACAACATCTTTCACCTCTCTAAACACCACATCTCGGCCAGGGAAAATTTTAAGGATGGAAAATTATTTTGAAGTTTAAAAAATTGGCAAATCTCACTAGTCCCTAATGTGAAAATATAAAATATTTATTGATGTATTTGTAAAATTATTCAAATTTATAATGATATTATATATATTGTCTATATAATTTTGGTGATTTGTAAGGTAAAATAATTTTATATTGTAAAATTTGGGTGAATCACATTTGTAAAGACAGCGGAAATTGGCGAATCATAGGAAAAACCATGGAAAATTAGCCTACCTTCGAATATTAGCTAAAATTTTCCACTTGATCTCGTTGTACACAGCCTTCCTTTCGTTTCTCGGGTTCCAAAGCTTTAGTAACCCTTTAAACCATCCTTATACCCGATAAAGATGCCCCTTTCAAATTTATTATCCAACTTGGTCCTTTTCTCCTTTTGGAACATGTACATATGCATCACATCCCGAAATACCCTTATATGTGAAAGAGAGGGTTTCTTACAATTCCATACCTCATGTGGAGTCTTATCCTCAAAAATGATGAAGGTGATCTGCTAACTGATAGCATGGTGCAGCTTCCACCGCTCTCCGCCCATAATTCTTGTCCTAACCCGGTACCACCGATCATGCTTCTTGAATTTTCCATCGTTGTTCGTTCATTATTTCGCAACTCCGCTGGCTAAGGTTTGTATGGAGTAGTCTTCATCATAGTTATAGAAAAATTCTACAGAACTCTTCAAATTTCTTCTTGCGTAATCCCCACCATTACCGTCCTCGCCTTTATCTTCTTCTATCTCGGTTTTCCACCGTGAGCTTTAAATTCTTTTAAATCCTGCCAAAGAATTCAAATTTCTTCCTCAAGAAATATATCCATGTATTCTATAATCTCATCTATGAATGAAACATATAATAATAAAATTTCCCAAAGGATGGAACTGACACAGTCCAAACACATCACCGTGCACAGTTCTAATATCTTATTCACTCTCTGCACTGTGTAAGGAAAAACTCACCCGATTCTTCTTCCCATATACACAATGTTCAATAATAAATTGAAATCCAGAGAGAAATTAGACATACCTTCTACCATACCATTTCTATGTAGTATCCGAAGGTCTGTCTATCATATGTCCATGCCTTCGATGCCATAGCATGGCATTTTCTCCAGAGATAGCTAGGTTTTCTCGTCTCCACTTTCAGAACTACGTAACTGGCATAATCTATCAATACCAGCTAAGCAATTTTGTAGCTTGTACAAAGTTCCAATCCGAACTCCCCGCATTAATACCAAGTATTTCCCAAACCATCTTGCATCTTCGAACACTTTTTTTTTACACCCGCATCATCCATCTGTTTAGAGAAATCATATTTATGGCCAAGCAGAATATGCGTAACACCAAGAAGTGTTATAATCCTTCCACCTTGTAGCTTCCAGGTTGACCTTTCCACATTCGAGACTCGGCCTTCCCATCATCCCCAGAATACATCACCACCATCATATTTCTCATACTCGGGCAGAACTATTCCTAGTGGGGAGGAAGGAAAGGATGCACTGAAGTCAATCAACCATGACTCATGATCTACATGTGTATTTGAAGAAGAAGCCAAATACACATCCCCACCTTCATCCGAGGTATTTTCTCCTTTGCGAAGGAGCATCATCGGGACCTTTCCTTTCTCAAGAGCTATATTTAAAATTCCTTTTTGTAGTGCCCTTCCTTTCTTCATTTCCAACATACCTTTACATACAAACTTTCCAGAGATTTAGATCTCCTCTATACGGATGTCCCACTCAAAAAACTTATTCTTGTTTATGTTTTGGGGACCTTCCTCATACGTATAAGGCATCTCCATTTTTACCCTCCATATTTCTCCATCTTATTTCCTCCGGATGTATGGCCGAGACAATGTCATCAAAATTCAAGGTAGTTGTATTGTTTCCCATTGCAACAAACTTATCTACCCCACGAATCTCAGAGAACACAACAACCGATACACTTATCTTCATCCGAGATTTTAATATCACCGTATTTAATGCCTGACTTTACTACGCATTGAAGGTGTTCGATGTCTCTTCACCAAGTCTCCATCCATAATCCTCGTGTTATACGTTGTTTTCTCGCAAGAACAACTTATTCACCAAAGACTTAGATTGGTACAAAGTCCCAAGTTTTTCCCACAAATTCTTCACCGTATATTCCCTAGATACATCCACACATCAATCCGAGACACACAACCATATTGTGCTCTTAGCCTTCTGATCCAGTTTATTCCAAAGATTCATTTGACATTATCAAGTTTAGTACCTAGATCTACCGATCCATTGATCTTTATGCACCAAATAGATTCTCCATCTTGAGCTTCCACAACTAAAAAATCTGACCATTAAATTTCTCGATCTCTATATTTCCACTACTCACCATCTTCTTTCACTCCAAGAATTGATCCTACGTATCTCCCATCGAACAGGTCTAATTCTGTGCCCAAGAAAAACTCGTATTGTAAAAGGCGCTCCCTTGAAGCTAAAAAGTTTCCGATACTAAATGCAAGGGTTTTAACTCGGGAATAGAAATTATCTACACATGAATCTTATAACAAAAATAAGCAATAGCGAGAGCATAAAACATAAAACGTATAAACACAGATTTTCCCTCGATCCCAAATTGGGACGACCAGCCTTTGATTTTTCTTCATTATAGTCTCTTGCTGTTACAACACATATATATACATGCCGAAGATACATAAAACCCAATCCATTAACTCGGATTAGGAACATAATCGTAGTTCCCTTTGACCGGATCTACAAAATACCATGGACCGAAAACCATTATACCCCAAAACCATGTGCAAACTCATGCACAAAACATGGGTGGGTCCACCTATGAGTGGGTCCGCACACCAAAAAATCTCCTTCGAGGCACCGCTTACCCCCCCGTGACCCCTATTGCACCCGACGCAACATACATCGCATGGGACTAGTCATGGAAAGAATATAACACATACCCAAAAATATTTAGATAACATATGATTGTAGGATTTGTTTGAAACTTCACCGTGTTTATGTAAATCAAGAGGTCGGTGGATTAGTCCGGATGGACCGTCTCCTTCCCTAAAATTTAATGTTTCCATTTTAAGAAATCCTTAAGGATAGAATACATTTCTTTATCAAAGGTGGGGTACTTCGAACTATATTGGAAAGTGTCTCACTATGATATGCCACTAGATGTCTAGTGCTAAATGTAAGACCGCACCGATAACTTAGTCGAAGTGTCCGTTTCCAATTTCAAATGGATGACAAAACGTTGGAAATTTGAGTACAATTGTAGAGAAGAGGTGATACTTCAAATTAGAAAATTCCTCTTCTTGGGACTCGCATTCGAAAAAAATTTCTTCCTCTCCACAGCTTGCAATAGGACTCAAAGACCAAGTGATATGAGAATCCTAACATAAACCTTTGATAAAAATTTGCAAGGCCCATAAAGTTGTGAAACTCATTAGACTCTTCTGTGGTTGGCTAATCCCCGAATGACTTGGATATTATCCAGATACACATGCACCCCTTGCTCATCGCCGATGTAACCCCGATATTCCAGTTCACAAGAGGTGCATTTCTCCAAGTCAGTACATAGTTTGTGCTTACACTGGATTTGAAGGACCTACCAAATGTGTTGCAAGTTCTCTTTACCAACTTCATGAAGACGAGGATGTCATCTAGATAAAAAATCGTGAACAAGCAGGGGTAAGGCTGACACAAGATGTCATCCATCAACCTCATAACTAGTAAGGAATTTGATAACCCGAAGGGCATGACCAACCATTCAAAAATGCCTTATTTGGATTTGAAGGAAGTATTCCATACATATGTGGGCTCTATTGCAACTTGTAGATAGCCGTACCGTGCTGATCTTGTTGAAGCACTTGACCCCTTGAGCTCATCCAAAATGTCATAAATCCACGAGACTAGATAATTGGCTACTTACACCGATTTTATTTAGTGTCTATTAATCAATGTAGAGCCTCCAAATCTCATTATTCCTTTCCGTACAAGTACAATCGACTCCCACAGTTGAGGAAATTGGTTGGATGTGCCCTTTTGGTAGCCAAGAACGCCCTCGGGTCTACCACTTTATATATTCATTTTATATACGGGAGTGTTGTTATATCATCCCATTGAGGTAGGTTCTTCGAGAGTCGCATCGATCAAATTATTTAACTAACAAGTGAAAGGGTACCCTTGTGGGTGAGGAGAAGATGTCCTTGTATTATTCCACAACCTTATCCACCTCGCTTGATACATGGAGGAACCCTTCCCCGAGGCCATGTATGTGGCCACCGTCTTCCCATTACTTTGAGATATAATCGAAATAAAGAAAAAAAATCATGGCCTAAAAGATGACATTTCTACATTATTTAGTATATATCAAAGAGAATGGGTGTAGGTGGGGCTACCTCCATTATCATATACAATTGATTACCTAAATTAATAATAAAATTCAATGGATACACTTCCATACACAACATGACACTTCCAAAAGTATGGGTGGCATAATAATACATAAAAAACTTAAATAGAGAAATGTCATAAATAACATCTCATCTCGTAAAGGGTTTGAAGTTGTAGGGAAGGCAACATACGTCGACATGGAGATCTTGTCCTTGGTGGAGCCACCAATTTGTATATTGTTACGGTGTGGTGTGGTGATCAGTACCACTCTCTAATGAATTATACTAAGATGATGTTCTTTTTTCTCTCAATGTTGACAACCAACCGCAACAATGACCCATTCACCCACATTTGTGAGTGGAAGAGACACTTCCCCTACCTCTAGGTGTTCGTGCTCACATTCTAGACCTGATGGTGAAAATGAGAGGCTGATCTACATCAATAATCTTCTTCGCTTTTTCATTCCCTTTTCAGTGGCCCTAACTGGGTTGGAACATGAATCTATCTTTGAAGCCTAACTCTGTTTCACTAGTGATTAATTTGGCATGAAAATCAAGAAGTTATGAGTGCCTTCTTAGGAACCGCCACCACTTTCTCAGGTCCTTCATCTATGTGTTTTTGTTATTTTTTTGTGGCTTTGATGGTTTCTCTCGGTTGGACTTACTCATGGGTTTCGTTATGTGGTTTTGGGGACTGCTTCCTACTTTAGATTCACAAATCCAAAGCCTTTCTTCTTCTATATAATTTTTTGTTCAATCTTGAAACATATCGTATGCTACACCCAAGTGAGGAGAGATATATAGGAACTCTATTTCTTCTTGAATGTATTTCAGGTAGACAACCATAGTAATTTTTTAGCACCCGCATGTCGCCGTAGCTCCTTTATACCCAATTTTTTTCATAAAGTATGAAAATATTTGTGAGCTCATGGACTATCTTGGTCCCTTTCATCATGTTGTGTCTGACAGGCGTATTTCTTCTCAGCTCCCGATGTGGGTGATATTATTCTTTGACAACGTATCAAAAGAGTTCCAAGTGGATACTTCTATTAAAATAGAGGGTTCCTCAACCATTTTCACAATAAGTTTCCCACCATTCCTTAACAGATGTGGTGGCCTCAGCAGTGCAAAGAATATCTCTTCCTATTGAGAAACTATGGACTAAAAAATAACCCTCTCACAGATTCAACCATTTATTTTCAACATTTCCGTCTATTTTAAGCTCAATATATGGATATCAAAGTTCATTTTTTCCTCAAGGGGACGATGCCTCTAAAGTGATTTCGTATGAAGATGTGACGCTAGGGGGGAACTATCAAGGATAAGGGCTAAAGTTTAAGCATCCTCTTATTCCCTGCGGGTCGGAGGACTTTCGAGCAATAGCCTGGCAGGACTCTAATCCAAAATATTTCCTTTATTTTTCCATGGGAGGTCGTCACATCGACGAGGAAGGTTTTGCAAGGGTTCAACGAGTTCAAGTCACAACTCCTTATACCCTAAACTCATTGGGGACATGCAAAAAAAAGAAGAGAAAAATCGCACTTTTCGAATTTATCCAGGAACAAAATGAAATACATATATAAATAGAAAGGAATATTACATTAAAAGATAAAATTTAATTCATTAATAACAAGAGTACTCAAAATTTTTACATGCGTAAAGGAAATAAACTAGTTCGACGATGGTAGCTTATATGTGAGAAAAATGTGGTGGCTACATGCCTTCGTATTATTTTACAATGAGGCTTAGAGGAAATTTTAACATTAAGAAATAATGGGAACAAACTAAACATCCATAAACCTAACCCTAGGAGTTGAAGCGTCAAAAGCTTGTTGGAGTCCAAGTAGGGTTAGTTGGAATGTCAATCTCCTGTGGTCGTAACTTTTGATATGATCTCCATTTCCGACTATCATAGTACCTCATTTCAAAGATCTCCAAGAATATGTTGAAGAAATGCTAGAGAGTTATACCAACACATTTCTGCTCTATTTTTCCTAAAAAAAATGTATTTTATGACTCTAAAGTAGCTCCATAAATTTATGACCCAAGAAATTACCCAAAATAGTAACCATGCTAGGAAACTCGAAAGAATCAATGATGGGGTCCATGTGGAATAGGAGGATGGCCACCAATATCCATTTGGATCAATAGTACCACATATCATCAGCAAATGGAGTCATTGAGACAACAAATAGAACCATATTTGAGTGTGTTAAAAGTACAATCAGTAGAGTAAAAATCTTATTAATGGATTTTGGGTCAAAAGAAATAAGTACTATCGTATATCTAAAAAATCTAAGTCCTACCAAATATTATAATACAAAACTCTTTTGAAGAACTTTTATTGCTATAAATAAGTAGTAATTCATTTAGGAAGATAGATAGTATTTTTTTTTAAAGGGAAATTAAATGCATATTTATTGGTTATTGTAATTGACATAAATATTATAAATTAATCTCAATAATTTTTGCAAGTAGAGATGTATTATTTCAATGAACATGCAAATGAATGTAAAATAAAATAGTCGTGATGTACGGAATCCTCTCGAAGACATTGATGAAAGTGCTAAAGAAAAATAAGATGTTGAGGATCTTGATATACAAAGGAATTAAATGAAATACAAATATGAACAAAACAATGCATATACAATGAAAACATAACTCCAATTGATTAATAATAAAGTACTGAAACCTATTACAAGAAGAATGGAAACAAAGGAGTTCTCAGAGATGGTAAAGCTTATCTTGAGAAGAGGTGGTCACTTACATGCATCCTAATTTATGTTATAATGAATCTCAAAAGGCCTATTTATCATTGGGAAACAATTAAAATCCCTAAATATCAAAAGAAATAACCTGTAGAGATGAAGCACCAAATTTGTGGGCCTCGCTGGGGAAAATTGGTGACATCAACTTCAGAGGGTTGTAACTTTGGCATATGATCTTCGCTTTATGCATAGGATACTCAGATAGAAATATATATTTGAGGAATAATTTTTTTAACTACAAACATTAGTTTAAGGATGTCATTATAATTTGTTCTAAAACGTTATTTAGGGCCTCCAATTCACTCCGGAAGTTCAGTGACCCTAAAAAATACCAAAAATAGTAAATTGTGCTATAGTTAAGGAAACCTTAAAGAAACAATTGTGGGGGGTATAAGTGGAATAGGTGTCTAGACATGAATATCCACATGGATTATTCCCCCCCTTAGAAGTGATGGTCCCCATTTCATTATGCCTCCATGAGATGGGGAAACTCTCATCAACTTGGTCCCTAGTGAGCCACTTTCCTATGCTAGAGTTGGACAACTTTGACAACCATACAAGCTTGGCTCTTCTATTCAAAATTGTTCTCTTGAGCTTCATGTGTCCATGATCCGATTATCTGTGGCCCATTACATGAAACCTCGTATTTAGATATATTGTTGTGAGTTGTTCTACAAGTTCGATGTGTCCAAGTAATGGTGGAAAGTATTGTTGAAGGTGGTCCACATTGAACACTAGGTGTAGACCAAGGAATGGGGGAATTATGAGCACAGCATTGCCTCCCACAACCTTGTTAAGGGCGTAAGATCCATATTAGAGTGGTATGAGATTCCAATGGGAAATGGTAAGGTTTTCTTCACAAATTAAAACTAACAATGTCACCCACCAAAACATTGTGTGGCACTCGATGTTGATCATGTCACTACTTTTACTTAGCATTAGGCTTCTCCAATATGCCATGAAATCATGGCGGGGTGTGTTTTGTGCATTCAATAACCCTAGCTTTATCATCCTCGAATTTATATGTGGATTATGGGGTTTCAGAGTCACATGAGGTGATGGAAACATCAACAGGAGTCAATGGTTGAAATCCTAGAACCAGCTTGAAAGGGTTGCGACTAGTCAAGCTATGGAGAGCTCTCTTATAATTGTATTTCACATAGGAAGGCTCGATCCTAGGTTCGTGGATGCTTGAGCTGCATATTAAGGAGTATGTGAATTATCATCATGCCGATGACTCCTATCTAACCATCACCCTAGGGTGGAATGTATTTGACTCGTGAGCTTGGTGTGAAATAGTGTCTAGGAGGCTCAACCAAAATTTGCTTAGGAACTTGATATCCCAATATGATATAATAGTTGGTGGGATCTATAAATTCACCAAAACTCTTCAATGAAGAGTTTGGTAGTGTCCTCTTACTATGATCCATGAGCAAAAATACATTGTCATTACCACAAGCTGGGTATATGGGAGATTCGTACAAATAATCCATGGATATGGATTCCTAAGGCTAGATGGGAGTATGTGTAGGAGTGTACAAGCCTGGCTTCGATGGTTGTCTTGGCTATAGAATAGTAGTGAAGGATCTAATATAATTTCCAACATCCCATTGGATTTATGTATATCAAAAAATACTTATGTAGTACAACCACAATTTTCTCTCGCATCAAAGTGTCATGTCATTCCGACTCATAGTGTGCCTCCAAAAATCGCCTTGGCACACTCGCATGAAGGAACACAAAGGTGGCACAAGTAGCATAATAATGCATCCTAGAAGTGAAATTAGGAACTTTTTTTTCTCTATCCACGAGTTCTTGATATGTATGTTGAACTCTAGATAATTTTTGAATAGTTTTTCCATCTCGAGGTCTCATGGCTACAAGATTTGAGAACAATAGTCACGTCGCAACTGGGGTCGACTAAGGAAATTTACAACATGATTGATGTTTCCCTTTTGTATTTAATGTTCAAGTGGAATTTTTACATATATGTAGCTACTTCGATGAGGATTTTCTCGCAACTTTCCTTCAAGAGTGCTGGATCAGTAGGACACCGTATCATTCCCTTGTGAATATAATATTTCCATTACCAAGAAGTCGATATAATAGATTACATGTATTTATACAGGTGGGGTACTTTTTGAATTGTATCGTAAAGTGTCTCAATTTTATATTTCATTATATGCCCATGTTGGGTGAGGATCGCACCAATAACATAGTCATAGGTGTTTTATCTCTAATATCAAATGGATGCTACAATTCCAAAATGTGAGAAAAGGTACTTGTGTAACCAGCTCCAAAAATAGAAGAAAAGAGATATCAACGCCTTAGAAATGAGCCACTTGAGGGGAAACTTCCAATACATTACATAAAATGAACAATTTTTTGATGATACAATTTACAAAGCCTCCTTTCTATATAGGAGTCCATAAATATAATGTAATCCTAGTGGGCCACAATGTAATCCTAGTCACCTAACAATAATAATTTAAGGGCACAATAAAAAATCAGGCTAAGCAAGGGCATAATAATAACAATAAGGTTACACTAACAACAATAAGGACTATACTAGCAATATAGGGACCTAACATGCCCTCTCCTTCAAAAAAGTGTTGTCTTCAATGCTTCGAGTAGCTCGTGGTGCTTTCAGATATAAAATTCATCCTCCCATGTAGAATATTCATGGCAAGTTCTTCCACTCGATGAGATACTCAAATCTGACCGATTCTCAGAAGTTGTCGAGTTCTGTTTCCGTGATCATTACAGTTCCAATATGATTTTTTCCTTCCTCATCAAGTTTTGGCAATATTGTTTGAACTCGAAGATTTTCACCTATAACCTTCTTTAAGCATGAAACATGGAAAGTCGATGTAATTTCTAAGAAGCAAGAAGCTCCAATTTGTATGCCATAGCACCAATCTTTTCGCAACACCTTGTAAGGACCATAGTACTTTAAGGATAATTTATTATCCTTCTTAGCTTGCTTGAGGGACATTTGTTTGTATGGTTGTAGTCAGAAAATACCCAATATCCTAAATCAAAACTCTCTCAAGTGACATTGATTCATTTGTTTCATTCATTTTGTGCCAAATTCAAGTTATCCTTTAAGAGTTGGAGAACTTCGTCGATGCTCGATGTGATCTTCCACGCTTGAACTCTTCGAAGTTTCCTTAAATATGATGTGATGGATGGTGGATGATATCCATAAAGTGCCATAAATGGGGTCATTTTTTGTTACGCATGGAAGCAAGTTATACTACCATTCGAGAGGTAACCACTCTGACCCATTGTGTTTGTTTATCATATACAAAACAACGAAGATATCCTTTCCAAAAATTTATTTACTATCTCAAGACCATCAGATTGAGGATGATAAGATGAGCTATGAGCTAATTGAGTACCCAAACAAGAAAATAACTCCATCCAAAAATTTCCAGTAAAAATGGGATCTCTGCTGCCACAATAACCCTTGGCTTCCATGTAGCTTTTGAATTTCTGTCCATAAATGTAGTAGCACCGACTTTGCTTTAAATGGATGAGATAATGCACAAAAGTGTGCATACTTGTGTATATATAAACTACCACCATGATGACACTCTTTCCTTTGACGAGGTAAACCTGTGATAAAATCCATTGAAATCTCCTCCCAACGTTGACTTGGAATGGATAAAGGTTGTAGAACCTTGTGGTCTTAATTGTTTCCCTTGTTCTACCGGAAAACCAAAAATTCCACCACAAACTTTTGAATATCATATTTAAGCCCATCCCAAAAAAAGTCTTTCTTCACCCCGAGGTAAGTTTTAAAAATCCCTTTGTGTGTCCTCCTAAAGGAGAAGTTTGCAATTTCGTAAGAATCTTTTGTTTTAGTTGGAATTCTTTACAAATATATAAGCGATCTTTGCACTCATAAGGAATCATTTTTCCAACTAAATGTATCGTATGTAATGATCTTGCCGCAACTTTTGAATGAGTGTCCATACATCTTTCTCGTTCTTCCATTCATCTCTTGCTCTCCCGCTTATCCACCTAAGTTGGATAATAGGAAATGGCACAAAGCAATGCTTCCACCTCTTCATTCTTTCTTGAGAGTGCATCCGCAACAACATTAAGCTTTCCTTTTTTGTATATTATTTCAAAGTCATAACCCAACATCTGTGACCCATTTTTGCTGCTCTCTCTAAATATAGTCTTTGCTCCAAAAATTGTTTAAGACTATCATGATCAATTTTCTTACCTTGAAGTGTCTTCCCATTAGGTAAGTTCACATTTCTTTAGTGCATGCAAGATTGCTAACATTTCCTTCTCATAAATAGGTTTCTCAGGAATAATTTCCTTTGATTCGATGACTTTCAAAAGCAATGGGTCTTCCTCCTTCCGCATTAAACCACAAAAAATCTATCGAGGCATCACGTTCCACAATAAAGGTTAGAAGTCCGGGCGTAGCTAAGACCTAAGTATAGTAATATCATTTCCCTCTTTTAAGATGTTCAAAGGCCTTAGTTGCCTGTGAGTCCATGAAAATGCATTTTTCTTCAATAATGTTGTTAGAGGTAGCTGCTATTCTCCATAATTCCTAATAAACTTGCTATAATACTGTGCACTCCGAGAAATCTCAGAATCGCTTTATGGTCGTGGGGACTTTCCATTCCCTTAATGGCTTTAATTTTGTTAGGTCTACTTTAACACCGTGAGATACAATATGACCTGCATATTCCACCTCTGTACTCCAAAGAAACATTTGGATGATTTTGCATATAATTATTCTACAATAATTTGAAAGCACTCGTCAAATAAAATTAAATATGATCCTTCCAAGAATCAGCGTAGATTAGTATATCATCAAAAAATACTAGCACAAATTTTCTAAGGAAGGTTTTGAAATGGAATTCATCAACCCTTGAATGTAGAAGGTATTTGCAAGGCAAAAGGCATGACCAAAAATTCATAATGACCCTCATGAGTTTGAAATGTTGCTTTTGGAAATATCTTCGCCTTCATTCTAATTTGATGATTTCGAACGAAGATCCAACTTGGTAAAATAAATTGCTCCCCGTAATTCATCCAATAATTCATCAATCACAGGAATGGGAATGATTAATGGTGAGTTTATTGAGCTCCCTATAATCCAAGACACATCTACCTATGATCCATCCTTTCTTGTGTACCAATACTACAGAGTGAGAAAGAACTTCGACTGGGTTGAATTATACCCACCTCTAACATTTCAAGTAATTACAATGCTCAATTTGCTCTTTTGGAAGTAAGGATATATATAAGGCCCGATATTTGGAGGAAAACTTCTGGAATCAAATGAATAGCATGATCATGATCAATTTAATAGGTGGGATTCCTTTGGGAGTTTTACACCTTGGAATGATTGTCCAAGACTTGTTAGAGATCTCGAAATAGATGATTTTGATGTCTAACTTAGTGAGAATAATCAGAAATTACGGCTCCTTGTTAATTCTTTAGAAGCTTTGTCATGACATTATCAGTTTATTATCCTTCCCGATTCCCTTCAGTACCCCGTAGTTCAACTTCCTTTCCTTCGAAAAAAAAAATTTCAAGAAAATTTGAAAATTAAAATCTAATGTCCCCAAAGATTGTAACCATTGTACTTCCTAGTACAACATCAAAGACCTCCCATAGAATGGAAAGCATTGTAATAGTCAATACATATTCCCCCATGGTTAGCTTCGATATTATGGCATTTTATAGAGAAATTTATAGTTTCCTCCATTTGCAGCCATCACTTGACATTCTCAAAAGGTATATGAAACAATTTAATTCCTTGGCTACCTTACAATGAATAAAATTATGGGTGCTAAATGAATTAATCAACACTATTACTTTTTTCTTTCCTTTGATTTTTCATTCTATCTTGAGAGTTTGAGGAGTGGTAATTCCTTCCAAGGCATTACACGATATGGTCGGATTCATTTCTTCCTCTTCAGGGCTGAAGTTCCGTGTGTGTATCCATTTCTTGTCCATTTTCTTCTTCCTCTTCACAATCTATGTAAAATAATCTCTTTCTCAAAGACACTTATGACCTTTAGTGTATTTTGCTTATCACAATTTTAGCAAAGACCTTTTCATTTTTTTTTCCAATTTTTGTGGTGTCAACTCAGAGGTTGTGGAAATCTAGGTAGTAAATACTTTCTTTATAGAATTGAGTAGTAGGCTTCCTTGTCGCCATAATTTTACATTCAACTTTTCTTGCCAACTCCGAATGCCTTTCTCCAATGAATTAGGTTCCACAACACGAACTTCATGTTGGATGTTATCCTTTAAAGTTCCTATGAAGAGATCAATCTTGTGTTCCTCCGGAATATCAAGCATCTCTATATTCAATTTTGGAAGTTCTCAACGTGTCAGCCTAATTAAAACCTTTGTTTGAGATTTATCAATTGGATAAAGAAGGTGGGCGTTTTGTATCCTCATAATGTAAGCATTTATTTCCTCCGTAAAACTTACCAAGTGACAATTTTTTTATGGGAGCAAAGCACGATACTCATAAAAATGTATTTTGTCTTCTAAATGTAAAGTTTCAATGTGTAAATCTTTTGTGTGTTTTGCACATTATGGAGATCAAAATAGTGCTCCATCCGTAGTATCCATGTTATAGGATCCTTTCCATCAAACTTCCTCATCCATTTTGAATATGGTGGTTCTTCTGCCAACATTAGAGTTTATGAAATCATGATTAACATTTATTTTGTTCTCATCATGAGGTTCTTCTACTATCTTTTCACCTTTAGGAAACATTTCTTGTATCAACTTTGTAATACTCGATGTCTCGCTTTTAGATCATTCTTCGTGTTTTCCATGTTTTATTTCATGTCATCCATCTTAGCTTCCATGCCATCCATCTTAGCCTTATGCCTTTCAAACCGTCCATCTTCGCTTCGTTGGGAAAACATCGAGAGGGGGGGGTGAATCCGCATTTAGATGGCGTACGTAAAATTTTGCATCTCACCTCTTTTACTTAGATTATTTATTCATTCATGATAAGGTTATAAAGCAAGAAGCATAATAGAATAAACCATCACACATAAGCAACACATATGAACACCAATATTTAAGTGTGAAACCGAATTTGGGAGAAAACCACCGCTGCTTTCATTTCTGTCTTCAATGTTTATTATAAAGAAAACTTCTTACAATTTTTGTGCTGGCGCAGACTTATACCAACACGCAGGCATCCACCTGCAGAAAGATACAACCTTCTGTCCTTCTCCAGTCACTACTAGAAGGGAGCTCCAACCCCCTGATCTTGACACCAGCTTGTACTAGCAGAAAGCTTCCACTTTCATGCAGAAGACTTCAACCGTCAGATCCACCAAATTTCTTCAATTTCTTCATCAGACTAATGTCAGTTCTTCATTATTTCTTTGCAGCTCTTCCTAGGCATTAATCATTTCTAAATCTAGAGACCTTGATCCTTCGTAACCTTCATAGGTGCATCATTGATTCAACCTTTTCAGAAAACAGAGTTCAGTCATGCAGATATCTCTAAAAGAGATTTATTCATTAACAACCCCTCTGCATGCACACCGAGTACTATAATCGTCTTCTCCTTATATAGTTATTTCCTTTATTAAAACCATGAGTCAAAACCACCAACCGCTGATGGTTTTCTTTCTTTTATTGGAATTTTATTTATCAAATTAGTGGAATTTGATAAATAAACATTATTCACAACCTTTGGAAAATAGAACTTTATATTAATCACCAACGCTTTTATCAAATGGATTTTAAATAGACCTTTATAAGTCGACCCCCGGTTTATTCATTCCACCAACTTTGGAATAACATTCAAAGATGATGGTCCAATCAATTTTCATCATAACAATCCTTGGTTAAGCCCACAAACGTTAATTTGAAAAGTCCCAATCAATATAATTTAAAACTTGAGCCCATTGCTAACGATCGTTTCCATCTGATAGTGGAGAGCACATCGCTCAGCTTCAGATGATCCGACGAATATCATTCGTTGATGATGCACGGATGATAACGCGCGATGGCGCACCGTACCTTGGGTAACTTTCGTGCATGTATAGCAAATGAACACTGTCTGATGACCCTTTCCCAGATCAACGCCGTTCAATAATATCGCTCGGCTTCTTTGGTCGAAAGTTAGCGTGCGATGGTGTGCTTTGATAGCAGTTTTCGTGGGTCCATATTTGCTACATGTCAACGCTTCTATGGAATCGCTCCCCAACCAGGAAATACTGCCTATCATTGAAGGGTGGTGTGATGAAACCCGGAAACCACCTTCACTATTCATTCGGTCACGGTTCCATTCTTCCTCGCAGGGTTCCGTCGCGCTTCCTTTTGTTATGTTCCACCTCTTTCCTTCTAGGTTCCATTCATGATTCCAAAGGGTTAGTCTGTGTTCCACCGAAATTTCAATGCCAAATACTCTATTTTAGTTCTTCCGCGTTATAACTGATTTTCTCTCGCTCCTTGTTCCTTTCTCCATGAAATCTAGTCTGCTCCTTACTAATAGCATAGACCCTTCCATCTGGAGCTTAAAACCATATCTTTGTTCATATCATATATTCAAATAATACACTATCAACCGTATTAACATCGGTCCCTTGAACCGCATGCAGAGTACCATTAATCCCCTCATAGGGTTTCTTACTTATAACAGATTCCATCAGGGTGCATACATATGTTCTCACATGAATTACCGTTTACTATAACATTCACTTATTCTTCTCAATTTTCCAGATTTTCTATTCCTCTGTCTCAGGACAACTCTGCTTCAATTCACTGCTTGTCTTTTCTCCTTGACTGATAATGCTTGCTATAAATGCACTCTTTCTTTGTTCTTCTCTGCTATTTTTCTTTTCTCTTTTCCTAGTTACTGTTTCAGATGCTCCTTCTTTGCAACTTCTTTTGCCATCAATGACAGTATTTCCAAGAATACCCCCCTTTGGCATCGATGTCAATACTCTTCCTCTGATTGTCTTATAGAAGCCCCTTTTTTCTTTTCCTCCCCCTTTGACATGAATGGAAAAGATTTGATCAAGATCCTTGAACCGACAATATCATGCTCCCCCTGAGATCATGCTGCATCTTCAAACATAATTTTCATATGACCAATGCTCCCCCTTAGCCTGTGCATTCAGAGATGCCCAACAACACCTCACAACCAATTTAATCTTCTGTATTTAATTAGATCTGATCTTCTGCATGGCAGAGACTACTCCCAGTTTCTGTCTGAGATATTTGAACACTTCCCTGGGTAGAGGTTTGGTAAATATATCAGCAACTTGTTCTTTGGAGGGAACATAGTCCAATTTCACCTTTTGTTCAAGCACTTGTTCTCGTAAGAAGTGATATTTGATGGGAATGTGCTTGGTCTTGGAATGCATAATAGGATTCTTTGAGATACTGATGGCACTTGTATTGTCACACATAATGGAGATAGGAGGTGAACATTTGATTTGAAAGTCTTGTAAGGTTTGCATCATCCAGAGAAGTTGAGTGCAACATGATGCAGCAGCCACATATTCTGCTTCTGTTGTAGATAAGGCAATAGAGCTTTTCTTCTTGCTAAACCAAGATACTAACCGGGGCCCCATATAGAATGCACCACCACTAGTGCTTTTTCGATCATCAACACTTCCAGCCCAATCTGCATCAGTGTATGCATGAAGAGTAAGATCAACATTCTTTGGATACCATAGTCCAAAGTCTTGAGTTCCTTGTAGATATTTGAATATTATTTTCACAGCTTGAAGATGAGACTCCTTTGGATTAGCTTGGAATCTTCCAACAATCCCAACTGCATGCATGATGTCTGGTCTTGTCCCAGTGAGATAAAGTAGACTTCCTATCATAGATCTGTATTCTGGTTGATTCACTGTGGGGGAATCATCATTAGAACTGAGATTACATCCGGTTATCATTGGTGTACTTACAAGTTTGCAATCTTCCATGCCATACTTCTTCAAGATTTTCTTAAGATATTTTGCTTGTGATAAGAATATGCCATCTGTTGCTTGTTGCACTTGCAAGCCAAGAAAGAATGTTAGTTCCCCAAGTAAAGACATTTCAAATTCTTGCTGCATATCAGAAGCAAATTTCTGACTCATAGACTCTTCATTACTTCCAAAAATGATATCATCAACATATACAACTACAATCAATAATTTGTCATTTTTTTGTTTTTGTGTATAAGTTGCTATCAGCAGACCCCTTTGAAAATCCTTGTTGATGAAGATATTTGTCAAGACAATAGTACCATGCCCTTGGAGCTTGTTTGAGACCATATAGAGCCTTTTTAAGTCTACAAACAAGTTTTTCATCATTTCCCAAAATGAATCCTTCTGGTTGTTCTATATAAACTTCTTCTTCTATATCACCATTGAGAAAAGCAGATTTATCATCCATTTGATAAAATTTGATTTGTTGGAAGCTTAAAAAGGCAAGGAACATTATTATGTCTTCAAGTCTGGCTACAGGAGCAAAAGTTTCTTCAAAGTCTATACCTTCTTGTTGAGCATACCCCTTGCAAACAAGTCTAGCTTTATTTCTTATAACATCCCCATTCTCATTTAACTTGTTTTTGAATATCCATTTAGTTCCAATGACATTTTTGTCATGAGGTCTTGGTACTAAGTCCCAAGTGTGATTCTTTTCAATTTGATCAAACTCTTCATTCATGGCTTGAATCCAACATTCATCCTTGCTAGCTTGACTGGCATTGTGTGGTTCAATAGTGGACAAAAATGCCAGATTGTGAGAAGATCCCACAAGAGTCTTTCTTGTTTGTACACCTGATCCCTTTTCTCCCAAAATTTGAGATTCTGGATGATTCTTTTGAACATATCTGGATGTAGCTTTTTTAGATAAATCATCTTCGGGTTCTTCATTGGGTTCATTGTCTATATCATTCCTATTTGATGTAGAAGGATATATGTCATCATCATCTTCATCTGTTGTTTGTTTTTCTTCTTTTGGAGCTGCAGGAGACTCATCAATAACAACATCAATACATTCAACAATCTTCCGAAGTCTTTTATTGTAACATTTACATGCTCTACTCCTAGAGGAGTAACCAAGAAGTATTCCTTCATCTGCTCTGGGTTCAAACTTGCCAAGTTTTTCATCATTATTTTTGATAAAGCATTTTCTTCCAAAAATTCTAAAATGCTTTACAGTGGGAGGATTACCATACCAGAGTTCATATGGAGTTTTATCACTATTTACATGAACATGTGCCTTGTTGAGAATGTTTACTGCTGTATGTGCTGCTTCTCCCCAAAATATGTCAGGTGTTCCAGAATCATCCAGCATAGCTCTAGCCATTTGTTGAACTGTTCTATTCATTCTTTCTGCAACACCATTTTGTTGTGGAGTGCCAGCTACAGAAAACTGTCTTTTATGCCATGTTGTTCACAAAATTCAAGAAATTCATCTGATGTATATTCTCCTCCTCGATCAGATCTGAGACACTTGATTTTTAGATCTAATTCATTCTCAACTAGTGCTTTGAAGATCTGAAATTTCTCAAATTTTTCATCTTTGTGTTTAAGCAGCCCAATCCAACACATTCTAGAGAAATCATCAATGAATAAGATATAGTATTCTTCACCACGGGGTGACTTTTTCCTCATAGGTCCACATATGTCAGTATGAATGAGTTCAAGAGGCTTACTTGATGATCCTTCCTTGGCATTAAATTGTACCCTGGTTTGCTTACCGAATTGGAAAGATTTGCATATGATATTTTCAGGTAGAGTAATATTGGGAAGATCACGAATAGCTTTAAGTCTACTTGATTTGTTGATTTGAGAGAAGCTCAGATGCCCCAAACTTCTATGCCATAGCCAATTTTCTGAAGATTTACTCAAATAACATTGTTCTTTGCAGTTCTTTAATACATACAGGTTGCTTGGAGTTTTTTTTCCTTTTATAATTGTTTTACCTGTATCAAGATCACGTACCACACATTCTTTTGAACTAAAGACAACTTCAGTTCCTTGATCACACATTTGACTTACACTTAACAAGTTATGCTTTAATCCATCCACATACATGACTTCATTAGCTTTCACCTTTTCTTTTAGAAAAACAGACCCTTTTCCCTTAATGACCGCAAGAGTATCATTTCCAAATGTAACATTCTTTTCCTTTTCTAGAGCACTATATGCAAGAAGTTTGTTTTTGTCACCTGTCATGTGTCTTGAGCATCCACTATCAATGTACCATTGATTTTATTCACCTTCTGCAAATAACGCTATGCCACAATTTTCAACCTGTAATTCCTTCTTTTTCCATACTTTGGAGCTTGATGGAACATGTTCTTTTGGCTGAACTTTGCTCCTGCATTCAGATTCTTCATGGCCAAAGTTATTGCAATAAGCACATTCAACTTCATTTTGAAGAGGAGAAAAGTTGTTATAAGTATTCTTCTTTGTTTCAATATCAATCCTTTTCTTTCTTGCTTCTCTTTTCATGATGGTTTTATATGCAACACATTGAACAACTTTATGACCAAAATTGTGACATGAGAAACATTGTCCATTGAAGAAGAAATTTCTGCGACCATGAAATCTTCTACTTGAATTTACCTTTGATTGGTGTTTCTTTGAAAGATATTCTTGTTAGTGTTATTTGAATTGATATGATCATGCTTTACCTATAAAGATTCTTTATTCCCTTGCTGAGTGGCAGAATGTTGTAAACTAGCTGTAGCTGCTTTTAGATAATTTGGTACTGAAGCTTGAGAAGATTCTTCGATATATCCAAGACCTGTCTTTATAAGAGGAGAACGTTGTACCTTGATAATCTCATCTAAGGTTTCAGATCCTTTAGCAAATCTAAGATTCAGAGTCTTTACTTTCTCAAGTTCTTTTCTTAGACTTACTACTTCACATTCTAATTTCTCATTGTGTTTCTCCTTTTCTTCAAGCTGATTTTTCAGAGTCTCTATGGTTATTTTACTTTCTTCTAAGCATATTTTGAGTTGATTGTTTTCATCAAGAAAATCATTGTCCTCTAGAGCATCCAAAAAAGTATCCTTTTCTTCTCTAGATTCTTTTTCAAATGCCATGAGAAGTCTAAGATCTTGTTCACATTATTCCTCACTATCAGATAACCCATCACTGTCTTCATGAGTATAGTAACTTTTTCTAGTGCTAAAACGATTCTTATTCTTTCTTGCTACTTCCTTCCCCTTTTTATGTGTTTCTTTATGAGGACACTTAGTAGCATAATGACCAACTCTTCCACAATCAAAACATTTGAAAGGAAGCTTACCTCTGAACCGTCCTGTGCCAAGTTGAAGTTTCTTTACAAAGTTTATCTCTTCTTCTTCTGAGATATATCTTGATCCTTCTGTTTTTTGTACTTCCTTCCCTTTTGTAGAAGTTCTAAAGACTGCTTCTTTGACTTCAGATGGTCCTCCTCTTCTCATTTCATATGCAGCTAGTATGCCATGAAGTTGCACCACAGTAAGATTTTGAAGATCCTGCTTTTCTTCAAGAGCAGAAACTTTTGACTCAAATTTTGTCGTTAGTGATCTTAAGACTTTCTCAACCAAAGTAGATTCGGTTATTGTTTCTCCCAAATTTCTCATACGATTTACAATATCATCAAGATGTAAAAAGAAATTGGCAATGCTCTCCTCATTATCCATTTTTAGATTCTCATATTGAATTCTGAGAGTTTGGAGTTTAGCACTTTTTACCTTTGCATCACCTTCATAACTTAGAATGATTTTGTCCCATATTTCCTTTGTTGTATTCAGCTACATGACTTTGACAAATTATAATTCATTTAGACTTCCCAATAGAGCATTGACCGCCTTTTCATTTGTTTCATAATTCTTTCTTTCCGTCGGATCTGTTGGTACTACAGCTGGATATTGATATCCTCCTTCAACAATTGCCCATACCTCTGCTCCCAGAGACTGAAGATAGGATATCATCCTTGTTTTCCAGAAGATTAAATTGTTTCTATTAAAGAGTGGAGGCCTAATAGATGTTGTTCCATCTTGATTGCTCATCTTGCTTGATCTTCCTTCTAGCAGCTAAGCTTTTTTAGAAGGACCTCCTCTGATACCAATTGTTGGGAAAAATACTGAGAGGGGCAGGTGAATTAGTATTTATATCTGACAGAAAAAAATTTCATTCAATTCTTTACTTAGATTATTGCTTCATTCATTCATCATAAGGTTAGTAAGCAATAAGCATATAGAATAAACCATCACAGATAAGCAACACATATGAACACTAGTATTTAAGCTGGTAACCCAATTTGGGAGATAACCACCACTACTTTCGTTTCTGTCTTCAATGTTTATTATAAAGAAAAATTCTTACAATTTTTGTGCTGGCGCAGACTTATACCAAGATGCAAGCATCCACCTGCAGAAAGCTACAACCTTCTCTCGTTCTCCAGTCACTACTGGAAGGGAGCTTCAACCCCCTGATCTTGACACCAGCTTGTACTGGCAGAAAGCTTCCACTTTCATGCAGAATACTTCAACCCTCAGATCCACCAAATTTCTTCAATTTCTTCATCAGACTAACGTCAGGTCTTAATTATTTCTTTGCAGCTCTTCCTAGGCATTCATCATTTCTAAATCTAGAGACCTTAATCCTTCCTCAACTTCATAGGTGCATCATTGATTCATCCTTTTCAGAAAACAGATTTCAGTCACGCAGATATCTCTAAAAGAGATTTATTCTTTAACAGCCCCTCCGCATGCACAAAGAGTACTATAATCGTCTTCTCCTTATATAGTTTTTTCCTTTATTAAAACCATGAGTCAAAACCACCAACCGCTGATGGTTTTCTTTCTTTTATCGGAATATTATTTATCAAATTCGTGGAATTTGATAAATAAACATTATTCACAACCTTTGGAAAATAGAACTTTATATTAATCACCAGCGCTTTTATCAAATGGCTTTTAAATAGACCTTTATAAGTCGACCCCCAGTTTATTCATTCCACCAACTTTGGAATAACATTCAAAGATGATGGTCCAATCACTTTTCGTCATAACAATCCTTGGTTAAGCTCGCAAACGTTAATTTGAAAAGTCCCAATCAATATAATTTAAAACTAGAGCCTGTTGCTAATGATCATTTCCTTCTGATGGTGGAGAGAACATCGCTCAGCTTCAGATGATCCGACAGATATCGTTCGTTGATGATGCACAGATGATAACATGCGATGGCACGCCATACCTTGGGTAAATTTCGTGCATGTATAGAAAATGAACACCGTCCGATGACCCCTTCTCAGATCAACGGCGTTCAATAATGTCGCTCGGCTTCTTTGTTTGAACATTAGCGTGCGATGGCGCGCTTTGATAGCGGTTTTCGTGGGTCCACCTTTACTATGTGTCAACACTTCTATGGAATCGCTCCCCAACCAGGAGATACCGCCTATCACCGAAGGGTGATGCGATGAAACCCGGAAACCGCCTTCACTATTCATTCGGTCACGATTCCGTTCTTCCTCGCAGGGTTCCATCGCGCTTCCTTTTGTTATGTTCCACCTCTTTCCTTCCAGGTTCCATTCATGATTCCAAAGGGTTAGTCTGTGTTCCACCGAAATTTCAATGCCAAATACTCTGTTTTAGTTCTTCCACTCTATAACTGATTTTCTCTCGCTCCTTGTTCCTTTCTCCATGAAAGCCAGTCTGCTCCTTAATAATAGCGTAGACCCTTCCATGTGGAGCTTAAAACCATAACTTTGTTCATATCATATATTCAATGAATACACTTTTGACCGTATTAACATCGGTCCCTCGAACAACATGTAGAGTACCATTAATCCCCTCACAGTGTTTCTTACTTATCATGGATTCCATCAGGGTGCATACATATGTTCTCACATGAATTACAATTTACTATAACATTCACTTATTCTTCTCAATTTGCCAGATTTTCTATTCCTCCATATCAGGAAAACTCTTCTAAACCTACCACTTAGCCTCCGACCGATAATCGCTCGTTGTAAATGCACTCCTCATTTGTTCTTCTCTCGCTCTTTTGCTTTTCTCTTTTCCTAGTTACCGTTTGGAGGTACTTCCAGGTAATCTTCTTGCTATCAATGACAATATTTCCAACAAGAGAGTTAAGCATTTTCTCATCCGAGATTTTTATTGACATAAAACTTCGGTAAACTCTCGTCCTAGAGATATAAAACTCTCTTCCTAGAGTTTACAGAACTCTCATCCTAGAGTTTATAAAGGGAAATGGCTTACAAAATAGTGTATAAGAATTTTTTCCATACCACATGTTCAAACTTTCAAAATATTGAGAAATTAAAATATATATTACAAGGGGATGTGTAATATGTAAACGATCAAAGATAGAATTTTGGAGAAATAACTAAATCTTGATAGTTTGTTAAACTCTCGGACGAGATTTCTATATAAAACTCTCGTCCTAGAGTTTATAAAACTCTCGTCCTAGAGTTAGAAAACTCTCGTCCGAGAGTCAGCCTTGGGTAAACTTTTGGGTGCAAACTCTCGGCCGAGAGTTTAGCCGCACGGTTAAATGAAACCTATGGTGGTTTAAACTCTTGGTCATGAGTTTGAAATTTCTCGGCTGATAGTTTAATAAATGTATCACCCGAGAAATTATCTCGACCGAGAGTTTCTGGTCAATGAAAAACCCAGAAAAATCTGCAGTTTTCAGGAACCTGCAACTTTGGAGGGGAAGAACACCTACAAAAAAAAATGTTATCTTTCGGACCTGGTACCATTAGATTCATCTCTGAATCTAGTTTCTAATGATGTAATGCTTTTGGAGTTTCATTAAAAATTTCAATTTATTATTAATTTTATACTAAACTGTGTCACTGTGGAATTTCATTGTTCTGAAAATTGCACTGAATGAAAATTCAATAACCTCAAAATGGAAACACCAAAAAAATCAGAAAAATCATACTGCAATTCCTCTCCCAGTCTTCTTCAAAAGGGTATTCTCATTTTTCTTATTGACGATCACATTGAAAAGAAAATCTAGGGCTCATAAAATGTACTGAAACATCACCGTGTTTTTGTCTTCGTCCATTTCAAAAAATAATTAAAAATAGTGATTTAATCTTAAAATTACTGAAAAATAGTCAGTGCACTAGTGCAATCTATGTAGATTATGATGATATGGTTTATTTCTGAAAAATGAATAACCTTCCCTAGAAAAAGTTAGGGTTCAAAAAGTGACTATTTATGTTTGCCTGAAAATTTCAAGTATATGCAGTTAGTAAAAAACAAATTTACCCCTCTATATGTCAAATTTTTTTTTTTATTTATTTATTTTTTTTAATTTTTTTTTAATTTTTATTTTTTTTAAATATGAGTATGGAGGTAAGACAATTCTCTACAAATCTTGTTTTTATGTCAAAGCGTAATTTGCATTGAAAATATGAGTTTAGTGGAGTTGAAGTTGAAAAAACATAGAAAATTACAATTTTCAACGTCAAAAAAGGGCAAAAAGTGTTTCCCAACTTCACATTTTGATATTAGAAGTCAATATTCAACATTTTCTTCTTAACACCAAGAGAAAAGGCATGCTGCTCCCCCGAGCACATGCAATTTGGTACTTTATGAAATATGACTTTAACTCAATAGAGTGACCTTTCCTATCCAACCAAGAGGATATACATATTGAGTCATCATCAACCAAGTGGCTTGCTGTGATTTGAACAAGTCCTTACATGACTGAATATGACAAATTTACATCTCATGAAATTTTCATGAAATAATAGATATGATTTT